>JAQFJB010000005.1:25990964-26003004 GCA_029874875.1 Naso minor | reverse complement strand
GTTAGCTGAGCAGCCATATAATACCACCTGAGGTCAGGAAGTTGAAGCCCTCCCCTCTCACTAGGCAATTACAGTAGCTTGAGACAGAGTCCGGCTCTACAGTAATAATAATTATTTTAGATAGATCTATTAAGCTTTTTTCTTCCAGGCACACAAAAAGGGCTGGTAAGGAGACAGACTGAGCAGAATGCCCAGTAACAATAGGAGGTTATCCTATTAACATTTGGCATTCACATCACACACAACACCATCAGAGGAAACATTGTATGTCCAAAACAGTGACTTTTCAGGAAATAAAAAATCCCGTCTCATTAGGATAATAACACTGCATCGTTCAAGTTTGGTCACACGTAGCTGACACTCAAAACAGACTGAAAGAGTGTCCAACAGCATTGACCTAAAGAGAATTTAAAAACTAAAAGAAAAAATATAGGCGCAAGCAGCAATGATCAGGGTCCAAGCAGAAATTGCAGGTTATGACTTTTTATGACCTTCAGAAGGAGTTATGAGAATGGGACAGATGAGGCTTGAACTCATGACCTCTTGCTGTTGAAGCAGCAGACTAACCACTGAGCTAAAGCTGGGCTTGATTTGCTTGGAGTTTTAGGGCACAAATAGAATTGAATGATGGTGAATACAAAACTGATGTGATTTCAGCCAAATTTAACAAAATAGGTCATCTTCAACTTAATATGACCTTCAGAAGATTTTGAATGCATGCCACATGTATAAATTTCCAAATGGTTAATATGTGGAAACCGCACACACTGGGAATTAAACCAGCAAACTCCATACTCCTTGACAGGTGTCCTACTCTATTCGTCACTAAGGACAACTGGCTTTTCTCTAAATCTCAACACAACTTCTGTCAATGTGTGCTCGGCCTGTTTGTCTATTTACACTTAAAATGCTAACAACAGTGAAAATGCTGGTGAGATTTTTTAAATGTATTTGAACTTGCCATGTAATTCAGATTTGGCTCAAACACTTTGTTGTGAGTCATGACACTCTCCTCTGTCTGCCCTCTCTGTCAGTCACACTCCACAGGTGTCAGCCATTATCACAATTCACTCTGCAGTGGAAGAGCGGTCGGTAATTTTCAGGCTTAACTGTTCCAATTTAAACTTTAAAAATTCAAAACAAATTAACTGTATGATAGAAAATTCTTTTTTTAAAAACACGAAACATTATGATAATACCAGCTATATGTTTCATGATTTTGGTGTTTGAACAAACTCTTGGCAAAATGTTAAAAATGTTGTTCATACAGCAGTATTTACAGTAAAGCATTCAGTGTCACAGAGACTCATCTTCTGACATATCCAAACACAATTTGGAACATGTGACATCTGGCATGTAAAGAGTGTTTCTGTCAGGTTTGGTACCATTTGAATGAAGATTTATGGAGATTGAGCTGTTAATTGATTATGCATATTGTGAAAAATATAAAGTGACGGAGTTTAGAATTGACCATAAGTTGCAGTGAGGCAACGTTTTGTCACAAATCAGTGGATGTGCTGAATAAATTTCAGCTCTCTAGGACATGCTGGTGATTTTCATTGATTTTGAAGTTTGAAGTGTGAAACGTCTAAAAATTTAGATTTGTTCTAATAAGCCTAGCCCACTTTAATCAATCATTACCAAATTTTTACCAAACTGAGTCTTGACTCGTGATCATGCAAACCAAATTTCGTTTGAACTGATGTCACCACTTACGAGATCTAATATTTGGTTTTTATGGCACCCCCTACAGGTGAAGTGTAATGCGCTTCATCAGATATGTTCAGTTAACACTTTTCAACATTTGCGTTAAGTTTTGTGTTGATTTGTTGAAAAATGAATTATTTACAGCCAGTTGTCTTAACATATATTTTAGCAAAAGTTAATCAGTGGCTAAATTATCCAAATAATAGATTTATTTGGCTAGGCCTAAAGATTATTCCCACAAAGTTTTGTGCAAATTTGTCAAAATCTTGAGGGGTTGATGTTAAAAAATTGCTTTGGACAAAATTCAAAATGGAGGAAATTTTTTTTAAATTTTTCTTTTGAACATGAACAATAATCAAACATAATACAAACTAAAGACATAAACACAAGTAAACTTAAAAAAAAAACAAAACAAACAAACAAAAAAAAACAACAGAGTCAAATTAGTTTGTCATTTGCATGTTCAAAATGGAGTGGGAGGAAGTCGAAAACTTATCTAGTTCCACCCCTTCATCTTACACAAGACACCAAAGAAAAAGAAAACAATTTAATTTACCTGCTTCCAATTAAAAATTATAATAAGTATGGTGTTTGTAGTGTGTTTTGAGGGACAAACTGAGGATTTATTAAGGGGTTTTTAACCACAAAAAGCACATGTAACTATTTCATCAAGCTCAAATACCACATAAAATGTTTATGTTTTTATAAATCTGGAAGATTAAGTTTAAGATTAATTTTTCTGTGTTTGACTTAAGTTAGCTTTAGGTTTCTCTCTATAACTTTGAAACCTGTGAAACTAAGAAATCAGATTACTGAGAGAAGTCAGCTTTCACAAGTTGGTTAAGCGTTAAAGAATGTAAAGAAATAATCAGGTTCCTGCAGCAGTTAAATCAGTTTCTGTGAATCACTGAACACGATGCAGAGCAGATCTGGTTACAGCTAAACTTTATCTGATGACTCCACTGCATGTTAATGGAGTTACTGAGTGTAACACAGGTGGACGACTCACACTCAACAGTCATATCAACAAATTAAAAAGTGAATCAGCCAACACGTTTCTAACAGATTAAAGATTCGAGAAGTAACAGAAAGTACATTTACTCAAGTACAAGATATTTGACTTTAGTGTTTCAGCTTTCTTCATTCTACTTGCGCATATTTATTATTTTAATGTAGTTTCATAAACTACTTTCCTGACAATTTATTGCTATAACAGTTCACGCTACTTTACGTAACCATCCACTAAAAGTCAAATGACAAAAACAAATTATTTCATTCCAATTATTGTCACATTCAGATAAGCAGCGCTGCCATCAGTCAAAGAGTCAGACCTCATGTTAACAGTCGATCTACTTTTAATTAAATCCCGAAAGTTTCAACACAATCTCATAAACATTCTTCATTGTTTCTCACACATTCAGCCATTCAGACAGATTTCTCAAACTCAGTGTGCACTTTAAACATAAAAAAGCTGCACGATAAAAACCACCAGCACATCGCATTTCTTTTTAAAACTTTTTCTCAAAAGTGCTGCAGATCATACAGTCCAGTCACTCACACTTTCATATAGCTTAAAATAATAAACTGTATGGAGACACAACAGCTGTTCACTGTCCTCCAAAATAAAAGCTTCACTGATGCGTCCCTGCTGTCAGTCAGACACTTCCTCCCCACAGAGCTCTGTGTAATGTAACGAGGGGGGTGAATCTAACAGGACACCAAACACTAAAAATAACAGCACCCCCCCCAACTGCCCCACACCTCTGTTTGATTGACAGCCACCATGTGGCACATAGCTGGAGGAGCAACTGATAGCCCTGCTGCTGATTCCCTTAAAAAGCCATCAGCCGCCCAGCTGAGAGTCCTGTCTGATGCTATCAGGGGCTATTCTGGGATGTCCCATTATAACCTTCAACATGAAAAAGCAGCAAAAAGCCTTTAATATGTCAGTGTCACTTTCTGAGAAGTGACAACAAAAATAAATGGAGTCCAGTTGGAAAGGCAAAGAAGACAAACATCTGGGTGTTAAAGTGTAAATCCAGCAGCCATCAGGCAGCTGCTGCTCGTCAATCACAACACCTTGGAAAACTTTTAAGTCACTTACTTGTCTGCACAAGGATGCCTGGGATGCCCAGAGGGCTGTCTTCAGAAAATCAAAAATCTCTTTATCCAGAAAAAGCAGTCAGAAAATCCAAAAGGAGAACGAGCTGAGCCTCGAAGGAACCCCACAGAAAAAAACAAAACTACAGGCCGTCAGTGCCGTGTAGTTTTGTTTTTCCACCTGACAGCAGTCCCTCCAGCCGAGGCTTCCAGGCTGGGAACGCTGACTCTGCTCAGAGGGGCCAGCAGGACGGCGGGGGGCTTTATACCTCTGTGACATCACACAGAGCAGGGTGTGTTATTGGTCAGCCCTGGTTGGTCCTGCAGGGAATCATGGGAAGACGGGGAGCCATTTTATGCAACTCGTCACACCTGTCAGTCTCTTTCCTCAACAAAGACAGACTGAGATGATGTGACCCAAAATTATACTAAGATTGAGGAAATATGGAAGTATGACATCGAAGTTTGACTGTATGCGACTTCCAATCGGGAAAAAATGCATGCCATCCATCAAGAGAGACACATCATTTGTGATCCCATTTGAATTGTGCTACCAGTTACACATTTTGCAAGTCAAGATAGAAATGTTAATAAAATGGTTTAAGAACACATAAGGTCATACTTGATAACCGTTTATAAATGCAATTATTTACCAACACATAAATCACACACACCCACAATTCTATTATCTACATATTAAGTAAGATTAAAATTAAACTTTGCTGTTCACACGTGGATATTTGGCAGTGGGCACAGAGTGCATTGTTACTTCATATCAACATCACATCATACAATATGAGCATACGACGCATGGCCGTGGTGTTACGTAAATACTTAACATGATTAAAACCAAGACAAACAGAAAACCAACACACTAACGTTTAAATGTCATTGACAGCCTCACACATAATAGTCTGTGAATTAAGAGCACATTGTGCTATTGCACTAAAATGTAGAAATAAAGTGCAAATGCTGATGTGTCAATGCTTTTTGCACATTGTTCCACTGCACAATGTTTATCAGCTTAATGAATGGAACGAATGATAACTTTAGGTAATCTGATTTACATTTGGCAGGGTTTCATATTCAGGGAAGTTGGGGTGTTGGGACTCATTAATGGCGGAGGACCCTTTGAACCTGAGGCGCGCGTTACACAGAAGCCTCAGGAGTCCAACAGACACCGGCTAGCATGCTAACACTCATAGCATCATTGTGTTTGACGCAGTTAAGTGAAAACACCTAAATAAATCACTTCAAACCAAGGCTGATATCTCATTTCAAGGGTTTACAAGCACTACAAAACTTTGACCATCTGTCTGGATTAATAATCGATGACTCAACAGAATTTAAAGTGTTTTGCTGAGTAACGTTAACGTTAGGGTTAGCTAGCTGTGACTGACGTTAGCTTTCCTAACCTGTTTGCGGTTCCCTCCCAGAGCCGTTACAGCATTCAAGCACGTTTTTTTTTCCCGTTTTAAACTTACGAGTCTGGGGACATTTTAATTTTAATCTTACCTCGTAATGTGGACAACGTCATACTGGTTTTAGCTCGGCTTACATATTTCTCCATTTTGCACGACGCGCTAACGTTTGAGGCGGGTTTGTAAATAAAGTTTTTAGTCTCAAACGGGGCTAATGGAGGCACATCGTGTTGGTGACTCCTCTGGTCAGCTCGTTGACTTTTCATTTCAAATTGTTTATCACGTTTGTAATCCACTTAATATAAGACGGATACCTCCAATTATCAGTGGCTAAGCAACGTTTAAACTCGTTGTAAAATAACGTTACTGTACAAACACACAATAGTGTTACTCCACCAAAGTAACTGTTCCCAAAACGTAATGTTTTGTAGTTAATTTTAAATGTGTAAGTTAGGCGAAGCCCGCATGACTGGTGGAAAGAGAGGATGGAGGAGAGAGAAGGAAAGTCAGAAAGAGAAAGGACACGGGCGGAAATTAGCGACATTGAACCCGTGATCGTTAAACCGTTTAACAAACAATATGGACCATTCCTGTTTTCGGACCGGCTCGACAAAACCTGAAGCCAGGTTCTCCTGATTAGACTCTGTGCGCGTTCCCATGAAAAGGGGCATTGATCTTCATTTGGCTCTCCTTCCGGTCAAAATGGATCGTTGTTTTGCTGCATATTTCAGTCAGGAGGAGCAAATTATAATCATGGAGGGATATGAGGAGTATAAAAAAATTGTAACGGCTGAAAGCAACACTGTTGCTGCCAACAGGGCCAAGGAGGACTGCTGGCAAAAAACTGCTAACCTTGTAAATCAGTATTAATACATTGTATAGGTATTTATTTCACAGCCACTCCTATGAAGATTTATATGTGTGCAAAATAAAATAGATAGATAGATGATTTCACATGCAAACAAACATCACACTTTCAGAGATAGACATAACTGATTTAAAATTGACAATGACCTATTAATTTATGATACCTGCGATTTTGTAGAGGGCTTACCTTATGCTCAGCGTCGACACTTGGCCAGGAAGCACTACAAACATATTCAGCAGTTTAGTGAGAGCGAGAACAACTTTGTGAAGTTTGCGGCATACATTGTTCTTGCATCGTTCTTGCTCAGATTTTCTGCATCACCAACTGAACGCATGTAGTTTCCTGTGGCAAAAGAATGCGACGTGATGCAGGCAGTTGGTGTACTGTCAGTCCACGGCTTCGTCTTGTGGCATTAGTAACATATGCATCCACGAGTTTGCGTATGTAACGTTTTACCTCAGCGGAGAATCTGTGGCGCTCATAGAGAATATCGTCAGAAAATGCCAGCAGATCACTCCGATCCCTGAATACTCTCCTCTTAGAAAGCCTCATACAATTCTTGCTCCTTAATTGAATGGATGAGACAAAAAAAAAGGTGACGCCATGTCCAAAGGGGTTTACTAGTGAAAGACGGGCTCTTTTTATAGTCGATTTCAGGCAGAATCTCTGAACATAGCCTGGTCCGGACCAGGTTATGCCTTTAGAATCAGTTACCATGGTGATCTAGCCAGAGAGCCACCTTCATAACACTGAAAACCCTGGCTTTAGACTCAACATAGCTCGTTAACCCTCTAATCCAGTAGATACCTCTCAGATGTACTGAGACAGATCTGGATATTGATTTTAAATCAATCAACAATCTCACTACAAGTAGATAAGTAACGTTAGCCTCAACAAAGACTCTGATGCAGTCCACACACAAGACAGACATCTGCTAAAGGCTCCTATTCCCGAGCTGTAGTCACAAACGGCAGCAGCCTACTTTTCTGGTCGCCAAGGCTGTTATCCCTAGGAACAGAATATTAATTGCTTTTTGTTGCTGTTGTTGTGTTTGTTTCGTTTTTAACATTGCGTAGTTTTTAATTACGTGTTTGCTTTTTGTTTTTGTTTTTGTTTTGTTTGCCAGAACCTGAAATTCCTATCACAAAAAAAAAAAAAAATTAGCAGTGGCCATGTCAAGAATAAAATTTCCACTCTGTAACAATTGCAAAATTAATGCCGATATTCAGATAAATGATAATTTTCACCCCAGATGAATGTTATTAATCACGCCATCTTGCTCTGGGTCTGTGTTGCAGCATCTAGCCAATGTGCAACATGTGTGTGTTGCTAGGTAACAATTCGGCGAAATGTTTCTGAAGAACTGCATTGCTTGGTGGAGGAATGATAATTTGTTACCAATTAATTAATGCATATTTTGTTGCTGTGTGCTCATTTTATGAAACCTTGTCAGGTATAAGTAATAACCATTTCATAAAAGCAATAAGTTACACGAGGTCGTGATTTACAGTTATTTCAGAGCAGCCATGGGCGGTTATTAGGCACAATGCGAAGCGGGCTCATTGCTTTACACTACACACCCTTTGAATCGGAAATGACCTGCATTTTTCTGGAGGAAAGTGACATCAACATTAAATACAAAATAACTACAAGGTAACATTACAGAAATAAAATTTAACGTTAATGGAAAACAAAGGTAATAAGTCACTGACTGGGATTCAAAATATTTCAAGCATCAATTGATTGGCATTTCGTACTTCTTAATTTTGAATAATTTAACTGTCATTTATAGGTTGGCAGTTACAATACCAGGCTAATATATCAAGGTGATTTGGTGATTTATCCATTTTTAGCAACTGTTAATCTCTTTTGGATAACATTTTCATCTTGATTATTTGAGCTGTCATTACTCTGAGCCATTTTTCTGCAACCATTTATCTATTACTTAAGACAACTCTGTTCACTAATTTTACAAGGGACTCAGTATGTATGAATATAATTTTATCAAACCAAATTGTACCTTAAATTAATTAAACTGCCCTACAACTTTCCAGGCTAACCTTGCACTAGAGGGTCGACCATAAGAAGCTGTCTGCTGAATGTCTCAATAGAGAGATTAATTTGAAATAAACTGATTTAATGAAAACATGACAGCAGGCTCATGGCTGATGTCTTTATTTCAAAGGAACACATCCCAGACATAAATCAAATCAGTCAAAATTAGGCCTATTAGACAGAAAATCTTTTTCTTTTTTTATCTTCTTTACTTTTTAGGTCAAGGCATAACCTACAAAACATTAAAATTACCTACTTGGCAATTGTAATTTAGCTTTATTACCTAAGAATGACTTAACACAGTTAAATAAAGAAATTCAGAAAAATGACTCTTCTCATTTACTTAGTACACACACACAAAAAAAACACATCTGAAACATGACATCATATTGTTAATACAAATGTTTCAAACAAGTATGAATAAAACATTTCCACAAAACTCGTGTGTCATTTTCTAAAACTCAGCATTCACCATTCACTGTGGACCACAAAGTTACAAACTGGACTGAACAGTGTGTGTGTGTGTGTGTGAGAGAGAGAGAGATAAGGCCTTTGTCCACTACAGGAAATGTTTGACCCACTGACCTGAATATCTGACCTGCCTGTTTTGCTTCCTTGTTATTTTTTAATGTGTTTCCAGTCTTATTTATCTCTTATTTCTAGTTTAAAGAGGACATGTTATGCTCATTTTTCGGGTTCATATTTTATTCCCGGTTACTTCAAGAGCAGGTTTACATGCTTTCATGATAAAAAAACTCATCTGTTTTCTCATACAGCCCACTGCAGCAGCTCTGTTTTTTCCAGGATTTTTGCCTCTGTCTGAGATGCTCTGTTTTAGCTCCTGCCCCACCTCTAAAGGCTTACTCTGCTCTGATTGGCCAGTTCAAACACACACCTTCCAGATGAACCTACGGAGAAGCCCAGCACACTGTGACACACTAGTGGTCTAAATGGTTAAAAAATGATGAGAACGGAGCGCTCAGCCATTAGAAACAGCCCACAGGGATTACTGCTACACAGCCTGACCTCATTATTTCATACTGTGGCATCATTTAAAACGGCAGTCCAACTTTGCAACATCATTTATAGGTTATAAGAGAGAGAAAGGCATAACGAGTCCTCTTTATTAAGTGATATTTGTACAAATTTCCTCCACAGAAATTTTCCACTTGTTTTTAAAAGACTCAGAAAGGCGGTGTAAAAATGTCATAATGTTGAAGTTGTGCTGTAATTTGCTTAAAGGAACATCCCGGTGTTACTACACGTCACTGTGCTTTGTCAACAAAGGTCACATCTGTTCCATAAACCCCACCCATTTTTCCCAAAATAGCTTTTTCTATGAGATAAACTGTTTGTTTTCATTTTGTCCATATTCAATAAATGTAATGGCTTTAAAAATGCAGTCTGACATCTACTTAGTTATACACATGGTCACAGTTTAACAACATTTGTAGAAGATAGAGACGATCTCTGCTAATGGTGACAAGTCAAAAATACTCTGGTATGATTTAACAAATCAAGCAAAGCTTTCTCAATGCATTTCTCTGTGTGCGCTGTAGGACAATCAGCAAGTAAGGACTTGTTTGAGGATGGAAGTGAGTTGTTTTCAGTCGACTTTTGTATCCCTTGTACTGTAACTGTGCTTATCTACAAATTGCAATAAAATGTTAAGGTCATGAGTGGTTTTGTGGTTTTCCTTCCTACCTATAACCACCAAATTTAACAAAGGTTTGCCTCCCTGCCGCTTCTCCAGCTCAGCCTTGATATTGATCGTCTGCCGGGCCTTTCCTGAGGAGCGGGCTGGGGTAGGAACTGCGGAGGGCTCGTCTCCGTTTGACCCTTTGGATGGAGTCTCAGGACGTTTGGACGTTGGCTCTGCAGCAGGGGTCACTGTGGCATTCTCAGGGCTGCCACCACGGCGAACCGACGCAGTGACAACGCCGTTCTCCCCTGAGCTGAGGGGAGAATGTGAAGTTAAATTTCTTTTCTTTTCTGCAACACTTTAAATTATTTCAGGGTGTAGCTCATCCAAATGTAAAGCACCAACTCCTGTTCTGCACTGTCTTATGAGAACGATTTGTGTGTGTGTGTGCAGATGCGTGTTAGGTACCTGGGAACATCAAAGCCCATGGTCTGCTTCTTGCCAGAGACGGTCATGCGAGCCACCTTGGGTACCACCTCAGAGTCCACCTTACTGTGAGACGTGTCTCTGCTCTTAGCTGAAGGACACAGAGGAACAAAACTGAACACTTCCACCCAAATAAAGGCAATCATGAGTCACAGTGGCCACAACATGTGGAGCATTATGAGTTTTGTTCCTATTTCAAATGTCACAGAAATGACCTTCAGTTCTCCCACTTGTTTTTCCATATATTTTTTTAAAATATAAGATCATAATTATGGTATGAAGATCATCTAGATCAGGGCTATTCAATTATTAATTCAACAGGGCCAGATTTTAAAACCAGGAAATTCAGCTGGGCCAGGTATTTTCTACAGCTGCTAAGCAGCAGGCAATGACAAACGCATGTAATAAAAGAAAAGGCTATGTTTGTCCTTGTTTCCCTTTGAAATGTCACAACGCAATCATTGTAAATCAAACACACTGGTTAAGTGTTTGGCTATGGTGATAAAATAAATGAGTATCTGTCATGCAGAGCTGAACTGACGGTTTTTATTGTCAGTTTCACATTTAAGGGTTGAGAAAGACATGTTTTCAGAGATCACATCATAGGACTACCACTACTAGACACATACATATTTATGCGCTTGCATTGGGAGATGAATGTTGCTAGGCTATGCAGAGTGTTGCATTGAAGGTCTGTAGGAATTTCTGCAGGCTCACGTTACATGTTTTTCTTGGTTTTTCTCTGCTTTTCTGTCTTGGCTACTTGGAGGTTGCTTTGAGCCACATGGTCATCTAGATATGTCAATACACTTGCCCTGTTGTTCTAGCTATGGGAATAGAGTTGTTCAGTAACATCAGAGTAATCTCAGCATTATGTGTTATTTAAAAGTAACTGCAACATATTTGTGAAACACTGCCTGCATCAGCAAAATAGTAACAAAGTGTACGACCAAGATGCATATTCAGCAACGGATGCTATTACAGTGCCAAGACATCAGATGGTATTGATACAATGCACTGCAAGATGACTATTTTCCTGGAATAGCTGCATGTCTTACTAGCATACACAAAAAAGCACATCTTTTTAAGAGTAAGCACATGATGCAATCAGTGGATCCTCCATCTATCTCACTGGTTGTTCATATTGTGCAGCAGTGCGACTTGCTGAGGTCATTGCTTTGTCATCCCAGTCCCAAATGGCCACCGGTCCCAGTCATTTTCAAACTGCTATGATTCATTTAGCTTGGGCTGTACAGCCAAGCCTGTAGCACAGTGTGTGTGTCTGTGTGCATTTGTGTGGCAGTGACATCCTGGCTCACAGAGGGTTAATTTCAGAAGTGGCCGTTGCCTCGGGTCTCCACGTAAATACAGCCGTGTGACACAGCGTTTCGCAGAATGAATCTTTAGAAAGGGTGTCACCCTCAGCAAAGTGCAGGTCTGGAGGTGAATGTGCGCATTATCACACACGTGCACATGCAACTGATTACAACTAACTTTCATTTATTTGAATGAAGAGACATTGATAACATGCATACAAGCTAAAGCAGTTTATTACAACTTGGAAAAGAGATTAGTCATAAAATGTTAATTTCCGTCACTTTTTCTTTTATATTTTTCGTTAGTAACAAAACAGGATAAACTCCCACACACTGTTCTCATTTTTTATTGCAACATTTGAGTCCTGAAACCTTTTATCACACAAGAAAAATACTGCTCCTTGTGAAAGTTTGTCTTGTGAGACTGAAGATTTTTCTTTATCAT
>JAQFJB010000005.1:25799598-25813096 GCA_029874875.1 Naso minor | reverse complement strand
TTAAAATTCATTTTATAATCAATGGAAACATGGCTGCTGTCCTTTATCGGCCACATAGGTTAGGCTACATAGACTCTGTTTAAAAATAGCTTTATCTATGAGAAATTGTGTTTGTTTACATTTTGTCCATATTCAGTAAACATTACAGAAAGAACCTGAAAATGTGTGACGTTAGTGAAAAAGAACATCTGTCAAAATCCCTCTTCATGCTAAAATCGAGCTAGGAAGGCGGCGCTTGTGAGGAACTATTTTTCCAGGCGTTGTAACTTTGGTCTTGACGGCTCTCGGCTCCCCTCTCCCTCGTTCAGCGATTTTTGACCAAGTAAATGCAGACATTCTCTTTAAAAGGATGAATTACCTATACCTAGCAACTTTCACGTGTCTTATAGTGATTCTATACCGTGTTTCAATATGAATGTCAGTGCATGGGGTTTGAAAATGCAGTCTGACGTCTACTAAAGTAAACACGTGGTCACATTTTAACAACATTTGTAGAAGATAGGGGAGATCTCTGCTGATGGGGAGAAGTTAAAAATAGACTGGTATGCTCCTTTAAAGTCTTCACTAAGATTAGAAAAGCACATTGTAAATTTATTTAATGTACTATTTAACAATAAAAATGAACTCATTATTTCACACAGAATTCAAACCTGTGTGAATCTCATCTGTTTGAATTGTCCATCCAGGCACCTGCTGACACTGACTTAACACTCTTTATATTCATGCTTGTTAGGTTTTAAAGGCGTGCTGAGCGTCATGAACATAATGTAAAACTCATGTCCAGGAATTCACAGATTAAATATGGTGACGATGTCATAAACAGCCTGTTCCTGCGCTGCTCTTTATGTTTTCTCGACATGAGTCTGAATGTACATGTGAATGAATCAGCAGCAGCAAAGCGAGCAGGAATATTTCCACCCTGAAAGACGATGGATGAAGGATGAGCCACCTTGTGAAATTCACACCTCACAATCCCAATCACAGCCTCTTTTCAAACACTCCCCTGCCTTTGCCATCTATGCTTGTTGACAATGAAGTGTGCAGTCTGTCTGGCACGATATCAGAGGTGAATGTGGAGGGAGGGGGGATAATTGATTTGACTTTGGAGGCAACGAATCCCTGCGAGGTTTGAGGGCGAACGGAGGAGGAGCAGCCACGGAGTGTGTAATCACTGGGTATCCATGACACCACAGACAATAAGCCCTCTTAATAAGCCTAATCTCCATCATTGGGATAGAGGAAGAAGCAAGAGAGCCGAGAAGGCAAGGGAGAGCGAGCGGCGGCCCTTTTATGTCAGCTAAATTGGTTTTTCTGGCGACTTGTAGCAGGGATTAAGCACAGTGTTAAACCCTTTAAGTGCCCCTGAATACCTTGATATTCATGAAAGCTGGTCACAGCTCAGGCAGACGCACTGACGACGAGAACATGCACACATTTGCCCACAGTGCAGAGCTGCTACTTTTGTTGTAGGACATGTTTTTGTTAAGAAATAAAATGAAAAAAAAAAGTTTTTACACTGTTAATTTGCCTTCAGTGTTGAACGTCTCGTCACTATGTAACTGTTAGAAAATCCATTGAAAGTGGCCTGTTGTTTTATGATCCTGAGTGTTCTGTTGCAGAAGTAGGAAAAACTAACATTCCAGTCTTGACACATGAACATTGGTTGCGTAACAATAAGCTGTTTTATGTATTTCACTCTGTATGTTGAGCTAAAATCACAAACTTTTTAAAGCCAACCTTTTCTGCTCGTGACTGTTTATTTTCATGTCAAGTTACAAAATGCATATGTGGCGTGTCATCACATGACCTGTAGCTTATAGAGCTGCTGTCAAGTGTGAAAAAGTGATTGTGTGTGGAAGAAGGGCAAAAAGGCAGTGAGCTCTGCAATAAGCTTAAAACCTTGAGTTTTAACATGTAACACGAATACTGCCTATTTGATTTTTAAGCTCAAAAATGAAGCTTTGTGCTCTTAGGGTCAGGGTTAGGGTTAGTGGTGGTTTAACATTATTTTTTCTCAAAGTCAATGAAAATACCCAGAGTGAGAATTCATGGAGTCACAGCAGCTAACGGAGGGCGATTTCACTATTACACGTCTCTCTGTGGTTTTGCCGGTGCAGAACAATTTTGTTGCTAACTAATGCAGAAGAGTGGTGAAATATTTTGATTTTGTTGTTCTGCATTTGTACATTTTCCAAAATATAAAATATTTTGTCTTCAGTAACAGTTAAATCATGAGACTGAAAGCTAACAATGGATGGGATCAGACAGGGAAACAGGAGGACATGAGGTGACAAACTTCAACATAAACACGAGGTTTAGTAGCCTATTAGGTTTAGCTGCTAGCTGCTAGCTTAACTCCTCCAGTGCCATCATGACCTGCAGGCCATGTACAGCTTTAAAGCTGCTATGTTACAGTTTTTTATGCTATTTTGGACCACACACACACACACACACACACACACACACCATCTTTGTCTCACTCTCTGTCCGTCTCTTCCATACGCACACACACACACACACTGGTAAGTGGATTACACACTGATGATTTGTGTTTGACCAAAAGCATTTAGTCACGGAGCACACAGCAATTCAAACCAAGGATTAGGACCCGAGCATGTCATCCATTTCGTCAGCGAGCATGTCTAATGGCGTCTGTGATTTAGCATGTCATATGTGTCTGTCAGCATACAGGCTAACAGGATGGCATGGGGGCTGTGAGCGGACAGAACGAGAGCAAAACAACTGGATAAACAGCAGTGAGCAGAGAGAGAGTTCACAGCGACTCCACCACATGATGTGAAACACCAGTGACGGCCTTTTATTACTGTCAGACATTAACCTGCAGGCATCATGGAGGTTCCTCACTGAATGACACAGCTGTTATGATCTTTAAGAGGTTAATTCTTTCATGTTGTTTTGTTTAAATTTAAAAAGATATGAATCTGTTCGAATGCATACTGCTGCTGTGGGTCATCCTGTCCGCTGCTTTGAAAGATTAAGCGTGTTTCATTTTGATCTCTGAAAAGAAAAAACTGAACATTTTTGAACGTGTTTCGCGTGCAAGAGAACTTAAATTTGCTAAATGTTATAAAAAGTTTGAGAAAATCTTTTATTTCTTGAGATTTATTCTATGTTATGCTTTGTGTTAAGAGTTTGGCTTGTTTTTATCTCCCAACTAGGTCTAAGTCAAAGTCTTCTTCTACATGAACAGAAATAAATTAATAATTTACTTATTCTTGTAAATTGACAGATTTAAATATATTGAGTCTAAAAATACTGGATTCTTCTTCCAAACTTGTTCATTTTTAATTTAAAAGTTAACTCTTTTTATGTTGCCAAAACCCCAAAACCCAAAGAAAGGACCAGAGAAACAACCTCAGTGTCAACAACAGTTTGTTGAGGCTCAAAAATTTTTTTTTACTAAATTTTGTTGAAAAAAAAAGTCTAAATATAAATATTACGATGACAGAGTTTCAGTGATAGTGATGATGTGGAAATGATCATTTAGAACACCAAGACATCAACAAAACGTTTACTTTTAAACCACATTTTGACCTTTTGTTTTAAGATAGCTGGATGTTAATGACTGGAAAAAACAGTTTGTGGAAAGTAACTAAGAACATTTACTCATGTTATGTATTTAAGTACAGTGTGGATGTACTCCACTAGAGTTTTTATATTTTCTAACACTTCATACATATTTTGTGTCCACTACAATTCAGACAGAATTATTGTACATTTTAGTCCAGCATATTTGTTTGATACTGTGGTTACAAATTACTTTACAGATTCAGATTAATACTGCAGATTAAAATCAACAAATACATTAATCGTGATAATTTATGAATGATTAGGAACAGTCAAGATCTTATTGATCCTCAGGGGGAAATTTGCAAGCTACACTGCACGATGTAAAGTAATTAAACTGAGCTCCAATTTTACAAACAGTAGCATTAAAATGATGTACACATTATTGCATTAACAATTATTATTTAACACCATACATGCCTCTGAGAAGGGCCTGCATAGTGACTACTTTCACTTCTAGTACATACGTTATATACCGATGATCCTTTGTGCTTTTACTTAAGTAAAATCTGAAAAAACTGGTAAAAACCCCTTAACTTGTGCAAAAATTCTGATCTCCTCTTCCAGCGCTCTCTGAAAATCACCAAGCTAGTTATGAGTGGAATAAACAGATTTTTCTGCGTAAGCGCGTGAAATAAAATAACCTACCAACAAGCAAAGAGCTGTGACATCAGCACACAGAATAATTCCTAAAAGCAGCTTTTGTGAAATGTTTGAAATCTACCTGACGGAAATGAGGAGACGTCAGACAGAGGAGGAGGCGGTGAAGAAAGTCGAGTCGTGGCTGTTTCACGTCTCTCATCCAAACACGCCCACAAATGGTGATGTTTGCAGCCCTTGTCCTTGTCCTGACCCTCTGACCTGCAAAGCTCTGCTCAAACTGTTTCTTCACACTCATCCCAACAGTGACGAACTTCATCTTCACTTGAAATTTAGTTTTGTACCTTTCCCAGCAGAGGGAGGCGAGGCGGGGGGGAGCTGAAATCACCGAGGGGACCGTGACAGTGCCTTTGTATCTTCAGAGCCTCTCTCAGAAAATTTGCTTTGACCTCCATGACCGAGTGGCTGTGGAGTTTGTGTCAGGGCAGGAAATCACTGTATGATGACAATGCCATATGTGATTAGACACAAACTGACTTTGTGCCGGAGCAGCAGCACAGGCTGCCTTTGTGCTCAGCGGTCGACAGCGAGGAGGCTTTTCGAGGCTGCGGTGACGAGCGTCTTGATGAAAGACCTTCACTGCTCCCCCGACACCTTTTGGAAACTGTTAAGAAATGATTTAGCTCTGTCTCTGAGGAGTTTCTCTTATGAGAATATGCTACAGTTGTCTCAAAAGCAGCAGCATTTTCAGCCTGCAGATCTTTTAATCCATCACGAGTGTTGCACAGACATTATCTTTGCTCACAGGTGACTCTTACATGTTTCCATGTGAGTGTTTACCAAGTTTGATCCCCGTCTGTTGACTTTGGTCTTGACCTGTCTTTGCAGCGGTGCCCCAGCCTGTTGGATCCCCACTGGCCAGACGTCTATGGAGATCCGGGGACTTGAACATTCGCCACAAAACACAGCCCTTCATGTGTGACCAGACCTTTGTTCCCCCTCACACACACTCCTCACTTTGATGTGTGTGACTGCTGCCGTCTGTTTGAAACAGAGGAAGCTGATGCTTTGTTTTTTTTGTTCAAGACATTTACAGCAGCATCAGGTTTAAACTTCTTTATTATTTTTTCTACAGTGAAACACGTCTGCAAATAATAAACTTCATGAAACAAATTTCATGAAGCAAATAAAGCAACCTGTAAAAAATAAAACACATCATTGTTTTGCTTCACAGAACCTCCAACAGACCAGCGTTAAATCCTCGGGGTTGGAAGGAAGACACCTTTGCGGGGCCCCTGGTGTATTTTGGTGTTGGGGTTTGTGGGTCGGGGCCCCTGTCAAGCCACATTTGCTCTGAAGCTACCCGGTTGCCATGGGAACATGGTGCCACATGCAGACACTCCTTTGATTGACATACATGTTCCACGTAGACAGCCTGAAGACGACGAAACAATACAGGGCGGAAGTCAGCCATTAGTCTGCTTACAAGTCTTTAACCTCCACTTGATCCCTCTTGGGAAACTCTGTGTGTGTGTGTGTGTGTGTGTGTGTGTGTGTGTGTGTGTGTGTGTGTCACATCAAACACCATCCATGTGTTTTATTAGATACAGATGCTCATCAATAAGAAAATCAGATCATCGTGCAGCATGTCTTTGAAAATGATTACAGGTGAATTTCCAGCAGAAATCCTTTTTACAATCACATATTTTATCTGCTGCAACTGTGCAGAATAAAATCAAAATGAGATGAGCGCCCTTGTGTTTATTCATCCTGCTCAGAATCACTTCATCCTCACAGTCGGGTGTTGACAGTGTTTGAAGAGCTGCTTGAGGAGACGTGTAGTATTGTGCCCCCCTCTGGTCATTCATGGGCAATGTTTCTGTATTCTTACATGTCAACAGTACATGGACCACAGCAGTGTACACTGAAGCCACAGCGTGTTTCAAATGTTAAAATATTTCAGGTTATTGTAGGTGTGGATGTATAATAATAAAATCATTTAATGTCAGTGCAGAATGAACATCCTGCAGCAAAATACAGGTATTTAAGTGACAAATGTTGGAGGTCTTCAACAACCTTCTCATTGTAATTCTCAACTTTAGTGTAATTTTAATAGAAAACTGTTTGTTTCAAATGGAAAAAATGGTGCCACTTTACTTAAAGTATCTATATATAATGCATAAGGAACATGCAATCATAGTTGAAAACACAGTTAACCATAAACATCACCATAACCACCTATAATGCATTGTAAGTGTGTTCATAATGTGTTATAATGTGTTATAATGTTTATAACGTGTTGTAATGCATTACAGAGACAGGCTTAATAGAAACTGTTAGCAAAAAAATCTCTGTATACATTATAGTGTAAGATAACCCTTTAATGATCGCTCAGAAGGAAAATTCAGGTGTTACAGTAGAAAAAACACAGAATGGGAACAATTTAATAGAGAAACTTCAAGAAAATAAGAATAGAATAAAATTGAAACATAATTAGACTCAAAGTTTACTTTGGTAACAACTGGATTCCATGATTTTCCTGTTTTCAGCAAAACAAAGTCTGTGTATTAACGTCTGCTGTACCTGTTATTCCTCTGAGCTTTAAAATCTATTTAAACAGATCAGTGAGCCACACTGTTGCATCACTGTAGGATGCAACATTGGCCTGGCCTCTGTGATTTACAAAAAAAAATTATCTTTATATATGTAAATAATATAATTCTAGAATATTCAGTTATTTATTTTTTAGGATCTGTTAAAGCAGAATGCAACAGATAAGTTGGGCAAAAAAGTAACGAGAGACGGATGAACATATTGCTTGTTTTGGTCTTTTCATGAAAATTGCTGATGAAAAAAACATGAAATATCATTTTTATCCTTTGAGTAGAAACCACTGGAGGCTAGTTTCACACAAACTGAGGCTAACTGCTGTTTAATACACCTGCTGGCTGTTGTTTTCTCTGACAAAACTGAGCTGGAGACACTCAGCCTCAGAGCAGACAGCTGTCAGTAACCTGGTTGATGAACATCACCACCTGCTGTGCAACTTTAAACTTTCATTGATGAAATGCAAAGAAATATATGAAATACAAGTGTGTGTGTGTGTGTGTGTGTGTATGTGTGAGAAACACACACAGCTACAGTCGTGCTCGTTCATTTCTGCGTTCATTCACTCGTCCTTTGTCTGCAGCCGGTGCTCTGTGGATGTAACAGTAGACTGAACAGAGTGTAATGAAAAACCAATTAGCTGCTTTTGGCACCAAACAGCCAACACACTCATCCCACCTGAGACCAGCTTCACATTAATTCTCCTCTCCCCCAGCGGCCCAAGGCCTCGTCCAGGCTTTAACTGCCTCTCATGGCCGTTTTGGGGCTCTCTTATTAAAAGACATGCTGACATGGCAAAGCAGCTATTGCTTTGGCTGGAAATATGACTCCTGGATGTGCTGCGGCTGTGGCTGCGGCTGTGGAGAAGCCACAAAACTCCATTATTACCTCTATTCCAGCTCCCTGTTACAGTGCTGAGGAGAGTGGAGACACTGGTGGAATAGGAGGCTGATTGTGATTGATGGCTTCCCATTAGCAAGTCTGTTATCGCTCCGGCTGGGGGGAACGACCACTGAGTTGTAACACAACACATTACCTGACTCTCTCTCGCAGCCCTGGCCGAGAGCCGCTTAAATAAAATATAGACCCTCTCTCCGAGATCCTCATTCCCTGCTCAAGGCGCTCCGACTGTTATCCCGTCAGCTGTGATTTGCTGAGCATTCCCACTCAATAAACACATCATTAGTATTCATATTAAGTGAAGCAAGTGTTGGAGATATCTGCACGCCTCTGTCTGTCTCTCTCTGCTCTGCAGGCCTGTAAGCCCCGATTGTGGATGTATGCGTCGAAGCTTCACCAGCTCTGATTTTTTTTTTTTTTTACCTCCTCCTTCTTCCTTTTCTCTTTGGTGCTTGCTGTCAAAATGATTGATTGGGACCAGGGCACAGAGTGTCCTGCATTACCCCAACAAATGATCTGGCCCTTGCTGGCAGACCTTGGCCAGAAAGAAATCAATATTTCACCATTAAAATCTATCAGAGGAGAGTTAGGGCAGCGGCTGTCAGAGGCGACACTATCAAGCCGCTGCAACATTAAACCTGACACCTGCAGCACATGAGTAATCAATATCTAGTGGCTCACAGATCATTTGTGGTCACCTTTTAAGCAGTGATGGATGTCTCCAGGGGCAGTGATTCATGTTGTGACACCGTTTAACAGGGTTTTATTCCAGTTTGGACGGTCATCCCTCAGAGACGGGCTGGAGATGGAGCGCCGTGGTTCCCCGCTCACACCTTTTTCATCGCATTCGGCCTGTCCTCAGCGATTACTGTGTGCCTTTTATAGGTTTTGTGCCCCGCTATGTGTGAAAAACACGTGAGAGAGTACAAGGTCAAACTTTATGAGTTCCAGCAGCAGTGAGGGACCTTGCAAGTTTGACATGGGCTCTTCAGAAGGCTGCAGCAGGCTGTGGCAGGGGGTACATTTAGGGAAAAACACAAATGTGAAACAAAGCATCATGTTAAATGTGGTTCAGTTGATTCCAAACGCAGGTGTGCAGCAGTTGTAGTTTAAAATTCAGTTTTATTGTGGAAGCACATGATTAATGAGCAGTGTGAACTAATGCTGCGTTGGAGCAGAACAGAGGATTGTTCATCTTAATGCCTCTGAATGCCATTTTGTGTTTAATTAAAGCTGCACAAGTGAAAATTTAGGACCCACAGATAGCCTGTTTCCACAGACAGGGAACTGGCTCCGTTTAGGTTGGGTACCTTTTGAATCATTCTGAGCATTTTGACTAAAATGAAATCGGTTTGAAACCTGTCGGTGCAGCTGGAACCTAAAAATAGTTGGTTTTCCTTGAGAACTGAAGTGGGCTTGTCAGGTTCTACAGGTCCCAGCGTATGACACAACGCCTTCCGTTGATGACGTATCCTTTATCACTAATTCTGCTCTAAACCGGTGGAACGTACGCTGGTTCATGAAACAGCACCAAGGTGTCAAGAATCCTGAGCAGAACCAGTTCAAGCAGCAGAGCCAGTTTGGTGGGAAAAAGCCTGAGCGTAAATGCATCTTGACTTTCATCCTTTAGTCACCACAACTTTCCCTAACCAATACACAAACACACACACACACACACACACACGTGACTCCCTTACAAACGACACGTTCACTGCCCCCCTGAAGGTGACATTTTATTGACAATTTGTCTACTTTTGGTCCTGTACGGGTCAATATGGGCTCTGCCTTTTCTGAAAACGTGTCACAACTTGTAACCTCTGAGCATTCTGATAAATTTGACTTTTGAATTTGTAAATGCGACAAGAGGGGAGGCGTTTATAAAATTAAAAACAAAAACTTGAATTACAAAGAAAAAGAGGGGGGCGTTGACATGCTCTCTTGAAGGCACCAATAATTTCAACTTGAGGTGGCTAGCATAATGCTAGCATAACGTTATCTAATAACACCTACTACAGCAAACTTAACTGGCAAAAACGTACTCATCAACAGTTTAGCGCCAGTTTACAAAAAAAACATTCGTTTTCCACTAATTCAGCTTGTAATTATAACATAAATATAAATATAAAGTTAGGAATAGGAGAAAATTAATCAATAACATTTAACATTAGCATTTACTAACCACATGTGATTTGTCCAAGTGGTGTAGCTGTAGCTTGCTGTCCAGAATGATGGAACTTTTTCCTCAAGGTTTTTGACAAAACCTCCATTTTCAGTGACCTAAAGCTCTGTTTGTGTGGGAACGGGAGGCCAAAATGCAGAGAAAAAACTATTTTCAAAAATATCCACATACATGTGGACGGGGCCTCAGACTGTAAGTAAGGTGCGGTGAGATCTGGTATGACGAGGTTGATGCGGGTGCTGCAGGTGGCTCGTTCTGCCACCCCGCACAGAGAAAAGGTCATTAACTCTGCATTAAGATGAAAGTTTAGACAGAAACCTGAATCAGCTTACAGTGGATTATTAAGGAAGTGGATAAAAGTGTTGACCAAAGCATAAAAATAAGTAGTGACCAGGTCTGTGTGGGCAGCAACGAGCGGCTCCCTGTGATGTTTGCTCCTCAGCAAATATGCGCGAGCTCTCAACCTTGCCTCCTGACCCTCAGTCTGCGAGAGGAGATAATTGCTTGTCAGGAATAAATAGAGAGATTAATGAATTCATTAGTGGTGGGGAGTTTAGCTCCTCCGAGCAGCACTTACTGCTATGACACATCACGCCTATTGTTTTACTAGCTAGTTAGCCTTGAACAATAACATTCACACAGCAAATTGCCTCATACACTCTTGTAAACCACAGAGAAACGGCGTCCTTATCCTGGAATTTGGCAATAATGCAAACAAAGGCTCTTTAAGTCCCGATTATTCATCTTAATTACTTTTGTCTATACGCGGCCGTGTCTGCAGGAGCTGGAACAAGACAGGACACATTAATCCACATTAGCACTGAACACTGTACCAGTTGATGTGTGCAATTTTGCAGCAGCACCAGTTTGTGTTTCAGCGTTTGTGCCAGATATGTTCAAACACACTTAATTAGCTGGAGCTTTAAAAAGGTTCAAAGCTGTTAATGCAACACAGACAACAACACTGCTCTAAAACATGTCCGACGAAACTGTTTGTGTGTGTGCTGACTTTAATTTGTTTCCATTTCAATAATACATTTAAGTTTTAATATGGAAAAATGAACACTGATTTACCTTTTTTAAAAAAAATTTAGGGTTGTGGTTGTGTAAAGTGAGACTCACTTGTGTGTCACATGCTGTAGCTTACAGACATGCACTTTATGATTTATAGTAAAATGACAGTCAGTAACTTAAATGGTACATTTTTCCCCGACTCATGGTGTTGTACACCCTTACTTGAGCTAATGCCAGAAATGACAGTGTTGAAATATCTGGACCAAAAGCAGTATTTACTCGGGCTGAGCGGTGTAGGGAACACAGGAATTTGTCATTTAAACAAATAATGCAAGAAAAGCTTGATAACCTGGAAATTTTATGCTACTTCGTAAAATGTAGGTAATTATTATCATGACAATATAACAGAACTATCCAACTGACTGTACTAACAGTGCATGTCAGGGGCTATCAGTAGATGTATAATTTAGTTTAAGTATTGTAAAATTAGTTGAAATATTGATCACCATGAGTCAGGGAGCTGATAATAAAAGTAAAAATTGGAACAAAACAGCATGTCCTGGAGTTGAGCGGCGGATGGAACACAGGAAATAACTTCAAAGCTTCTATTATTCTATATCTTCTGTCATTCAAACCCATTAAAGGCGCAAATAAGGTGAGCCTTTGAAATGAGATAAAACTGAAACATGACACAGTCAGCCTTAAAGCAACACTATGTAAATTTGACCGTATCCCACAGCTTCAAAAAACGAAACTAAGGGATGCACATTAATATGTTGCACAAAACAGCAATTTTACTAAAACCAGGTCATATTTTATGGAGAAAATGTCCTCTGGTTTACCCTCTGATGTCCTATGACTGCTGCCTTTTATTTAGTGGAGCTGACACCAGCAGCGACCCAGTGCTGCAGCTGCAGCTTCGGTCTGCAGGCAGCCTACATGTTGCTTTCAGGAACCTCTGTGAATCATAGAGTTGCGGCAGAGCAGCAATGCATATCTTGTGTTCCTACTCAAGACACCAAAGTTTATAGACATATTATAGACACTAATTATTCTAGGGGATTGTAATACTAAATCCTATTAGCTAAACTGTGCAGAATTTTATCCCTCACACCATCAGGCGTTCACTCTCGTCTGCTGTCTGGAGAAATGATGCTTGTTTGAAGTGAACAGAGGAATCAGAGGCAGATTCCAAAAGGCCAAGGTCTTTATTTCACCAAAAAACAAATTGCACATGTTCAGAGGCTGCTTTAGTGAGTGGAACTATCACTCCCTGTTTAACCACTACACAAGCCATCCTGAAGGAAGGATAACAATTTCTCATTTGACCAAATCAACTGTTGCTACAGTGCTGATAGAAAACATGTTTTCCCCAAAAACTGCATCAAAAAAGTTTCTCCATCATGTTTGTCTAAATCTTCTACCTTCATTATTACAAAAACACTGTTTTCAAAGCTGTTAATCTAATTACACCTACCAGGTTTTATCACAAATTGTTAAAAAAAAACAAACAAAAAAAAAACGTCCTTTTTATGATCCATCTCTTTGTTTTTAGTTTCTAGCCGGCAGGTTTCCTACAGCTCACAGACTTCAAAAGTGCTCAACACTGTCTGTTTTTTTGTTTTGCTTACAGGAATAAAGCTGCATTAAAATCAGACTGAGCTTGAAAACAAGACGTGAAGGTTTGTTTTTCCTCACACTCATAACACCATAAAATTCCTTTATGATCCAGTGAAAACAGGATGCAAATAGTCTAAAACAAACATTCATTTTATCATGTTTCAATGCTAACGTTTCATATTTGTAAATATTCAGCTATTAGTTATATATAATCATACATAACATTTTTACATGCACCCAAGAGCGATTACTTGATTCTACTTCACCTTCTACCTGCCTGCCTCCATTTTCCTACTGTTATTAGGGAAACACCAACTTTTCTTTCCTTTGTTGTTATTTGCCTCCCTCCTGAGTCTAGACATGAAGATAAATTCTTCTTACCATTCATCTCTTCTTTCGACTGTGCGAGCAGTAACAAGGAAGAGACAAGCAGAGCTCGCCCACAGCTAATTAGCTTAGCTCAAACACTGGTAGTTGGTGGAAGCGCTAGCCTGCCTCCACCTGAAGTCTTCAGATAAACTTTCCAACTCTAAACGGTCCTGTGTGCTTGTTGTGACTTGTTGATCACATTACATTATTTTTAGACTCAGATTAGCACTTTACGTAGTACGTTATGTATTTCTTCTTCTTCTGCTGCTGCTGTTCACTGACACATATGCGCCCTGTGGTTTACTTCTGGTTCGTATTTGATTCTTAAATCACATTAAGTGCTAATATGAGTCTATAAATAACAAAGTTGTAAATAAACAAGTCACAAAAAGCTCACAGGACTGTTTAGAGTTGTTGGAAAGTTTATCTGATGTTTTTAGGCAGAGGACTAGGCTAGCACTTCCCACTGACTACCATTATTTGAGCTAAGCTAATTAGCGTTGGGCGAGCTCTGTCTGTCTCTTCCTTGTTACTGCACGCACAGTCGAAAGAGTGGTATCTATCTTCTTGTCTGGAATTTAGGAGGGAGAAAAATAACAAAAAGAAAAAAAGTTGGCGTAT
>JAQFJB010000005.1:25685337-25696665 GCA_029874875.1 Naso minor | reverse complement strand
AAACACTATAGGACAGGTGAAAGGTGCTGGTTATAGATGATTCACCTTCTAAAGAGAACGTCTGAGTTTATTTGGTCAAATATCACCAAAAGTACCAAAGTTATTACGCCTGGAAAAATAGTTCCTCCCAAGTGCTGCTTCCTAGCTGGAATATTAGTGTGAAGAAGGATTTTGACTCAGATGCTCTTTTTAACTAACGTTGTCACACATTTTTCTTTCTGTAATGTTTAATGTTTTTGAATATGGACAAAATGTAAACAAATGTGTAGTAATACTGGTGTGGTCCTTGAAATCTCTGCAGTTTCCTTTTCAGTCTTTATTAATAGCCAAATACAGAATATTATCAGCTTTTAAAAGGCCTAATTCTTGCATAACTGCCAGTACAAAAACAGGAGGTGAGTTTAATCTTATCAGACTAACCACACATCCTCCCCTCAGCGGTCATTTTTCAGTTCTCTCTTTCTTCAGACGGGTTGTTAGTCACGCTGACTGCATCAATAGCATCGGACGTGATTTCTATGGCGTTTGTGACGTAACTGCAAAAAGAGTGTAAAGGCAAATGCATGCTTAATGGGTAAAAACACTGCTTCTGTGAGTTCCATTTGTTGAAGGCAAAGGGAAGTTTCTTCAGTACACACGCACGCACACACATACATCTGGGACTAGGTTTAGTGAATTTGCACCCACTTTGCATCTTTGTGACAAAATGTGAAAATCTTTTGAAATGCTTTTAAAGTTAAATGTGAAGTGTGTGTGTGTGTGTGTGTGTGTGTGGCCCATTATAAGTGAATTGACCTCCACTGTGACACACACTCCAGAGTCTTTTCTTCTGTGACATTCTCACAAGGACAATAGACTCAATTTGTAGCTCACAGCCTCGCTGAGTTAAGACTGTAATCAGATGTACATGCTTGACTGACTCTCCTCTCTGCGGCAGTTACGTGCTCCATTCTTCGTTGAATGTGTGCTCCCATTTGCTGAGGGATGATTATAATAATGATGGTTGTCAAGATGATGACTGTGATGATGATTGACACCCCGCTCTCTCTGCCCACAGACTGCCAGAGGACAGCGAGCAGTGCGAAAGCCTTATTCCTCTGCACACCGTCTCTCCCAGCGAAGGAAGCTTCTCTTTGTGATGTGACAGTCAAACACAAAGTAAATGATTCACTCAAGTCTCGCTGTCTTTGACCGCTGTGTTGTTCGCTTATGTGTTTGTTTATGTGCATGCTAGTGTGTGTAATGTGATGACACACAGATCAGCTGGGTTGTTTGGTACTTACCATTGGCAGAATTACGTAAAATCCCTCATTGTGTCACCCTGTTGCCAAGAAATTATTCATTAACAACCAACTTCTGATTGTGTGACAACTACTTAGTACACACAATATTACGTGCTTAAAAGTAATGATGTCTGTTTAAGGCATGATACTGTTTCAAGCCCATTTTGACAAATGTGGTGACTAGAGCTGCAACAATTAATCCATCAATAGAAAATTAATGGACAACTGTTTTGATCGATTAATTGTTTCAGTCGTTTAAAATGTTTTAATGTTTTTTCGTTTTAAATGAAAAGTTAAAACAGTTACTAGTTTAGTGTCTTAAATGTGACAATTTGCTGCTTTTTTGTGTCATTTATTAAATAAGGAGTCTTTGGCCTTGTTCAGACTGCCAGCCCAAATTAGATTTTTGACATCCAGATTGTATCCAGATTGATTTGTGGATGTCTGAACAGTAAAAAACCACATGAAATCCGATTTTTGCAAGTCACATCCAAACCGCACGGCGAGGTGGTTTGAAATGCAATTAAAAACTTGTAAAGATGCGTCTTCAGTCCAGACGTCCTGCTTGCTCAAATCAAATATCATATGAAATATATCATATATGTATCATATATCATATGAATACAACCTGTCGCTGCACAGTGAAGCTCGCCAGCACGGAACATCGTAATGTTCAGCGTTCGGCATCGTGGCTTGACGGGACAAGCGTTTGGATGGCGAGATGATGTGTCTCCATTTTTCCATCCGTCATACAGCCGTGTTGTAAAGTTGCTCACCAGCGCACATACAGACGCCTACGCTGTTACCATAGCAACCCATGCAGGTAGGTCGTTACAGAGCAGTGATGTCTGGATGCAGCAAATCCAATCTGATCACCAGTGCCGACACTCTGTGTTAAAAATCAGGTTTTAGAAACAAAACAGATTTGTCTGCAGTCTGAACAAGGCCTTAGTGTTTTGGACTATCGTTTCGACAAAAAAAAAAAACAATTTCAAGACGTCACACTAGGCTCTGAAAAGTGAGATGAGCATTTTTTGTGCTTCATTGACATTTCATGGAATAAACGATTAATTGTTTAATCATGAAAATAATTGGCAGATTAATCAGTAATGAAAATAATCATTTGTTGCAGCCATGGTGGTGAGGTTTTAGAAACGGCATCTTCTGTATTTTTAAAAACTTGAAAAACTGCTCCTGTGATATTTTTAAAATATAAAAAAGGATAAAATGACAGCATACAAAGTGAAAGTGGTTCCTCCTGATGATGAACCCACAGAGAATTGTCACTGACTGCTGTTCCCCTCAGCTGTATAAGCATTTTAATACCTTCGTTATCATCATCATTTAGATTTTTTTTCAGAAACTGCTCAACATTGTTTCCTCAGGGAAAAAACTTTAATAACTTCCTCAGCACCAAATAACAGAGAGGCAAAGTTAGTGACAAGCTGACTGATGTGCCTTCCCTGTCGCTGTGTGTGCACCTGGTTAAGAACCGTTAAGAGCATTTTGATACAAAACACATTCGTTTCGGAGCCCAAAAAGTGGCTCCCATCTCTAACCAAAAAAGACCCCAGCAGGTTTTTCTTGGGAAGTGAAGTGGGCGTGTCAAATTCTACAGATAGTCCATTCCCACCAATATTGAACTGGCCCTGTTAAAATTTGAACCGTTCTGAGCATTTCAACCAAAACTGAGTTGGTATGGAACTCAGAAACGCCCTCTGACAATGACGTATCCTCGATCATCGTAACTCTGTGAAAAAATGGTGGAACAAAGGCTGGTTGTTTAGATAGCACCAAGGTTCCATTAATCCTGAACAGAACCAGCTCAAGCACCAGAGCCACTTTGGTGGATTAGTGGTTGATGATGTATGCTTGATTACAGTGTTTCCACTCAAAACTGCTGAAAACATGGGCTAGTTTGCTGCATAGCAAGGGATGGAACTGGCTCAAATACAACAGCTAATTTGGTGTAAAAACAAACGTGGAGCACATGGCAGCTGAAGAGCCTCTCTGAAGTTAACAGAGATCAAAACTAGAGTTATAAAGAGAGTGAATATTGGACTTGAATTTGTCAGGTGGCCAGAAACAGCTCAGTTAATGCTAATGTCAATCCACCTTTTTCACATGGGTCGCCATCGTAATTCCAAAACAAGGACGCTTCATAGCAGTGCGACAATGCCAGAGGCCTCGCTTCACCTGCATGAATGTCATCATACTTCTGTGTCTCTGGGTGTAATTCTCACAAGAGGAGGGCGTCCTGTCAGAGTAAGACATTCCACCGTTTGTCAGTCAGTTCTAAAGTCTGTTATGAGTGGACGAAGTGACGCCTTTGGCGTTGTCTCGCTGCCATGAAACGTCTCTGCTGTCCCCGCCCAATCGAACCTCCTTTTGGAATCATATAAGTCAGCCCTTTCTAGTGAACAAATTCACTGTAATAACTCTTGAAGTTAATTATATCACTGTTGTGCTTTCAGTCTGTTCTACTGCCCCCAAGTGGCAAAAAACTTTCAGTGCAGCTTTAATGATGACAGATTGGTGAATCAAACACAAGTCTTTTGCAATAGTCGATGAGGCTCAGAAATCCTGCTGCCTCCCTGCTTTCGTTCAGTTGTTTTTCTCTGACCATCTGTCGAGTGTTTGTCTGACCTCCTCAGTGCTTAGACGTGGTGATGAGTAAGATGGACACAAGCTGAGCAGGACAGGATGATGATCATGTAAATATTTTAGATCACAGATTAACCTCCCACTCCTTAAAGTCTGCATCTCAGTGAAGTCACCCCGTCTCTTCACTATTCATAAGTTTAGCCAAGCTTTTCTCATCTCCCTCCCAAACCAGCAGACTAATTGCCAGTGGGGCAGAGAGAGATTTTAAACTCAGCGTGTGGTTTCTAATAGAGGCGTAAGTGAGGAACCAGTTCACTTTAGGACAGACTTCAGTCTGTCTGTTGGGTAATATGTAGAGTTTGATGAAGGGACAAAGGCAGGAGTAGTGTGTGTGCACATGTCTGTGTCTCTGCAGAGTAGTCAGTCTGCAACTGATAATTATCTCATTTAACAAATTAACATTTTTATATTGTTATTTTTAACTGATTGTTTGATCTATACAATGTCAAAAATACTTTAAACGTCAATAAAAACTTAAACAGATATTGAAGTCATAACATTAAAAGAGAAAAGCAGCAAATCCTGACAGTGGAAGAGTTGGGACTGGCAAACATTTTACATGTCTACCTGATAAATAATGCAAAGGACACAAACCATTCACAGGGTCTGATATTACAAACATTTAGGTCTTGCGTTCCCTCAATGTACCTGAAGGAAGACTTCCATTCATTTAACCTCTTGACATTTTATTTATTCTGTCAACTATTGAATTATGTTTATATTAAACGTACTAGACATATAAACTTCATATGTTTAAATGTTACTTCAAAAAGTACATTTTAAATGCCAGAAACTGCCAGACACACTCAATACGTTAACATGACGTTGGAGAAAATCGATTTATTGTGTTAGTCCGGCTAAAATCAGACTTTTAAAATACATGTAGACATGTTAGTCTGAGTAAAATCGTGCAAAATCGAATTTCTCAAAGTCGAGCTAACGAACCCAGATAATGCGACTGGAAGTCAAATTACTCCTGCATGTTTACATCTCAACCGGACACAGTATGACCTAAACAGTCTGTGCATGATCAATAGTCCCCGCGGCGTCTTTGACTTGGAACTCGAACAGCATAAATTTGTAGAAGGCCGTTAGGAAAACAGAACTCCCGTAAGCACAAGGGGAAGCGTGAATTGAAATTGCAGCAAAAGTAAAGCACAGATACGAAGTGTACAGCATGAAAATTGGTCGATGTTTTCACCTTTCAACGTGGATTCCGCTAGTCTCTTGCTAGGTCCAACAGCAACCAGCTGACCAGGGCATATTACAACCTACCATAGCTGAGTTGGACAATGAATCGATTCTCCCTCTATCCTTGTATACTGGGACAAGGACAGCAGTCCAATTAAATGGCCTAATTGAGCTTTAACCATAGCTCTACTTAACTGTGCATGTAAATGTACATGACTAGAACGAGTGTTCCAGTCAGGTAATACTGCCACAGTACCGCAGCCCCGGGGACTTGGCTATACTTTCCAGGACATCTGAGGCTTGGATGACCGTGCATATATTTAGTTAAGCTCAGCTGTAGGCAAAGGAATAAGGAGAGTGGGCTCAGTGTGCTGCTGCGGTTCTCCTTCAGCGCGCCTGGGATTGTTGTGCTTTGGTCAGCTCAGTCTGTGGTCCAATGGCATCTTCTATTGTCCAGACTCCTTTTCAGTTCATTTTATTAACATTAACATGCAGAGAAAACTCAAAACTTAACTAAGTGATGAAAAGGGGGTTTTCTGTAACTTCTCTCTGTCTCTCTTCGGCGTCTTGTTGCTGATTTCCTTCCACGCTCTCTGTCCATTCATCAACTCAGCACCTCATTATCAAATTCACACTGACGTTGACTTGGTAAGCCCACCCCCTAGCCTGACATCCGTACAGGGCAGCCAGTTGACAGACAGCACTGTGACAATACTGACCTTTTTGTATTATTGACTTTCATCTTGAATTACCTAAATGAGCTAACTAAATAGCCTATAACTAAATAACCCTGAGCCTCCGTGTGTAATCTGTTAAATCCTCCCAGGTTGACACTTGAAACGGGCATTTGGCCTTTAGCATCATGCATGTAGCTACGGTGTATGTAAGACCCTTAAACAGACATTTTGTTTCACAACCAAACATTAAAAATTCAACTATAGACTGAGTCTTGAGCCAACTCATTTTGTTTCAGTGTTAGCATTAGCTTTAGCTACCTAGTTGATAAAGCGGATAAAATCTGAGTGTGGCAGGGCTCTGTAGCTGCTCCTTGTCACTGTTTAAGCTTAGCTGTCCAGGCTGCATTAGCTGCTATCAGCATCTCACCCAACTTTTTCACCAACAAGACAAGAGGATTGCACAGATTAAAAAGAATATCTCTGGGCTTGCTCTATCAAACATGTCTGTATTTCTGTTCATTTTCCACAACATAACAAATATCTTTTGTCTCCTTGCTTTCTAATAATATTTTTCAATCTCTTTCAAGGTGGCTGATGTGGATCTCGCCGAGCAGACAATCTGGAAGCTTTCAGTGACATTGAACCACCGTAGTGCCTCGTTCATGAAATCTATTTATTTCCTGCAATGCTGAGAGGACGCGTCCATTTCTACAAGTCCATTTTTTATTTTCACATTTTGCTCATTGGACTGAGATTCTGTTTTACTTTGTTTTGATGTTTTTATGTGTGTTTTTATGTTTTTATGTGTAAAAAAAAGGACACTTGTCGAGGTGGCGGACATGATCAGTGATTGCTATGGTGTCATGTGACCAAATGAAGCGGTACATATTGAACTTGATTATGACACTGACCGAGGCAGCGTGCGTGTTTCTTTAAAAATCGGAAATCAATTTAGGATGGACATCTTCATGTTTGTCTACAGGCCTTTTTGAGCCTTGCTGCTTGTTTTTGTGTGTGTGTGTGTGTGTGTGTGTGTGATTTGTCTTGCCTTTGATGGTGTGAGCCTGTCCTCTCATACACACAAATCTCTCCCTTGAGTTTTGCACCATCACTAATTTTAACATCTGGATCAGCAGTGCCATCTGCTGTGGCAGTGATGGGGTCATGTGACCAGCCCTGGCAGCTTGGTTAATGACAGTAATGTCTGCTTCCTGTTAACCTCCAGGTGATGCTAACACTACCCTGATAGAATTCGACATTTTAACATCTCCCAGTAGACAAATATCATTGGTTGTTTTTGTTTTTAAATCAGGTTTAAAAGGTCGAGTCAGCAGCATTTGTTTGTTGCGGCTTGTACTCACAACGTTCAAATTCACTTTAATTCCGGAACAATCTTTATTTGCTTACCGTTTCGCCTCACTAGGACTATATTTCATTTTCTTTGCCGCTACATCCACATCTGTACTTCTCTGTGGTCTGAATGGCCTCCAGTCACTCTGTTTTATCAACTCCTAACCTCACGTGTGTGCTCTCATTGGCGGAAGGAAACACACACACTCCCCACCCAGAAACGTCCCGACTAAAGATCATCAAAATCCAGGCTCTGGATGGAGCTCTGCAGACTCAGGCACCACCATACATGTATAGAGGCCCATTAGTGATGATTGAGCCGGATTAATTTTGTACCAGTCTATATTTAGTTTTTTAGGAAAATGCTGCTGACTCCACTTGTTAGTCCGACGTGAAGAAAACTGAAATCACAAAGCAGCTGGATGAGAAAGTGTGAAATCCTTTCGCAGCAGCAGCTCACTTGTTCCCAGGTGTACGTCCGACAGTGCTGGATCACGAAGAAAAACTGTGATAGAGACAAAATCTTTGTTTGAATATGAACTGATCGTAAGCCTTCCGCTATAAGCTACTTAATGCCTTGCTGCAATAACGGTCATCTGCTTGTTGTATGAGCAGTTTCCTTTTCAAAATGAGTGTAAATACTGTACACAGTGACACATTAACAGACTATTGATGTTTTGTTTATGAAATCCATATGACCACTACAGATTCCTCCTCTGAGATTGTGTATAATGTTATATATTTTATCTTCCATTGCAAAGGATTTTACTGCCAGAGGACAAATTTGCATTACAGCCAATTTCTCTTTTACTTGCAGCTGGTTAGACTGTTGTATATGATCCTTTCATTTAACATTTGTGATTTCACGAGAGGAGAAGAGAGCCTTTCTTTTAACAGCCTCAGTGTCTGCCATGTAGTGCAGACTGTAAACACTACAGTCAGAGGTGAAGTGTCAACGGTATTCCACTAACCTGCTAAATGTTGGACATGTCAACATCCTGATGGGCTGTTTCTGGATGTTTGAAGTGGAGGAAGTGATAACCGGCCTGTGAGCGTAAATGAACGGGTTGAGCACTTTAAGTGACTGATGTAACTTGTCTTGTTCATGTACATAATTGCCAATGAGCCCTTTTTACTATCAGAATTGCAAGTATGAAAGTTTCAGGATGTTATTTCCCTATATTTGCTCTTGAAAAGAAAAATCTTGTTTCTTTCATCTTTTATCAACGGTGCTTGTGAAATCTGTCTATAATATTTTATGTAATTATCTTTCAGTCTTTCTCAGGTTCTTTGTCTTGTTTTTCATATCTGAGCATTTTCTGTGTCTTTTAAGTGTCATTAATGAAGGTGTTATAAGATGAGAAGGCCGGGAAGAAACTCCAACAGTAACTTCCCTTTTATCAACCTCAGCTCTTGAAATATCTTTTTATTTTGCAAGTCCGTTTTCCTACTTACACTGCACTATTAAAATATATCTTTTTAAATCTGTGTGTTTAATGGCATATTTCAACAGGACTGTGCTTCTTGTAAAGGGATATTAAATGTTAAAAAGACATTTATGTTCTCTACAGGATCAATCCTGCAGATAAATGATCTCCTTCACTTTTTAATCAGTGCTACCAACAGGACACACCTTTTATTTTTCCCAACTCAGTATCCCAACATTTACTTGATGGATTGGCATAAAATTTGGGACCTTTAACGAAAATGTTAGCATGCTAACAGGCTCAAGCACTTGATGGTGAGCATGGTTAACATGCAGAAGTATTAGTCAAATCAAACTTTATTTATGTCGCACATTTAAAAACAAGTTGACGGAAGTGCTGTACAGAAACAACAGTCAACATAATGTACAGTAAAAGACCATTTCAACAGAACATGGAAATATGAAAGACAATAGAAAGGCCTGTGTAGACCCACAGATCAGCCACAAAGAAAAAAAAATCTCATGTAGATAAATTCATTTAGGAATCCCAAAAGTTAAAGAAAAAAGGTGGGTCTGAAGCTGTGATTTGAATGCTTCAAGGCAGCAGATCTGATGTGGTGGGGCAGTTTGTTCATAACTTTGGGCCCTCAACAGAGAAAGTGCATTCACCCTTAAGCTTAGCCTGAGCCTGAGGGATGACCACAAGGGACTGGTCAGAGGACCTGAGCGGTCTTGTTGGGGTGTGGGGAGTTAAAAGGTTGGCTAGATAAAAGGGGGCTAGACCATTAAGTGCCATAAAAACAAATAGTAAAATTCTAAAATTGACAGGGAACTGTTGGAGGGAGGTAAGTGTGGGAGAAATATGCTCACACTTACAGGAACTAGTTTAAAACCTCGCCGCAGGGTTTTGCACATGCTGCTGACGTGAGAGGAAGGTCCTGCTCAGTCCTATGTATAGTGAGTTGCAGTAGTCAAGGCGGGAGGTGAGAAAAGCATGTAAGACTCTCTCATGGTCCTGAAATGTTAAAAATGGTGTGATTTTAGCTAGGGCTCATAATTTATCAAATTTAAAAGCAGAGCCTAAAAACACCGAGGTCTTGTAATTGTGGTTTTACACAGGAAGGCATCTTGTGGAGTCAGGAGGGTCAAAGATGATTACCTCAGTTTTTTGTTCGTTTAGCAACAAGGTTTTGGGACAGCCAGTTTTAAATGCCATTAAAATGGTCAAGTAGAGGTTGCAGGGACTGAGGGGTGTTGCTTTTTAGTTGGACATAAATTTGCCTAGCATCAGCAAAGTAGTGGAAAGAGGTGCCATGTTTCCTAATGAGGGGGCCCAGTGGGAGCATTTACAAGGAAAACTGAAGAGGTGCAAGAGCTGAGCCCTGGGGGACCCCACAGGTGAGGGTGGCCGAGGAGGATGAGACATTATCCATACGGACATAAATACTAATGTACCACTGCAATGCTGTTCCTTGTACCCCAAACCCACTGCTCAAGTCTGTTGATAGGCAGATTAAGAGATATTAAGAGACTTTAATACATCACTGGATAAATGTTAAATGCTACACATTAGCATGTTAGCAAGATGATGTTAGTTTGTAGCTTGGCTGTGTCTAAGAGCAGCCTCACAGAGTTGTTAGGGTGGTTGTTGCCTGTTTGACTCTATCCAGAATTACAAATTTGCTCAACAAATCATTACAGCAGCTGTTGTACAGCTGTGGCGTTTGCATCTATAAACTGTGCCCCAATGAATTGTGGGATTGTTAGCAGAAACTTTATTTCCATCATGGGATTTTTTGATTTCGAACATTTAAATAAAATATTGGACACAAAATGTATTAAATACTTCTATGAAACTCTTGTTACATATTAAATGTTTTTTTCTTTATTGTTAGACAAATTATATTTGATTTCAGATGTCTATCACACTACAAAAAGGTAAAGATGAAAACTTCAGGTACACATATAAGAGTCTCCAATAGTGTCCAATCACAGACTGTGTGAAAGAAGCTGTTATTCTTACACGTTCACCTCTTCAGAGCCATTTGTTTTGTATTTGACAGAGTCACAGAAAAGCACCTGCATGGCTTTGCATCTAGAGATTTGTTTAAAAATGATGCAATTTTTCTTTTCTTTCTCACCATTGTATGAAAAGGCTTCTCCAAAGAGAGCTTTTATATTCCTTTCAGTGTGCAGTGCTGCATGGGGGCAATGAATTCAGAAAATTGACGCCAAAAGCATCTTGTAGATCACTTGAATGCTTGTTAACAGTTCAACATCTGTACATATAATCAAATGCAGACAGTTTTGTGGCCTGAATGTTGAGTAAACACCCGCAGCTACATAAAGCATTTTGACATTTTAGGTCGTGTAGAGTGAAGAATGTTTTTCCCGAAGCTTTATAAATCAAACATGTCTACCCTTTGAAATTTTTCTGAGAGAGCCTCAAGTAAATCAAACTTTTTCCTTTCACTTTTTTATACTGTAGAAATGCAACAACCAGCTCCACAGAGGCTAAAAGTCATCCTTATTCTTTCAACACATGACGAGTTTTATAATATAAATAAAAATGCATTAGTTAAGCCTGCTTCCTGTGTTTGGCAACCATTCTATGTTGGCTCATTTACTTTAACATCCTACAGCTGTCGATTTATTGCATGCTGCACGATACTGCACTGCATTTTCTTACACATGAGCACCTCATTATTTAGGTATAAGAAATGTGTTGTCAAGCTGC
>JAQFJB010000005.1:25365022-25376863 GCA_029874875.1 Naso minor | reverse complement strand
AATGAAAGTCACACTAGAAGGACGACTTGCTGTTTACTTGTCAATGTAGTTTGATCGTAGGAAAATAAATCTATGCATCGACTCAATGGATGTATCGTTACTCCCCTGCCTCTTGCCTTTACATTTCTCAGGTGACTGACACACAGGATATTATTTTCTACTTGAATACATTCACACTTCAAAAGCCCCTTCTGCCCCGTGACCTTTCCTCTAGAGCCACAACAGAACAAACACTTACCTTTTTTTTTAATCACATCATTGACAAGGATCCGAAAAAGCAAAAGCAGCCATATGTCCACATTATGAGAGTCAGTGAACAGTTCACAAAACATTTAATAGCAACAAAGTCAGGATTCAATGTTTCGTTCATGTTAAACCAAGTTTAACAGCAGGGTAAGACAGAGGGAGAGATTTGATATTTTTTAACAGTAAGATGATAATAACGATTTCAAATAAAGGTACATTTGCTCTCTGATTCTGGGGATGCCCTGACGTAAGAAGATCCTGTCATCAGTTTTGGGAGATACTTCTTCAACTGATCTATGATCAAAACGTTCCAAAACATTCAGTTATTACGATAATTCCTTGAACCAGAAACGTTTATATTCTGTTAACCACACAAACCCCCACAGTCAGTTTTAATGTCTGCAACATTAAAGTAAAATGTAAAACTGTAATTTCGATGCGCGTACATTCTTGTACGTATTCTTTGTCGTTGCCACTGTGCACGCACGTCCTCTGCCAACGACACCAGGCGGCTTCAGAATGACCCCGTTCACCTCGACACACTTCAGACTGACTGCCTGACAACTCTGTGCTCTGTTGATTATGCAGGAGGCGTCAGATTAAAGCAGCTCACTGACTCTGTGTGTGTCATTTATGTCTATTTCTTTTCTATTATTTATTTAGTCTGTTAGTAGTATATTAGACAGACTGTGATCTACTTTTTTTCACCGTGATAAACACTTGTTTGAACTCTCAAATGACTGGTCAAGCTTTATCAACGGGTTCTGTTGATTTGGATTTACCAGCATCTACAAGCGAAGCTCAAGAACACACTCAGTTAGATTTACACTGTGACACATCAGGCTCGGTGTTAAGGCTGAGTGTGATTCAAACTGGGACGTTAAGTCGACCTTTAAAGAAAGTGAGAGTTTGCCTCAGGCCGAGTTTCAAGACTGTTATTATTTCTGTGGCTTCCTTGACTGTAAGTCACTTTGGCACCAAGCAACAGTAAATCTAAACAAAACTGGTGCTACAGGCGAGTGTGTGTAGTAAGTTGCCCTGCAGACATTTCCACTTTAAAACTCAAAGCACAAATGTAACTGCGATGGACTTTATTCACCAAAAACCCTGACAGAATGAAATGTGCAACTGTACGATGCAGCATGAGGGGATTTGTTTAATCCTTTTTACCAAACTGTCCTCTTGTCCTCAGAGCTTTATGATTAACCGGGTGGTCAATAACCAGAAATGTTGAAGTTGGCCTGCTCGTCTGAGTTCATGCAGCGGCTGACTGGTTCAACACACATGAACAGACCCACAGACATCAGACCAAAACACAAGCAAACACGCAATGTTAGTGACTGCCTGCTACAAAACTATGCTGAATACACACATACATGTAAACAGCTCACAGCTACTTTTCCTTCTCATGTTAGAAATTCAAGCTGTCGTTGACTGACCAAACAGGACTGTACTGAAAGCAAATGTTTTTTCTTTACATTTGAAGCTACTGTTGAGGTTTTTCAAACTAAGATCTGTTTGTTGTCATATTTTATGACATCATCAACCTAATTTTTTTTTTAATCCACCAAACAAGATTCTCTATTTGAGTAAAGTGGAAAAAATAGATTAAATCATCTTTCCTCAGTAAATAAAACATGTTGTTTTAGCCAAAATGAAAAATACATACAAATACACTTTTTTTTAATATCATGGATGTTCTGCAATGATTCTGACTGATTTAAAAACATTTAAAAACAAAGCAGGCTACAAACTCCATTGAGCTGACAGTAATAAGCAAAAACAAGTTATTATTTGTTAATAACGACCAGTGACAATATTCAGAACAACAGCACCCCCTCACATGTGATATTGCTTTATTACTTCGTAGCGTGGTGAGTGTGCAGTTCACATGGTGCTGTGTCATTACGCCCAGACAACTAGTTCCTCTGTACTTTCGTCCACAATGTCAGTGTCTCTTTAGTGTGGTGAAGATGCACAGTCACCACATGTAGATGGAGCGCGCTGGAGATTTCTGGATGCGTTTTTGATATTCTTCAAAATCTACAGCCTCGGTCGGCTAGAGCACGCCAAGATCGTCATACACAAAGTGTTTACAGATGGATTCAAATTGTTTGTCACATGCAGGGAACGACTCTGCAAAGTATAAAATTACTCCCCCTTGTTAGTTCCTGTGAGCATTCTTTCCTGATGTGTGGTCTTCTTCCTTTTGGTCCACACTTAGTCAAGTTAACAGTAATGGTAGTTTCTAACATAAAGGAACCTGTGAGAAATCAGCAGCTTTAACTTCAAGCATCTGCAGCCTTCCACTCCACACAGAAAGTCCCACCAACAGTGACATTTTCACGCAGGATTCTGATGTTTCCATGTTTCTCCACTGATGGGACGGCCAGTTGGTGCGCCGCACCCCTCCTCCTCCTCCATCCCCATCCCCCACACACAGACCCAATCTAAAACTAGGGTGCAGCAACAGCTGATCTTTCAGGAGCGTCTATTTTTAAAACCCTTTTGCAGAACGGGCCAACTCATCAGGACCGACATACCATCCTGTCAGAGGACTGCCAGTGAGGGACGTGACCCCTCCGCTGCTTAAAGGCACAGACTTTGTCTCTGCTGCACAGATGAGACAGACACAGTCAGCTGCTAGGAAACTGCAGGCGATCAGAGCAAAGCTTTGCTGTTGATCCTAATGAGTGTCGGACCGTCACGTCTGCGCTGAGTCACCGGCTTCTCCTGGTGGACCTTCACTGCTGTCAGCACCCATAAAGCACACAGGAAGTTACCGAGCGAGGAGCGTTTGAACCACTGTGGCCCAGTTCAGACTACAGATTCAAGATGAGACGAAACGTTTGTGCAGCAGAATGAGCCGACTCCTCTGAGCTCGACACACACTGGCTGATGGCAGCGCTGTGACAACTTCAGTGTTTACCTTCCACAGCTGTTACATGTTGCAAAAACATCTGCAGGAGAGCAAACTTCACACACACACACACATCAAGGAGGAGAAAGTTTATGACTGATTTAAAAAAAAAAAAAAAACCCTTAATGAGACAATTAAAGCCAAACCACTTAAGACCCTCATCAAGGTGCAAATGAAGATGCCATACCTGAGGCTGACCTCTGCATGCATCCAATTAGGCAACAGGAGGGAAATAATGAGTGTTCAGGGAAAATTTCCCCAAAATTTAGCAAGGAAACTTTTAGAAAAATGGTAATAGTTATGTCACGTTTTTACTTTTACACATTTGAAGTTTCAGCTCTTTTTTTTTTCTTCAAAAGCTTCTTCTAAACCAGACACGTCCAAAGTCCGGCCCGTGGGCCAATCACAGCACAAAGGTCGTATTTTATACGGCCGGTAAGTCCATCTTAATATGTCTTATTTAATGTATTATTCAAACAGAGTTAAAAAATCGTGCAGGTTCAAAATGCAATTTCTCTTTTCACCTAAGGGTGGCAGCACCACTCTGTTACTAGGGGTGTGATCTGACGATATTAGACTGTGAGCGATTAGAATGTGTCCGGAGATCGTTTACATCGTGCGTCAGTGCACATTCTGTCTGTTGCAGTTCTAGACTCAGACACAGAATGCGTTTTTCTCTCGATCAGGTCACACTGTTTGCTGCTCTGTTCCGTTCCATGCCTCCCATAAATACACACACATAAACTGAACACGGCAGACATGTGGTACCTTCTTCCCCCCCCTTTCAGGATGTTGCGTCATGAACGAGTCGGGGTTGAGTCTGCTTATGTTAACTTAGCGTTAGCCTGTTCGGAGGAGGGGTGACTTGGCATTTTCTGTCATAACTACTGTTGGCTTAAACATTTTTGCTGCACTGTATCAGTTGTGGAGGTCCCAGACAGGCTGGAAAACTTGGCGACATAGTGTCCGGGTTAATGAAATCATCAGCTGGTCCGTTAAGTTACGCACAGCCACAGTTTGTACGTTATCATTTTGAGGAACCAGGAACTAAATATAAGCTGACCACACGTTAGTAGACAAAGCTGTTGGCTCTGCATTTGCCATAACTTGTAAAATAGTCCAAATTAATATGGAAAACCAAAGAATTGTGATAAAATCAAAAATGTGATACTGCCATGAAAAAAATCGGGATATGATATTTTTGTCACATCGCCAGGCCCTGCCTGTAACTTCTCCTGGCTGTGTGGCCCTGACCGTACTGTCACCCTTACCAGCTCATTTTTGCCATGGCAACTGTAGATAAAAAGAGGAAAGGTTGAGATTGAGGGCCGCCACTTCCAGGAGAGATGGAAATTACAATATTTTATCACCAAAACTGGAACAATTTTGTTCAACTAATTTGCCTAGAGACTGTTGCCACGTTTAGGGAATTCAATGTAAGGAGACATTACCAGACAAATCATGCTAATACATATGACAAGCTATCAGGGAGCGACTGTGCTGAAAAAGTGAAACAACTTGAAGCCTCTTGGCCTCGCGACAGCATTTTTTCACGCGAGCCTGCGACTCAAATGAAAATACCATCAAAACAAGCTATGAAGTGGCCATGCTAATTGCTAAACATGGCAAACCTTTTACTTTTAATGGTTAAAAACATGTTAGGAGGGAGTGCTGGACCTTTGGCATTTTTTATATCATCAAATCTGGCCCTGCTCTAAACAGACAAAAGCCATCATTAGTTATTAGAGATGTTAGTTAGTTAGTGTTGTAAATGTGACATAAATTCCTCATATTTCTGTGTAAACCTGGCTCCATCTTTAAGAATTCATTTATACGATCAGGATTCGACACACTCACTCATGTTGTATGACACTGAAACCCTGTTTTAATACCATGAGTAATTTCCTGTTTAATTCAGTCTGTAGATTTCCACCACAGGGGTCAAATGATGTGTAAAACACTTTCCCCGCCGCTTCCGACCTCTGGACTCGGTGAGAAAGGCCTCTTAATATTCTGGTGGCGTCGAGGCCGAGGAGGCAGCGTCTGCAGTCAGCCGGCAGGGCAGCGCCCGCTCATCTGAAGAGCGTGTGAACTCTCAAATCTGGGCTAAATCTCCGGCCTCCTCCTCAGGTCGTCGCCCAGCTGCAGCTCAGAGGAAGGCAGCTGTGAGAGGAAAAGCAGAAGACTTTTGAAGTTCCCGTTGGGCTTTGAAAGGCAGAGAAAATCATTAGGATTTTCATTGGCTGAGAGGTGCAGCGGGATTGATGCGGATTGAGGAGCTGTGACTTTGTGTCAGCCTCCACCTTCATCTCCACCTGTGACCTGTGCTTTCATGGGAGGCCTGACTCAACCTGACTCGTCCTCTGGGGACGACACGGTCGACTAGTTTTACCTTCGGAGTCACTGAGCAGAGGAAAGCTTTTCCTCACAAGCTCTGTTATTTCTGCACAGATTGACACTTTATAAAATTTAATTACAGTGAGTTTGTTTCAAACCCAAAACCAAAGTTCTCCTGTTATATTGAAGAAAATTAGAAAGCAGAATATTTAATATTTATACTATCTTAAGTATTTCTTTTAGATTTTAGCAGCTGTGCACAAACTCATCATCAGATCAGAATGTCAGTATTTGACATTTCTGCAAAACCTAAAATCGTCAAGTCTCCTGCATTAAGTCAGATGAATTTTAATGTGCAAAAATAATCCAATACTGATACATTTCAGTGTGAGACTGAGCCTCCATTCAGTTACATCCTTGATGAACGTGGTCTGTCTTATATACGGTCAAAGAACGGAAGGTTGGATCCTGAACTTTTAAGATGATCCAACTTGAGATGTATTTGACTATGTTGAGACCTGCAGAAAGTAAATTTTAATGTGGAAACCATAATTCTCCTGTTTCAGAGCAAAGGTGTGATCATGATAATCTCAAACCATGTACCTTTTGTTTGACTGGTGATGGAGGAGATGGAGTTTCATCATGTGCTTGTTTGTTCCGTTTATAGTGAAGACAGAAAAAAGTTGATCAGAAGCTACTATAGAGTTAATCCTAGTTTATTAAAATTCCAACAGTAATGTGTTCTCGTAATACAAAAGTCTTGTGTAATTTGGTTACATTTTTGAAGAGAATCCTTTGTAGTTTTCTGATTAGTAAATGATTGAAATGAATGCACACTAACCTCGGTCTTAATGCCAGCTGCTGAAGATTTGTTTGTTTGTTTGCTTTTCATTTCATGTCACAGTAATTTGAGAAGTTTGGGTCATAACATTGTTCATCAGACAGAACTTCAGGCTAAAACCAGAGTCTAATGTGATGGATGGATATGTGGGCTTCGGCTGAGCGTTTGAATCTCAGGTGTTGGGGAAGTTCACAGACGTCGCCCACTTTGGTAGAGACGTGTAAGCAAACAAACAAACAAAAAAAACTGGTGACCATCTTTGAATCTTTGTCAGTACAGTGATGATCGGAGGGAATCTTTAAATTGAAACTCAAATTTTCTTGTTTGCTTTAACTGCTACCGTGTGTGTATGTGTGTGTGTGTATGTGTGTGTGTGTGTGTGTGTGTGTGAGCCTTCCAGCACAGCGTACAGTTTGTCTGTGAGTCTTTGTGTCGAGCAGCCGGGGAGCTTGTTAGTGTTCTGCCTCCTCCTGTTTTTGTTTTTTGACTTCTTTTTGTACTTCTCTGCATGTTGAAGGAAAGATTTCGGACCTGTGGATTGTGGGGAAGCGGAGGCGTGTTTTAAATATTATTAGTGTTAAGAAGCAACAACCTGCTCAGTTTGAGGAGTTTACCTCTGACGCTGGTCAGTTAGCCTCGTCTCTTTTTGTGTGATTGGGTGTTTGAACGATCAGTAGCTCCGTTTACATGTGCAAAGTTTCTTCAATCCGATCAGAATCTTAAGTGATTATAGACTCGACTTCACTGTTTACATGGACGTTGAATAAAATGATCTGACCATGACGTGCATTTACTCAGAATAAACCATTTTGACATGTGCAGAGTTGTCTGATTTTCCAGAAATAGCCGAAGAAGAAGAAGAAGCTTTGCTTCCACCTGTGTTGTAAACAAATGGCGCTGTCGCTGCACGCCTTCAAATATTTCTCTACAGGCTCAGCACTGCATGCTGTCCCTGGATAAGCACGATAAATGTATTTTTCCGAGACGGGAAAGCTTTTGGCGTATTTTTAGTGTCAGTTTGTTCTCCTGTGAACTGGACCGCTTGCCATGGCTGGGACGTGAGCGTTATCACTGTGAGTAACAGTGGACGGGGGCCAGCAGTTGCTTCCTGCCTCTTGTTACCGAGGAGGTAACGAAAGGATGCTGTTGCGCGGCGTGAGCTGCACGAAGCGTCGATAAGAGGGATGGTGATAATGCAAATATGCCATCGCTGTGTCGTGGCAGCAATACAGTTCACAGGAGGGCAGACAGAAATACACTATGAGCTTCCCCGTCTCAGAAACGTGGGGTAGACGTGCAGCAAGAATAATTTTACTCCATGGAGACACTATGGTAACAAGTGTGTACATGGACACCGGTCAGAATTACAACTGGCATGAACTACCCCTCATAAAAAAATTCTTTCCAAATGGGCCGCATTGGATCAGAATTTTCTGACTGATGTGTTTAAATTAAGCATTTTTATTTTGATCAGACTTTTATTCCAATTATATTATATTATTATATATTATATATAGTTATATATTATATCAGTGGAGAAAAAATGGATCAGAAGTTTCAGACTGGAAGGGAGCCCGCTCCTCCCTGCGTGTTTCAGCCTGTCCTGTGTGTGCAAAGTATCTGTATGGTCCCCGGCCCGTGATTGGTGCTCCTCACTGCCATACCCCACCTCCAGCCTGGGCATCACCCTCTGGAGCTGTTCATCAAGCAACACTCAAGTCCCTGAGGCCACAAGACACCTGCTGGCTCATCAGCTGGGGCGACTCACTCTCTCAGTCGGCTCGCCAGCGTGCCTCGCTCCAGCATCTGTTTGTTGGTATTTATAGAGCATTTGCTGTGGTTGTTATTGCTAACGTTGCTAAATGTGATGATTGGTGAACAGTCGTTTTAAGGCACTCTGTAATTTGGACTGGGCCAGGATCAGCTGCTGACTGCTGGTCACTCACACCCTGACAGGATTATTCCACTCTTTAGTTACACACGGGTGCGTCGGCTGTTGTTGTATTTGCCACACTGGATAGCGTCGGTATTAAAGCTTTATTTTCATGTTTGTCAATCAGACGTGACTTCTTTTTGGGTCCCTTTTTTGTTATATTTGTTTTTTAAATTAAAAGCCCCTTTTGGCTCTTTCCATCGTAGTTTTGCCTCACCTTCTTTATTTGATTATTGAAAAGCTTCATAAACAATAAATAATTTTGCTTTCATCTATTTGCATCTGGTTTTATGTTGCTGCCCTTTTCATTATTGAGCCGGGTTGTAACAGTACCAGTGTTAATACATGTCATTGTCCGTTGTCAATATCGGCCACACAGGTTACATAAGCCCCGCCCATTTCCCCCCAAAATTGCTTTATCTATAGCCTTGTTTCCACAAAGCGGTACAGTTCAGTTTGGTACGACACTGTACGCTTCAGAGGAGTACCCCTAGATGTGGCTTGTGTTTCCACTGCAGAGTGTACCCTTACTTGGTGGGCGGTGCTGTGCTGCCGTGTGGTGCTGCTCACTGTGAGGGCACTCTGAATCATTACTGCGGTGTATTGAAGAAAGGCAAACACAAATGAATGCATGTATGATGCGTATGTGTGAAAAATGAATCTTTTAAAACCTCCTTGTCATTTTAACATTTAAGGTGGGCTGATTAATTCATGGGGTAACTTGTGCTTTGAACAACATATAAGAAAACGTTCCACCTTAAATCATCTGAGCAGCTCAGTGAATGAAATGATCTTTTTTTTTACCAGTAACATTGAACTTATGACAAAGAATCGACATGAAAAGGCAGCAAAGCATCCGTCCTTTTTTCTGTCATGCTATGGAAACTTTACAGTCGGCGTTTGATCTTGGCACAGATCATCGGTTCATCAGTTAACTTTTTCCCCGGACTGGCAGCGTAAGGAGCCGGGCTGCTGCAGAGCGGCAGGTCTCACCACAAGCCGCTGCTCCTTGCAAGTCTGAAAACTTTGTGACTGATGTACAAACAAGTGTCATTTGGATAAACTGACATATTTTAAATCTACATGGTAACATTCTGGCCTAAAAAATATCCAGAACTTACTGAAGTGATATATTGACAGTTCTACAACAACACAGGAACTGCAGTGTGTGTAGCTCCTCCCTCTGGGACGCTTGGTACCCCAACAAAAGAGTGACCACAAGAGGTGTGGCACGATACGATTACTTAGTAGCCTTTTGGCAGTGGAAACGCCACAGCTAGGAAGGCAACACTTGTAAGGAACTATTTCTCCTGGCTCCTGGCTTCTCTCTCTCTCTCAGCAATTTTTTGACCAAAAAAACACAGACGTTCTCTTTAGAAGGGTGAATTACCTATACCTAGCTACTTTCACGTGTCCTATAGTGTTTCTATGCCCTCTTTCAACATGAATGGCAGTGAATGGGCTTTAAAAATGCAGTCTGACATCTACTAAAGTAAACACATGGTGACATTTGAACAACAACATTTGTAGAAGATAAAAGAGAGATCTCTGCTAATGGTGAGAAGTCAAACATAGACTGGTGTGGTCTTTTAAAACTGATCGTGAAGCAGAATACCCCTTTTTTCTGAAGTGAGTTAGTATCTGTACCTGAGTCTGAAGTTTAGGATCGGGACAAAGGATCGGGTGATCATACTGGCTACCGGCCCTGTCCAGGTGATGCAGGAGGATGACGGTGTGTTCGGTGGCCAAACTGAAGGCGGGTCTAGTGATGGATTTACCAGGTGTGACCGGTCTACGCCTCTCCAGAGACTTCGCGGAGTTCAAAGTCAGCACCAACTGTCTGTAGTCGTTGGAGTCGTTAGAGGCACTCGGATACACCTTGTTACTGACCAGGGCTGCTATAATTATGATGTGTGTTATTATTCAACATTAAAAGAACTGATCCACAAACAAACACAAGCCTCAGCTCTGTATCTGTCCTCGTTCATAACAGACTTTCACATAAAGCTCATTATTCTTCCATCTGCAGCTTCAGTTCACCACTTTTCACAAGTCAAAGATGTTGCGAGCTCTCTGACACTGAACTGAACTGAGATTTCTTTAAATAAGGAAAAAGTAAATTTATCTCAGGGCTGTTATTAACGCCTCCCCCGTTGAGATGTTGCCTGGCAACCGGATAAACACATCGTCTTTTAGGAGATGTGTGTAACGCTTGCAACTCAGCAGCATCAAAGTCTGCCCGAGCGTCCAAATGGATGTGGAGGATAATAAAGCTGCACTGTTTTATCTGATCTCAGTGCCGATGTAATATGGCAGGATGTGGTCACATGACCTGCCCACACTGGACTGAAGTCACCTGCTGAGCTCAGGTGATGTAGATTTGACTATGAAAAGAGCTGCTTTCACAACGACTGATGGATGAAAAGATGAAACATTTCACCTAAAATGACATTTAATTTGTTTTTTAAGCTTCCATCAATACTCTGAGCTGCAGCTGCCGTAGTTCTTGACTCAGAGAAGAGAGCACAAATCAGCATTACAGTGAGGCAACAATGATCACCAAATTGTTCACATGCTGATTCACATCAAACTAATATAATAATATCACCTCTGGAGAAATATGAACAAAATATTTGACCAGAATTAAGAACACAGGCTTCCTGTGCAGCTCTAATAAATCACAGCAGGCCTGCATGAAGTGAGTCCAGTGAGAGTAAATCAGATGTTTTATTCATCAACACTTAAAATGAGAAAACTGTTGAATGAAAGTGGCATCAAGTCCAGTCCACCTTAAAAGCCAATATAACAACTTGTGTACAAATCATACATGTACAAATAAATGTCTGAACTTCAACCCTAATTCATTTGCTTTTCCCTTTCTTGCGTGATGACATATGCTTTAGTGACAGTTGGATCTTTAAACACTTTATAAAATGTGCATGAATATCTACTCATTTATGCAGCTGAATTTTTTTCACTTGGACTAAAACAGTGGTGGAGGGCTGTTACGGTGCGCTCCACAGCACTGCACATGTTGTCTGCGAATAAATGAGGGATGTCAGGGTGGATGAACGCATGTTACGTAATCGGATGGTGCAGATGGCGTTCACACCAGTGATGAACTGCTCCGGAGTTCACTTTCAAGCAGCCCGAGACCATCTTTTCCAAGAGGACCAGAGTCTGGTGGTTTGGTTCACACCGGACATCTTTGACTGCGTTTGAACCAACCCAAACGAACCGTTTTAGGGTTTGTTTCAACTGGACTAAACAAGGCGACCATCAGAAAATTTCATGTCACGATTATTACAATAATTACGATACACACTATTATCGCAGTAATTCTAAAAAAATCTCAAAAAATTTGAAAAAACATAAAATATATCTACATCATAAGGAAACGTTACGAATTGAAAGAAAGACGACAGTAAAATATAATCACTTTACCTTACAACCTTTATCGAATCATGTTCATAGATGACACATCTTGATTAAAAATAAATAAAGAAAAAAGGTACTTGAAAATTGTAAGATGTCCCTGCACAAATACAGAATAAATAAAAGATA
>JAQFJB010000005.1:25024303-25034469 GCA_029874875.1 Naso minor | reverse complement strand
TGTGGATGTCGTGTTTGCAGTGAAACATTTCCATCAGTTTAAAACAAACATAATCTTTTATTAGGACATGATTCATCCGGCTGGCCGGACTATTCATTGGCTTTAGAGACATCACAGGGCAAGTTACAACAGGAGACGGACTACCCAAAGCAGAAACGGTGTGTGGGAGCTGTTGCACACTTTTGTGACGTTATGGACACAGCAAAGCTGATGTGGAGCGAATTGGCACTCTTGTTAGGGAAAAAGCTAGCACAAGGTGTAGGATTTTAAAAAGTGCCCCCACAACACACAGCCAGCAACTCAAAAGGGTGCCCGTTCCTCCAGAGGACACTCGTAGTAGCAGTCCAGTCAAATAATCTAACGTTGCTCTGGGCATCCATTTTCACTGTTTTGAAAATTTCTGCTGGGTTACAAAGTGATTCGCTACATCTCGAGTCTGTTTCCTGCAGAGGAGAAAAGGGGGAGTGAACTATTTCCAGGAAGGCATCTCCTATCTCACCGCCGTACTGCCTTGCATTCTGACGTCCCCAGACGATTGGTGGGCGGAGATCTCTGATTGTCTGGTATTGCGAGACGAGACATATACTCACGATTTTATAAATGTTGTTTTTTATTTCCAACTCACACTGTACCAGTAAATTGGCCACAATGTAAAGCCAAAGCTCACAATTTATGTACTCGCACTGCACGGTCAGATCGTCAGCCATGACTTGAGTGCTCACACTGTACGTGTAAAAACAGCCCATAAGGGGACCAACCCCTCTGCTGACAATTGTCAATAAAGATTAGCTGGAAAGTTCAGAGGCAGGTTTGTTTCCTAGCAACAACGCTAACAAGTAATTTGTGCGAAACCTCTTTGAGTCAAAAGCATTGCGCCGGAACACATGGACTGACAGATGGCTTGGAGGACGTGGACAGTAACGTTATGGCTTGTCCATTTTGCAAAAAGAATTGAAGGTAAGTTAGCTACTTTTACTGAACTTAATTAACATTAGCTACGCTCTGATTACTGTAGTGCTCCTTTTTTTCCATTGTGGTGCAGTTGCATGTTGCCATGGCATTCAGATGCTCTGTTTGCCACTTCGGGCAGGCGCAGTGAGAAAAAAAAGGCACTGATGGAGATTGATGGGGTCCTTGCTCTGCTTCAACTGTGTGAGAGCCTTTTTGACATGTCAGAAATTCATCAGATTGTCCGACAGCTGTTTGGGAGCGGCTAATTGGCCACTGCACAGCAAACGATGCTCAACGAAACCGAAATTGGGCCCAACTTTAAAATGAGTCTCGCGGCTTAATAATCGGGTCATTAACGGGCTTAAATCTTCAAGTGTATGCCCAGCTTTAGGAATCTCATGCTATAGTTACCTTGTTTTTCAGACGTTTTTGCCGACCCCAACTTTAAGTTTGCTAAAAACAACAGTGACCAGGAAATAACTGAAACTTGAAGAACTTTAAAAGGAAACTTTTTAACTTTAATGGATCTGATCTTTGGTGTGAGTGCCACAGTCAGGGCAGAGAAACGAAAGTCTAAATGTGACACTGACAAATTGTAAGGAAAAAATGGAATAAAGTCAGCCTTACACTTTAAAGCCTGATGCAGTGAAAAGTATTTATGAGGAAATCTATATGATGTTAAGTGAAATTTTATTGACTTCAACTCCGTACTGCCCTCTGTGTAACACAATGAACCCAGCTTTAACCTCTAGCTTAAAATTATCCAGAGTGTTAGATGTAGTTTAACTGTCTGCGTGCATGTAGGTTAGTAATGACACACAAACAAGAATTCAAAGCACACTTATGCGACGCTGTTCCCAGTGTGTGCTTCTCTCTCTGCCCTCTCTCTGTAACGTCGACCTCTTGAGCCACAAACAAAAATCCGCTTTGGAATATAAGCAAAAACACGCAGACATGCCTCTGTTTAACACATAATGAAGAGAAATTATGCATGTATGCAGCCAGAGGAGACACAAAGCATTATTCAAAATCAATACAGCCTGTGGGTCTGTGCAGAAGGAGGTGGTTAACGGGAAGCTCCAGCCCTCCCTCGCTGATCAAAGGCTCGGCTGAAGCACTCAGCATCCTCACTTCTCAAAAGCTTGTTTCTGCATTCTGTGCATCATGGATCAACAGAGGCAGCCAGCGTTTGGCGGCAGAGCAAAGGGCTCCGAAAGCCCTCAGGCATTCTTTGACATTGGGAGCAGCGTTTTATCCCCTGCCATTGAAAAGCCAAGGCAGCATTCAGTGTGAAGTCATCCTAATCATTGACACGAGTTATGCAAAACATGAGGATGTTTTATTAAACTCATTCTGACAGGCTGTGAGGTGATGAGGCGAGAACCGATTCATTTTAATGTCATAGCACAATGACATATCTGTGGATTTTAACACTGACACCGAAGATACATCCTGTCACACAGAGAACGTTTATCTGCTGTAAGATGTTTGGAAACAGTGTTGACCAATTTTTCTAAAAAGACTGTAAAAAGTTCTCTGATTCTTCACATCCTGTCAAAACAAAGTCTGGAGGACCACACCAGTCTGTTTTGGTCTTCTCATCATCAGCAGAGATTGCCCCTTGCGAGAGAGAAAGGGAAGCCGGGAGCCATGGAAACCAAAGTTATTACGCCTGAAAAAATAGTTCCTTCCAAGTGCTGCCTTCCTGGCTGGAATATTAGTGTGAAGAAGGATTTTGACACAGACATTCTTTTGAACTAATGCTGTCACACATTTTCAGCTACTTTCTATAACGTTACTTGAATATGGACTAAATGTAAACAAACACCATATCTCATAGATAAAGCTATTTTGGGAAAAATGGGCGGGGTTTATGAAACCTATGTGGCTAATGTTGGCAAAGGTCAATGACATTTGGCAACGCTGGGATGGCCTTTAAAAAGGAACTGCTTTTGACTCAAAGTTTAAATATTTCAAAGTCAACAGTAACAAATTGGGTTGCAGTATCAGGATGAGCAAGAACGCCTGCAGACAGAGAATAAATAGCACAAAAGAAATATGTTTTATAATAGGATATTGTTGCGTTAAAAATCACACAGACGTTTAGACTATTTAACAGAGCTCTCAGCACTGAAACCCAGCACTGAGAGAAGCTGTTTGACCAGCAGCATCAGACCAGTGAAACTTTTAAATCAGAACAAAAACTAGCGGCAGCTAAAGCCACTCAGAACTGTACTGTTCATGACCTGATACCTGATGTCATGCATGCTATATGTCTATATATAAATATATATTAAACCAATGACATCAGCACTTACTCATGTTATGCAGAAAAGTGCAGGAGATTCGTATGCATGGATATAATAATATTTACAATACTGTCCGAGTTGACTCCATCAGACTAACTAGTCAACAAATCCTCACACTGTTAGATCTAGTTTGAAGAAGCCATTCAACAACATTAAGTATGTGATTATGACCTGGTGTTGTAAGTCACTGCCAGACATCATAATATGAGAAAATAATCCCATTTTGAACACACCTGACCCAATGGAAGTTCAATAAAGGTTCAGTCTGTGCAATCATAAAAATGTACTCAGCTTACACAAAAACAAATGCTCTTTTAAAAAGATGTGTCCATTGCAACAAAAAAAATCTGCTCTCTTACAAGTGGATTCATATGCAGATTCCCCCACCCACAAAGCTCAGAGGAGTTTGAGCTCGCAGAAGTGTGCATGTTCTTCTCACACATGGAAAGAAGTAGTCTAGGGGAGCTAACTTTTGCTACTTTGGGAAAATGTTGAGAGGAAGACAGAGAGACCAGTGTTGCCAGAACAGCTGATTCTGAGCCTCCACAAGCTAGCTCAAACATTAACTGCAACTGCCCTGGGATAAATGATAGCCCAGATAGAAAATCACCAACGGCCCCTAAGTGGGCCAGAGTCTGCAGCAGCAGCAGGAGGAGAAGCTGATAGCCAGACCCTTCAGAGAGACGATCAGTCCACCCAGGAAATTTAGAATGAGCTCATTTATTCAAGAGTTCATCCCACTGAATTTATGGATCATCTCTTCCTGCAATTTTCAAGCCCTGAGGATGCTTACAGGAGCAAGATGATACTTCACGAGGCCGAGGATTAATCAGACTGGTTGCTTTTCTGGCATTAATTGAGCTTTTGGAGGAAACATCAACTGCAACAGAAAATTACGAGTTTTCTGTGAGGGTATCCTCTTAATGTAAAAGACTTAATTTTATGGTTAAACTTGAGATGTGTGTTAATCTGATCTCTTCAACTTTAAATACTGTCATAGATGGAAACAAAAAATGTAGGTTTTCTGAACTGGGGTTGTATCCACAGTTAGTGTGTTATCTACAACAGACAGCAGTCAGCTGAGTTTTAAGAAACAGCAGGCTCCTCTCTCTCTCTCTCTCTCTCTCACCCAACGATTTTTGACCAAATAAACACAGACGTTCTCTTTAGAAGGGTGAATTACCTACAGCTAGCAACTTTCATGTGTCCTATGTGTCTCATGTCTATGCTCTGTTTCAACATGAATGGCAGTGAATGGGCTTTAAAATGCAGCCTGACATGTACTAAAACATACACAAGGTCACATTTGAGCAACAACATTAGTAGAAGATAGAGAAGATCTCTGCTAATGGTGTGAAGTCAAAAATACACTGGGATGGTCCTTCAAAACTTTGTCAGACTAGATGCAAAAAATCAGGAATTGGAATAAAAAAAACCCAAAAACATTTTGTTTCCAAACATCTTACAGCAGATAAACGTTCTCTGTGTGACAGTGTTAAAATCCACAGATACGCCATCATTCTGTGACATTAAAATAGTTTAGTTTTTGCCTCATCACCTCACAGCCTGTCAGAATGAGTTTAATAAAACATCCTCACGTTTTGCATAACTCGTCAATGATTAGGATGAATGGCAGCGAATGAGGTTTAAAAATGAGACATACTAAAGTATACACATGCTTTTGAAGAGTGAGACGTGTGAGCTGTAAGTGACATTTTATCAGTGTCCTAGCTGTGTTTATTTTGTGTCAGTAAAGGGGTTGTGAGTACAGCAGAGTGCGGATGTACACATGAGGGAAAGAGGGAGGAGGAACTGACACAGACCGTTTTGAGAGAATGCAGAAAATAAAAAGAAGAGAGAGGGCGTGAGTCACAGTTTTCTGAACATCTACAGACTTTAATGTTCAGTCACTTGTGTTTAGCTGCTCCATAGGAGTCTAAAATCAAAATGAAAGACCTGAAAATGAGTACAACAGCTCTCCCTTACATTTAAAAACAAAGTGCAAATTGCTTTTGCAAAAAAAAAGACATTTATATTATTAAGTCAACACTGCACATCGCCGCATTCAGGCATTTATGTCAAAACACAGAGAATCAAAATCTAAAATGCAGCCGATGACAGTATTAAAAAGGAGCACTGAGGGGAATCAATGTCAGTGCTTTTTAGAGGTTTGACAGAAAGTGGAAGAAAAAGGGACAGCAAGGAAAGAGAGAGGAGGAGAACAAAGAAGAAAGGGAAGAGAAAGAGACAGACTCCATGCTACACGGCCAAATCTCCCTGTCAGCACTGTGTGGGAGGAGAACAGCATAGCTGATGTGGAGAAAATAACCCATCCTGATGGATTGTCGTTCAGTTGACTGCAGGCCAGAGCTGCTGAGAGTCAGGACTGTTAGCCACATGTGAGATGCTATCACCTCTCCTACACAGAGGTGTGTGTGGACGCATAGAGGAGTGCAGAGAAGAGGTGCTACAGGATCGGGATATTGATCCGTTGCTTTCATCAGATTGTTTCCCAGAGAAGAGTGATGGGGGCCATCGTCAAAGGAAGGAAAGCGTTAAAGGACACTTTGCTACAGCTCTTGTGTTTTCAGCATCACTGCAAAAAATGAAAAGGAAATGTTGACTGAGCCCAAACACCATCATTTAAACTTCAATCACGCCAGTGAGTCAGACATCCTCTTTTCATATTAGACATTTTGGTTGTGAAATTCCTGACAGTTCAAACTGAACTGAGTGATGGCATACTGAGTGATTTTAAATCACCATTATTGTCCCTGAATACAGTAGTAAAGTGCTGCTTTTTGCACACAGCATCTCGGCATCAAGTCCGCAAAACTGCCAACTGCAATCAGACTGAATGTTGTCATCAAGTCCCAAATTACCTCTTGAGAGGAAACAACTTGAAATCACACAAATTCAGTTCATGCAGAAGCGTGAATGTTCCTCTTCAGGCTCTTGTTTTATTTTTGATATCCAGAATTTTACGGGTTTGATGTACATTGTGCTGCCAACACATAAACATCTCACTGATTGTTGGAAATAAAAGGAAATAAAAGTTAGCAGGAAGGAAGTCGTCAGCTGCTAAGTTGCTTGGGCTTTCAGGTATTTTCTTGTAAGCTATTGTTTGTGAGTTGTGTGGATGATGTGCTGCACTGAAGCTAAAGGATGATGAGGCAACTGGTGCTACAGGAGAGTGTGTGTGTTGGTTTTTCATTACTTGCTGGCTGACAGCTTAACATCAGAGAAAAAAAGTTGCTTGTAGGGAAAATATGAAGCTCCATGCAGCAGCCAGTTAGCTTAGAGTGGTATAAAACCTGTAAACAGTGGGGAAAGCCACAACGCTGAATTGCTCTTAGCAAGAAATTGTCCATCACAAAAATCCTCTAACAAACCACAACAGGTGATTTTTACAGATAACACAGAGCTTTTGAGGTGCTGGGAGGCGGATTTGTTTTGGACAGAGTCTCACTGTGATTCGTGCTTAGTGCATGAGTGTCCATGTGACCGAAGAGCTGTTCTTCTTTATAAAAACAGCGTAACTGGATGAATTCACATTAAAGCACCTGTGGAAACATGGTGCTTGGGGTGCATTACACATGAACATTAAATGAGCCCATCTTTATTTTTATTAAAACATTTAACTTGCATTAGATTCGATGTGTGTTTTTACTGCACACCAACTAGAAAAATAAATAAATAAATAAGTGTTAAATGGCTCTGACGGGCATCACTTATGTAGAATGTTTTGCCAGTAACGTGGTTCCTCCGCTCTGCAGTATACAGAAAAGACATTTTCTGGTAGCCTACGCCTACTCTCGTCCAATCAGGAGAGAGGATTCCAGAACTGTATTTTCTGAGACTGGGAGACTAACATTACTAGCCATTACTGGCTCTGTTTATCTAAGCCATTACTCCTCAGCTGCAGTCCCACCACACTGTGGGTTCCTCAGGGCTCCACCTTAGGCCCTTTTTAAAAACACAACATTTCTCACCATTGCTTTGGAGATGACCTGCAGGCCAACCTGCCCATAAAACACATGAAGATTCAAAGAATGCTTTGCTGAAATGTCTGTAAATTGCTCTTAACAAAAAGAAAACAAAGATCATTGTATTTTGTAAATCTGAACTACTGGATGGCATCGATAGTGTTCTTTGCTCACTATGCGGTTAAATTTCTGATCAGCATTTCAAGTACAGATTCATCACAAAAAGACTTTTGAAATGAAGTATTTAGCTGATAAGGCTGTGGACAGTGGACACCTTAACAACCTCTAATTAACAGCTGGCTGCAGGAAATGACATCATCTTCAGCATGTTTTAAAAAAAGGGAGGAGCTTAACATTTGCAGCCTCACAGAGCAGAGGAAAGAGCTGAGAGGTGGCAAAGTTTTAATAGGATCGCAAGGCACACTGCTCACTGTCCGCCTGACTAATTCTGCACAGTTTATTAAATACCCATTTGGTCGACTGACATTCTTTGACCAGTTCTCGGCTTTATCAGAGGGAAATTATGTTATTACGCTTATCCCACTGCTCTGATTCTTAAGCTCTGTCACAGGCCAAAGAGACACAGAGCAGCTGATGTAGTTCTTGTTCTGCAAGGACACTGAAGCAGCTGCTAAACATAGAGACTCCTCCCTGATGGTTGTCCTCATCAGCCCTGCATTTCACAGACCTCTCCAGCTCTCTTGTCCACATCCATTTTCATCAGCATCCATCCTCTGATGACTCTACCTGAGCACTGTGGTACTCAGCAGAACTCAACACTTAGATCAAGAAAGCCACTTCTATTAACCCTCTAGAAACCGTTCACCTGTGTTCTTTTTCACACTTTTTATTCCTGTCCTGTCAATTACTATCTGCCACAATCATCTCCTCCTTTACGACCTCCTCCTCACAGAGTTACACCCTCCCTGATGATCCGTCACGGCTTCCTACCATCTTCCGCCTCCATCTTCCTCCTCCCCAAAGCCCCTCTTGTCTTCTACTGTACCTGCACCTCTATCGTAATGAAATCTAAATTACAGGCTGTGTCCTGGGTGCTCATCCATCCGGGTTAGAACTGCCTGCCTCTCTGTTGGAGCCTTAACGTCCCATTCTGAGACTCTATGCAGCAGGAACAGAGCGATTTGGCTGCTTGACATTTAATAAATGCATTGAAAGCTGTGAAGAAATGGACTGCGAGGGGGGGGTTTCATTGTCCAGAGGTGAGCACGTCACACACCCCTGAGTCATGGCTGAGAAACTGACTCTGTGGAGAAAACATCAGGTGTGAGGAGGAAACAATAGCACAGAGGGTGTGATGGGCTCTCTGACCTCACCTGAACATGACTCGGTGTTTACGGGAAACTCAGCGGGTGAACTCAGGGGAGCTGGACGTGCAGCAAACATCTGCTGACTGCAGCCTGGTACTGTTTTGAACAGAGACAAAGAGTGTCTGTCTATTAGAAAGCTTCCAGACATACCGCACACTGCTGGAGACAAACTGGTGGTGCAGCACTTAAAACATGGCTGCCAACACCTGAGTTTCACACGGAGCGAACCAGTCAAGGCCAGGAAAGACAATTTGAGGGTTTTTTTCTGAAACTTCTCTGCCCAGTTCAAAAAATAAAATGCTGTGATTGTAAGTTCCTGCAAACTACAGGTTTGTTATATTTTTATTACTGAGTTAATGTTTTACCACAAATCAAAGTCACAAAGTTCTGATGAAGTGAAGGTCTGTATGAGCTGATTTTTCACAACAGGAAAACAGAGAGGATGATGATGGCGTGACAGTGGGGCGAGATCACACTGAGGTGGACATTTTCCAGCTGTGTTTGTGATGACAAAGCCAGCTGTTTTTAGGACAAAAGTTAATCTTCTTCTGACTCTGACTGGGTGGATGTTGTGCCTCAGAGCAATTCATTCAAATTAAAGTTTTAAAGTCTTCTAACTTTATCTAGTTAGTTGTGTTAATCAAAGCCCTTACCTTTCAGACTTATTAAGTCACTAAACCTTAACAAATATGTTTTATAGCATACATTTATATCATGTTAAGACTAAAATACTTGGTAAGTCAACACTGGTACTCCAAATACCTACTGTGTGATTACTTGTTGCTTCTTTATATTGCAGCTGCAAACTAAAATTAATTGTTTGAAAAATAAAATGGCATATAGTGGGAACGATTTATTCAAGTTTAAGATGATGAACTTTTTATCCTTTTTTCACCAAAATAGAACCAGTTTCTTTCCAGTAAGCGCATCAAATTTTCAAATGTTCAGATCTTTTCTACCAAAAAAATCAATTTGCTTGGACCTGGTCTCCAGATGGAATCAAAATTAGCAGGTTTCCTTTGACCTGATGTGGGAATCTTCAAATTCAGTTAGTTGTTGTGCATTATGTAACCCTCTTTTGATTCCATGGTTTCGTCAAAATCAACAGAAACAGGGACTGGTTCAGTGCAAAACACTGAGGGTCTTATCTTACGCTCGTCTGTGGTGCAAACGCCCGGCGAAAAGGTTTTCATTTATTCAAGCCATGTAAAATTCCACCTTAAAGGTCTCCTGCCAGGAGAAGAAACTCTCTGCACTCCTGACGCACAGAGAAAAGCTGTTCACAATCACTTCATTAGTTAATAGGTGTGTTTGGTTGGAGATGCAATAACCAATCAGAATGTCCGCTCTCATTACCTTTAAGATCAGGTGCGCCCATGGTGCAAACACAGACAGGATTACCAAGTGCAAACAAAAAGTCAAGATTTTCATGTCACGAGGCGGATCTGCTGGATCGATTAGTCAAAAAAAAAAGAAAGAAAAGAAAAAAGAAAGTTGGTCTGAAACAGCGGCGATCGTTACCTCGTCCTCTGGCATCAGCGGCTCAGCCGCACAATTACTTCACAGTAACATTTGGTGGAGGAAACACAGAG
>JAQFJB010000005.1:24829667-24848441 GCA_029874875.1 Naso minor | reverse complement strand
TTTTTTTTTTTTTTTTTTTTTTTTTTTTTTGCATTGCCATGCGACAGTTTTCCAATTGCCAACATCATCCCTGGATCGACTGCGCATGCGCACGACGATCCCATTCTTGTCCTGCAGGCAGAATTCCGGGTGGAGAGTGAGAGAAAGAGAAAGACTGAAGAGATTTGAGGCCGTTGACTGAATATTTACGGCGAGAAACGGGAGCTGTGAGTCCGAAGCAGGTGCGGCGTGTCGGCAGGATATGGTGAGTAGAAACCTGAATGATGAAGGTCCTCCTCTTCGCCTGCTTGTCACATTTTCTCCTCTTTGTGCCGCCTGTCTGCCTGTGAACTGACGTTTCATTGAAAGGAAGGGCTTCGCTAGGGGCTAGCTTTAGCTTTTACACCCAACACACCTACTCTGTGTGGCTACGTTACACCGGAGAGGTCAGCCGGTTGTTTTGGAGATAAACAAAGGAAATGAACGTGTCATGGCAGCGGGGGGACGGTTAAATTCAGGGGGGCTCGCGTGGAAGCTGTCAGGGCGCAGCTTCGTGGGGCTTTGCCTGCTAGCAGTGATGTTCAGGCTCCAAGCTAGCTGGAGCTCAGTTAGCTTTGTACAAAAAAAAAAGAAAGAAGCTGTTTGTGTGTGTGTGTGTGTGTGTGTGTGTGTGTGTGTGTGTGTGTAAGACAAGGATGGGTGGCCTGTCAAAAGTGAGAGTAGGTCTAAACAAAGAGGGTGGCTAAATGAAAAGCCATTTCTGAGACTATCAATTATTGACAGACATTCATTTGAATGGGTGTTAATTCCAAAGTTCAAACAGCTTAGAAAATAGAACAAAACAAAATAAAACAACAGACCTAATGCATTGTTACAAACATGTATTTACACTCAAGCCAGCGCAGCCTCTGCAAAATAACTTGCACACACACTCACACTTAAATGTCAGTGCACACACAGTCATGTACAAAACATACACACATGCACACAGTTTTTTAAATAAACAATCAAATTTTTGTGTTAGTTGAAGTTCACCTCCAGAATGTGCAAAGAGCTGCAGTCTGCTTTCAGTTTGATGCCCCATGATGACAATGTCAGTCTGTATTGTCCCTGATAAACTAACAAATAAATACATTTATAAATAACCACCAGTCAGCTAGTACAACAGGAAAGCTGTTACATAATTTGTTTCTTCATGCTTGCGCGCATAATGAGAAAGTGATTCACACATTATGGCTCAGAGGAGGTCAGAGTTCAGTGAACGCTGCCTGCATCTCGCTGCCTCAAGACTTGCAGGTTTGATTTTCACTTCCCAGAGCAAAGACCCACATCTGATAGAGGTTGTTTAAGCATTCCATTCTGGTAGATAAACTTGTCACACAAAAGCTCTGGGTTATTCGACAAAAAGACGGCCAGTCAGCGACTTAGCGTATTGTTCGAGCAGTTTGAGGCTGGAGCACATAAACACGACGGTGATGCATCCATTGTGTCTTGTTGATTTTGAAGCTGAGACAGAAACTCAACCCTCCCATGTTTCCACGGCAGCACTGTGCTCTCAGGCCGAGCATTTGAAGCCGTCAGACTGGGGCAGTGTGTGTTTGTGTAGAAGAATTAATTCAGAGCTGATACGTCTCGTTTGTGAGTGTTGATTTCCCTACAGTTGTTCTTTCCTGTATAATATTTTTGTTGTTTTAGCATCACTGGCCATAACTCTTCTCACTGGCTGCTAATTTGTGGTTCTACAACATTAGCTTTTGCAACAGTCGCTGTTAAAGGTATGCTGGGGAATGGTGACTTACTTACACTATAAGCCAAAGCACTCGGACACCAAACATTAGGCGCAAATGTGATTTTGCACGCCTTATTCCAAACATTAGAGCATCAATCTGCTGCTGTAACAGCCTCAGCTCTTCTGGTAAGACTTTCCACAAGATTTTGGAATCTGGCTGCTCTCATTCAGCTACGAGAGCATTAGTGAGGTCGGCCCCTCACGTTGGGGGATGCGGTCTGTCTTTCAATCAGCCTTACAGTTCAGCTCAGAGGTGTTGGATGTGGTTAGGTCAGAGTTCTGTGCAGGCAGGTCACATTCTGCCATACCGCACTGGGAAACCATTTCTTTATCAGAGCTGAATTCCTGCATCATCTTAGGGCTGCAACTACCGATTATTTTGTCGCCAATTATTTCACAATTAATTGTTTATTCCATGAAATGACCAAAAAGTGTAAAAAAAAAAATACTCATCTCATTTTCCCAGAGTTCAGTGTGATGTTCTCAAAGAACTTTTGTCCAAACAACAGCCCAAAACACACAGACTTCATTTCTGATCATAACTGACACAGAAAAGCAGCAAATCCTCACATTTAAGAGGTTAAACCAGCAATTCTTCTGACTTTTTTTTGTGAAAAATGACTGAAACAATTAATCAATTTTTAAAATACTTGGCGATTAATTTTTTAACAATCGATTAATCAAACATATGATGAAACGTTGCAGGTCTTTGTCATTATTCTGAGACAAAGAAGGGACAAACATGAACTTTTGCCTTAAAGATTTGATTAGATTAATTATGTCGATCTGCAGCATGTAATTTTTTTGGGTAATGGATTTTTCTGTCATTTATGCTTTTTTAAAAAATCATTTTCTGGTTTCAGCTTATATATATAAATATGAGGATTTGCTGCTTTACTGTATGTACATACGTACTGTTCTTGTTTTAATGACTGTTGAGTCATGAGCTGCAGCGCTTTTATCGTTGAGTTGTCCTTGTTTGTTATCTGTTCTTTTCACTGATACCATATATGGACTGATGTGTGTGAAATAAAGTTGATTGATTGACTGATTGATTGATTGATTGTAATTTGAGTGTGGAAATGTTTGTTGGAAAGAACAGGCCATTTAAAGATATCATCGGAGCACTTGGTAAGATTGATGGGCATGTTTCACTGTTTCCGTCATATTTTTATTTCGTTTTTGCAAGCAAACACAGCAGACTAAAAGATTAAAATTACTCTCAGAGGTTTGTTGTTTTAAGATGTCATTATCTGCTGTAACATTAGGATTTCTGCTGTGGACAGGAAGTGTCACTTTTGGCCATAAAATGTATACCACTACATTAGCTTTTTAGCTCAAAATTCTTACATGTATGAGGAAACATTAGTGATGTAATTAAAGAAGAGACATGCTAATGAATTGGATCCTTTCTGCTCCTCCAGGACTCTCCAGACCAGATCCCGGGACAAGACATGGATCTCTAAGCTAGCACACTCTGCATCCTTCTCCATTTGCTGCCTTGCACGCTGCTCGCCAAACCACCTCCTCTACCCCTGCTATAGCGGTTTGGCTCAGACTCCTCTAAGAGAAGAAGGAGGGGAAAAAACCCAAGTGGGAGGGAGTAGTAAACTTTCCCCAGCTGCTGTCCAGACACACACATGCTGCATTGCTGCCATTCCCAAAGCCCTGCTCCATCCATCCCCAGGGCACGGCCACTAGCTTGCTAGCGAGCTAGCATTTCACACAAAGACGAGGCCTGTCCTCTGGGATAAAAATACAACAGACTGTGCACACTTACCTCTATTTTTCCTCCCTTTTCCGGGTCACCCAGCCACACAGTCATTAACTGGGGGCTCCTTTTGTTTAGCTGTCATTCCTGCTGCTCTGAGCGGTGGAGGATTGCTAGCAGGCAGCGAGTAAGTTGTTAAGCCAGGCATACTGAGGAAGCCAGAGGGTTTGGTTATCAGAGGTCAGGATGATGGAGCCCAGCATGGAGAACTGTCTGGTTCAGGTCCTGCAGAAGGACGTGGGCCGGCGGCTGCAGGTGGGACAGGAGATCATTGATTACATTTTGGACAAGGAGAAGTCCCACGACCTGGAACAAGACCAGACGTCGCTGGACAAGATGGTGGACGGCATCGCCAGCTCCTGGGTCAACTCCAGCAACTTTAAGGTAAACTCCACTGTCAAATCAGAGAAGAACAATGATTGTACGACATAATAAGTTAGATCAGGTTTCTGAACACCTGCAAACACTCCTTTACAGTAGAGAGCCCAAGTCCCGCCCCTTCTGGTGGACCCCATGGGACCTTAGTACAGAAAAAATATGAACGGTAGTCAATGTGGAAAGGAAAATTATTTTTTAATCCTGTTTGACTTGTGCCCTGAATTGCACATATGATGTTCGTCAATTTAAATGATAATTTTTCATGTGAAGAAAGTCCATGTTTGGCGTCCAATAGTTGATGTATTAGCTTTTGAAAATACGCAATTATGAAGACAACAACCCCAGTCGCGCAACTGACGTCATGACTTTTTCTCTCCTCTGACTCAAGGAATGGACTAACTCCGCCTTTGAGTAGCTGCACTCCGCCTTCGAGTAGCTGCAGCTCTCACCATGACCTGATGGTTTTCACCTCTTTTAGTACTTTTCCACTCATTCTGGAAAAACACTGTGAAATCTGCCAAGCTGACGGCCCTGTCTGTGTTGATGACGTATATTGTCTGAGACGAGACATGTAGTTCACTGAGTGGCCTCACAAAAAACAGTGTTTTACTTTACTGTTTGACGACAAAATTTGACTTTCTTTACATGAAAAACCATCTTTTAAATCACCAGCCATCGTATGTGTAACTCAGGGCGCAAGCCAAACGGGATCAAACAATAATTTGTCCCTCTCCATTGACTACTGTTCTTGTTTTTTCCAAATGAAGGTCCCATGGCCTGGAAGTAGAGGGGCTTGACATAGGCACTCTGTAAGCAAAATAGTGTAATGATTCCCTTTTTGCTTTCTGTTGTAGACCAAAAACATGAATATATTATCAATTAACCGCTCTTTCTCTGTCCACTTAATATTTTTGTCAAGTGTGAACTGACTTCTCTCATCAGTGTAAGAAGTGATGTGCTGTTTTCTCTTCAGTTTATTAGAAAATGTCTGTTTCGGGTCTGTCAGTGGTAGGTCATGCTGTTTGCTTGAGATAAAGGGTTCAGAGCAATTTAACTGTTATCTGATTTAAAGGGCACAAACAGTCATGTAGATATGGTGTGTTTTTACTGACAGTTTCCCTTCCACACATAATAGAAACTACAGGCCTCTGAGAGGACAGAATTCCATGTTTCTTCTCTTTCTTTAGACTGACCTTCCATGTCATTGTACAGCCTCATAAAGGTCTTTTTTGACTTTGCTTAAGGAGGAATTTCCAGTGTTTCTGACTGGTCACTGTGCAGTAAAGCAAAATGTTCCCAGGCAGGCAAAGTCTAATAACAGTATTGTTTCCCTTCACCGTCGAGCTGGCTCACATTCTTCGTCTGTGATTGATTCTGCTTTTTTTATGGCTCAATCTAGAGCACAATTTTATCTGACCCTGAATCATGATTACATCAGCAGTTCTTCCACTGCAACCACAGGTTGCTTTCTCTGCCATGTCTGTAGGAACATGTTGTTTACTAAAAGCTCCGATTTCGTGTTGGAATATGCTGCTTTGCCCTGTGTGAGCCTAAAAACTCAGAGAGATCTGCCTGAACAAAGCCAAGCCTGCCCTGATGCCCCACATTCTGTATATTAGCACGGACGCGAGAGCTATAGCTGTCTTTTTCTCTCCTTGTGTTGCTGCAGTCTCACTGCTGTGATGCCGTGTTGTGCCGGGATGGTGGTTTCTGTGTGCTGCAAATAACCATGTGTGTTCTACCACTGTGTTTTTGTAAAGTCTGGCACATGCCTGAGAGAAATTGGAGATGCAAGACCAGAGAGAGTTTGAAATGTGTGTTTAGAACATGGAACAAAAGAGGCTTAAAGTAAACATGGTGGAAGGCCCGACCCAGCTTCACAAAGAGGAGTTAGTGCTTTCATAGCGGATAAACCTCCTACATTTTGAAGAAACTCAAATCTGGCCTTGTGTTGGGTCTACATTAGGACTGCAACTAACAGCTATTTTCATTATTGATTAATTTGACAATTATTTGTTTGATTAATCGATTAATCATTCATTCCATGAAATGTCCAAAGCGTGTTAAAAGTGCTCTTGGTTTCCCAGAGCACAATGTGATGTTTTCAGATTTCTTCTTTTGTCCAAACAAAAGCCCAAAGCACAAAGACTCCTCATTTATTTTTAGAAATGACACAGAGAAGTAGCAAATCCTCAAATTTAAGAGGCTAAACCAGCAATTCTTTTTGTTTATTTGAAAAATGACTGAAACAATCGACTATCAAAATAGTTGATAGATTTTTTTATCAATCGATTAATTGTTTATTTGATTAATTATTGCAGCTCTAGTCTATATTGTGTATGTAACTCTTTACTCAGAATTTCTAGTAAAAAAATACAGCAGATCCTCCAGGGGTGGGTATCAGCAAGGACTTCATGATTATGATACGTATCACGATACACGGGTCACGATACGATTATATCATGATATACAGTATTGCGATACTATGCATATTAAGATATAATGTGATATTTCACAGAGTTCCTCAAAATGTCAAAACAGAGCTGATAAACAAATAACTGTGTACGATCTGGGTGGTCCTAATACATCACATCACATTGATATTGATAATTCAGCGGACAAATTGAGTCAAAACAATTTAATTCAAAATTTTCTTTCAAATTTATTTGAATGGTATTGGCATATTACGGAGCACACTGAGGTATCTGCCAGAACATCAAAATGAAAAATGAAACTTAAGTGCACCTTTGCACTTTAAGTGGACACAGTGAAAATGAAAAGATAAAAATAAAGTGGATAAGTGTTCTTTTGTGTCACTGAACTTTAACGCTGGGTTTTGGTAAGGACTTCATGATATGATTCGCATCACGGTACATGGCTCACGATACCACGCAGATATAATGAAAACACATATTGTGTTATACTGCAGTATGGATTTTTCTGTCCTGCTGTCGTAGCGCTGTTAAAAAGATGAAAGGTAAGGAAACGGTATGTGTTGGGAACTACAAATCTTGTGCAGACCTAGTTAAGTCAGTCTGTCAACTGGTTAAAAGCAGGTGATGATGTTTCCTCTTTTTAAGGCCGGTCGCACTGGAAGACACATCCCTCCTTTTTAGTGGCGCCGCTTGTGTTAGCTCAACAGAGACTGTATCCTCTGCACAGGCCGAGCCGATCACTTGGCAGCTAATGTGGAAACTGTTTAGTTTTAGAGGAGAGAGAGAGAGAGAGAGTGGGGCTGATGGATTCATTCACCATAAATGGAGCTTCGGGTGGATGCCTCCAATACCAAGCAACTGTTTAAAGAAGGAGCTTTACAGTGTTTTACACTCTCCTAACCTACACTTCACAGAACTGTTGAGTCATTCTGTGTGCTCTTTGTGCTGCACGTACCTTTTCTGTTTAGATAACAAACATTAGATTGTTGTACTGCCCTGCTGGTAAGCTGACAAGTCAAGTGTAGGTGAAAGATCTTTTTGTAGAGGAACAGAATCACTCAGTGCTTTTTCTGGAACACATCGCTGACTAGAAGAAGTCTAACATTGTGTCGAACCAGCTGGTTGGCTTTTGGTCCATGACAGAATCAAAAAATTGGCCTGGTGATTTGAAATCCTGGAGTAGCCAGGTTTGTATTTAACGGACAGTCCCAGTGCTCCTACATGTTATTGTCCTTTGTCACATCGGCCACATAGGTTACATAAACCCCACCCATTTCTCCCAGAATAGCTTTATCTATGAGATATGGTGTTTGTTTACATTTTGTCCATATTCAATAGACGTTACAGCAGCTGAAAATGTGTGATGTTAGTTAAAAAGAACATCTGTGTCAGAATCCTTCTTCACGTTAATATTCCAGCTAGGAAGGCAGCACTTGTTAGGAACTATTTTTCCAGGTGTAATAACTTTGGTCTCCACGGCTCCCAGCAGAGTCCTATAGTGTTTCTGTACCCTGTTTCAACATTAATGGTGGTGAATGGGCTTTAAAAATGCAGTCTGAGATCTACTAAAGTAAACACGTGGTCACATTTTAACAACAACATTTGTAGAAGATGGGGGCAATCTCTGTTAATGTTGAGAAGTCAAAAAACAGACTGGTATGGTCCTTTAACAGAAATGACAGTATTGAGGTTGGGCCTGAGAATAGCAGTGTCCTGTCGCCTCTTGGATGATAGAAAACATGTTGAGAACCATCGAGGATGTTTGCCACAATGCCTCAACGACGAAAGGGGCTTTTGTATGTACAGTATGTAGTTTGAGTAACTATAACTAAGTGTTGATACATTATTAACGAGTGCATACCTAAAGTAGGAATGGACCGAACAGAGTCTGTTTTGGATCGGTGATTAGAGAGCAGTCTAGGAGGAGCAGCAATGACCGGCGTAAAGAAATGCTGGTGTCGTAGTTCTGTCTTTACTGAAAGCAGTCTGTGGGTAACTGCCACGGCACAACACCCGCAGACTGCACTGGCAGACTGCCTACTCTTCTTCACCTGCGCTGAAGAAGAGCTGTGACAATAACTGCAATACAACTATATTGCAGTTATGTGACGTAATCGCAGGGCTGGTGTCATTACTGTGATCACTGCATTTTGTTTTTTTGTTTACTTAATTCAGGGTCTGACGTTAAGGTTTTTTCCTACTTGCCCTGCAAATCTACTTGCTCCATCTAAATTCCTTCTTGCCGTGCCTAGGACGTACTTTTTCTGGCTATGTGGTGCTTACATTTCCCTCGCTACATAAGAAAATAAACAACCCTAAAAATATTTTATCACAAAATCCAACTGACAACATGTAATGGTGGTTTAGCTGATGCCAGGAGCAGTTTGGGGCCCCCAAATCCTAATCTCCCCCAGGGCCCCAAACTGTCTAGGACTGGCCCTGTTGTGACAGGCTGTCAGCAGCTGCACAGTCAGAGACTCCACGGTGCGCTGGGTTATGAGGAAATGTGACGTTTTCCCATCACACACTGGATTTTAACAGGCAGGGTGACAGCTGATTGACATGAGGAGTCCAGCGCGGGTTGAATGTGCAGCGATGGATAAATACGTCTCATGTATGAATGACTGAGTCTTCTTCATGACGCCTCGTGTTCACAGACTTTTGGTCATGGGTCATCTTCACTTCCTGTCGAGGCTCCAAAGAGAGCAGCACGGGCCTTGTGGGTGAATGTACTAACAGGTTTAATAACCGTGTGCATATTGAGGAAACGGATCTGCTGACTGATCGCAAAACGTTGCATTTGCTTTTGACATTTTGTATTGCCGTGGCGGTCACAGCAGCAGGTTACCAGCAGAAACACCGCTCCTGCTCCATGTGATGAAGCTCTGTCCTCCTCCTTTCCGCTGAGCTCCAGTAAAATTTATGAACACATTTAATAATAACCAAACACTGCATCTCATCTGACGTCAAACAAAGGATCGGCTTCCGTTTGTGGGATTGTCCCGCAATAAAATTCCAGATTTTCAGGATCTTATTAAATTCTGCGCTGAATTTTAGGCCCTGGACTGCTCCGATTAGTGACATGATAAGCAGTGGTTAGACATTTTGTTTTCACCTGGTTGTGGCTCTCCACGTGAAGTCGAGCCAAGTGCAATGAACAAAGTTAGTCTGAAGCCCTGATCGGTCCTATAAAATCTCTACTGAAACAAATCCTCTAGCCAGTGTTTAATGTGTTGTCACTGTACCATCTCTTTCCCTAAAGCCTCTTATACATGCAAATGAATGTGAGGAGACACTATGACATAAGCTCAGTTTGTATTTATGTCCCATGTGATCAGCAGTGTCTTCTCAAAGGAGCAGAAAGCACAGACTTCACTGATGGCTGTTGCCAGGCTGTTCTGACTGTTTCTAAATGGAGAGATTGATGATTCATATGCATGCAATTTAAAAAGTGAAGAGTCATGTGTGCTGAAGATGGACACTTCTCGATGCAGTTGTCATTTTCCAGAGCGATGTCCATCTCGGGGTGTGTCGGGTTGGCAGCAACGTCCCGGTTGCTAAAAGAGTCTGCTCACACCCAGTGATTGGCTAAGTCCAGAGGTGTGGTTCTGTTGTGGAAGTGACAGCGAGTGAGAGGCGGCACGTTTGTCAGAATCATCCTGATTTCACTGTCATGCTTTTGTAGACAGTCGATGACGAGGTTAAATTTAGTTCTGTAGACATCTGAGTGTGTTTCTGGGCGTATCGGCTCAGGCTGAAAGCCCCACCCGGATCGACATGTCAAGTGTTCCCTGTCCTCTGTCACCTCAAGAGCCAGGCTTTTGCCGTGTGATCACATTTGACACACCTCTGAATCATGTCTTTTATTCATTTAATTGACATGTAATCATATTTTATTTTGTTTTGTGAAGTTGGCCAACCCAAAGAAAACAAAGCAGAACATTAAAATGAGCGTCAGTCATCATGCCAGTGGCATTGACTGACTGTTATGGTTTAACACGGTAGACTTAACAGAATAATCTTATGTCTCTAGACTTGTGATCATCTAAATGATTCTTGCCGTCCTCTCCTTCGCTCGTACCTTTGGTTTACCATTCGATCATGGCAAACTGCAACAGTTTTAAAAATAATCGCTTCTTCTTACTCTTATTTAAGTTCATGCTTTTATCTGAAGAGAACATGATTGGTTCGTTCAGAGACTTTTAATTAGACAGGCTTCACACTGCAAGAACCAACTAGTCATTTATTTTCATTCTGCTTGATAACTCTCAGCATGAGGCCTGTGTTAAGTTTAATTTCGGATGCCTCAATAAGACCCGAGCATGGCCAGCCTGCCTCTCTTGCACTGAGCCGGGCCTCTCCTGGGGGTTCAGCTAGTTCAGCTGTAAGTGTTTGTGAAATGTGTCCAAGCTTGTGTTTCTCAGATTATGGCGAGATGACTGGTGCTGTCTTTTGGGAGCCATCGAGTGGCTTTTTAAAGGGCTTTTTCGACTGCTGTCATCTCATTACAGTTTACTGTTTGGGTTTATACAGGATGGTAATACTATTTCTTCTCACTTCCTTCAACAGTATAACCTGTTTACGGATCATTCAGACCAAAAGCACTGAGACACAGTGTCTGCCTTTGTGTTCGCCTCACATCAGTCACTACGCTTACATGATGCTAGAAAAAGTCGATTTATTGTGTTAATCCAACTCAAACTGGACTTTTAAAATACATGTAAACATGTTAGTCAGGCTGATATTGTTCTAAGTCGAATTTTTCTATACTCTTGCACATGTACACGCCTCAGTCGGTCCCTCACTGGCCTAAGCATTCTGCGCATGATAGATAGTCTCTGTAGCATCTTTGACCTGGAACTCAGACAGCATAAATTTGCAGAAGAAAGCCGGGAAGAAAACAAGAATACTCTAAGGGGAGGCATGCATCTCATGTTAAAAGTAAAGAGTGGATACAAAGCACACAGCGATATAAAGTTGAACATGTTTTCACTGTTCGACAAGGAATACGCTAGCCGCTTGCTAACTTGTTTGTAACTTGTTAGTTCAACTGGAGAAGGACCGATACCAACCAGCTGAGCGGGATTTATTGAGTCAGATGTAGGTGTGTTCATCCTCCAGTAAATCAATTCTCCCTTGGCGCTTTTCTACTGGAACAAGGACATTAGTCCAGTGAAAGGGCTGAACTGAACTATAACCGTGGCCCAACTTAACTGTGCTAGTAAAAGGTGTTGGGCAGTAGTAATATTACTTTTTCCTTTAACGAGTAGTGTAATTACTTGCTAGCAATATTTCAGTAATAATAGTACAGTTATTACAAAATGAAATAACTTGTTACAAAGTTACTTTTATTGATTCTATAGAAGTTTGTTTGCACCCTAATCGTCGCAAAATGAGTCACGACATGCTGCAAAACGACGTGCAGGCACCGGCACACAGAGCAGCACTGATACCACAGCTGATGGCTGCAGCTCAACATATTATGAGTCAGAACCACGACTGAATTTAATATTGTTCTGTTGTCTGATGATGGACACATGTTTAAAAAGAAATTCTGCCCCAAATCACAGACATGCCGGTTCGCACGGGAATAATATTATCATGGTGGGACCTCTGTGGTTGGTGAAAAATGGTTGGTGGAATTTTTACTTGAGAAATTATGGGCATGGTGGATTTGCAGGGGATTAAGATTACAGACGTTCTCCGCAAATATTACAAAATACAATTAGGCTACCTGAACTTCACAGTTGATACTGATCCCGTGCAAATAGGGCTTTAGCAACGCATTCACTGGCACACATGCGAGGTCTGTATTTTGAGGAGAAAGGACGCAATTACCAATTTAGTGTGATGCAACAAGAAGTAATATAATGAGTAATATAACAAATTACTTTTGGTATTGTGATAGGCAAAGTAATAACATTATTTTTGAAAAGAGTAATAAGTAATACATTACTTTTTTTAGTAGCGAGCCCAACACTGCATGTAAATGTACTGACTTACTTCACCTGTTATATATTAAATAAGAAGTGTAGTACTGACTTCAAGGGTGCCCGAGTGTTTTTCTTCAACATAAACAATTTTCTGTTATCAAATCAGGCTCGTGATGTTCTTTCTTCAGGCTGTCGTGACTTAATCATGTTGTTTCAGCGGCGCAAGTAGCTTTCAGGGGAAACAAATGCATAAAAATGAGAATGAGCTGGAAAATCGTGGCTGTTTGTGTGCGTCAGGCTGTAGTCTGTGTCTGCAGGGACGACTGACCAGCTGACATCAAAGACTAGACCGATGATTAGTCGTATGGTGCTCAAACACTCTGGCAGCTAAATGCTCCAGGGTTCTGCTGAATGACATCACTTTGAAGTCACAGTCATAAAAGGCTGCTTTGTCAGCCTGCAGCAGAATATGATGTCTCAACAGGATACCGTACAACAAATGATGTGGTCTATTAAGGCAAAAGACCCGTTTCCCTCCAGCGACACTTTAAGTGCTTACCTTGGTAGGCTTCAGTCTCAGTACTTCTAAATGTCAGTCAGCAACCTGAGACTAGGGATGTAACAATCCACCGATCTGGATCGATCCATTGATTGGTTGAGCAAAGATCCAATCAAATCGATGGGAACTCAAACCATCGGTCTACATCGTCACACCTTTTTTTTTTTAGAAATTCCTACCACATGCCTGTTTCACAGTTTCTGCCCAAATGCGTGTCACTCTGAACTTTTAAACAATGCTAGCAGCAAGCAGCCAAGATAAAACCGATGAAGAGATTCACTTCCCTCTTGGGAATAAATCAGCCGTGCTGCAATATTTTGGATTTCGCAGAAAAGACGGGTCAACAGAAAAAAGATTATTTTAAAAAATCCAGCGTTTAATACCTCTTTACCACTGAACACAGCACCTATACAAAACATTATAAGTTCAAGGTGGTGAAACAAATGTGCATGTATTAGTCATGTTCATAAAGGTGCTCAGGGGCACCTCACAGTGACACACAGATCGATGCTCTTTTTTTAAGAAGAAGCTTGATTTTCATTCACGTCTGAAACGTTTTAGCAATAAAATTGTCAACATTTTAAAATTGCTTTGTATTTTTTTATTTGGGTGAAATGTGACTGATTGTGTTAAATGGGGATATAATATTGTCTGAAATGGATCGCAGCGTCCTGAATCGAATAGAACAGAAATGGAATCATGGCAGACTTTGTGATATTGGCAAACATCGGACCTTTGTCCAAAGAATCACTATAATGTCGTATCGTGATAAAACTGGTGATTTACATCCTACCTGAGACAAGCAGAGGTAATCTAGCTGTAGTCCAATATTAATACCCATGTTTGTACAATACAGATTCAAAAAGAGTTTGGACGCTTTGTAAAACTGAAATGAAGCAGAATGTGATCATTTGCAAACTTATTTTAACATTTAATTAATAGCATACAGTGTATGAAATGTTAACGTCATCAGCGTCATTTATTTTTGTATAATGTGCTTAATCTTTTTCTGAATCTGATGCAGCAACAGAGTTCAAACACACTGGAACTGGAGCAGCAACAGACTGTGAAAGTGGTGGAATGCTTCACCTGTCTGGAACATTCCACAGGTGATAGTATCATGATCCTGTATGCAAGGAGCATGAAGATCCTGAAGTGATACCGCCGCATCGGTCTGTCTAACGTTATCCCCTCAGTCAGGCTCAGCTTACGGGCAGGACTTCAGCATGAGGCGTTACTTAAAGAACAGGACACTGCTGCATCACGATTGATGAGTTATTTTGTCTTTTTTTATGTATTTATGATGCCGTTCAAGTTGCGAGGTCGTGTCGTCAGTGGGGGTGGCTGTTAATCCTTTAGTCAATGCAATGTTAAAAAAAGTGTTCCTCGCTGCTGCCTGGAGCCCAAAGTAACGTCACCAAGTTGCCTCTTTTGTCCAGCCAACAGTTCCAAACCCCCAAACTCGTCATTTACTGTCATTAATGATGAAGAAACACAGCAAAGTCTCACATTAAAAAAGCTTCAACCAGCAACTGTTTGACATTTTGACCTCTAAAAAGCAAAAGAAAACGATAAATGTTATCATTCATGTTCATCATGAAACGTTAGGCAACTTATCTGTAATGATATAACTGAAAACAAAACTTGTTTGCAAAAGCACAAAGTTCTTAATCGATTTGGCGTCTTAATTTCACTTTAAAATGTACAAAGTTTTCTTTGGGGGGAGCATGACCACGGACCCCCCTAGAAGGTCATGCCGGGGTCATGCTGAGATAAATGTGTATTTTGAGTAAAATAAATGATGTGTTTTCTCTTTATTTTCTTCGCCAGTGCGCCAGAATGATTCATTTACATGTTAAAATCACAAAAAGTACCACACAGGACCAAAACGTTTGCCACCTTTTTAACTCCACGTGAGTTTGCAGGTCTGATGTAAACACCTTGATCAAATATTGTCTTTTTAAGAATAAGATCAATATACAGAATATTGTAGTCTGTTAATGTACTTGACCTGAAGACGGACTCCATTAGTACAGTCGATGCATACATTGATCCAAAATGCCGTCGACTTGTGTGGACCAGAAACACTTGCAGCATCATAAAGCACTGCCAATTAGCGTGCGGCCCGCCAGGATAAAAAAGAGCAGCAACACATGTCATTTCTCCTGCACTTCACAGTCCACAGTCTCCGTCTCACGGGTTTCTCTCTGCCAGAGTTGAGCCGGCTTTGGATTTTACTCAGCCAATTTCCAGATAGCTTAATAAACCTGTAGAGACACTGTATTTTGATGCTTCTCTGGGTGTGTGTGTCTGTGTCTGCCTCATGGGCTCACTGATCAGTAGCATTTCTCCTTCATTTACTGCGTCAGGACGTTGTGGAGGTGGGGATAGAAAGCGTGTGTGACTAAAGTCAGTTTAAATGTCACAGGCAAACCCATGAAGGGGCCTCTCTCTGTCACCTTTGTCCATGGCTTTGGATTATTCAGACTGGGACTGCTGAGTGTGCCTACACACAAACACACCTCTCCTGTTGCCTCGTCTTTATCTTTATTTTTTAGGGGGAAAAGATGATTTTGTGGAAGTCTTTGGAAACAGCATATTTGAGTTTGCAGTGTGTGCTTGTGTGTAGTAAATGTGCTTGGTAAACCTCAAGTCGGTTACTGACTCTAGCGGTCCTCTCAGCTTGAAGGAGGACTTTGGAGCCTTGGCATGGCCCCTCATTCAATGTTAATCCTAAACCACGATAACTTTGTGGACCCTGGGAGAGCAGAGACTCGATGAGCTCAGGGGAAAAGCTGCAGCTCACACACTCTGCTGAACCGATGAAGGGAGGCCCTCAACATGATGCTCCGCTTGTGTGTTCTGCCTCTGCTGTGATATTTAGCCGATTTGCAAAACACAAAAGACGTATGTGTTTGGGAGAGGAGTGTGTGGGGTGGGGGCGGACGTGAGAGGATTTTTGGGTAAAGTGATATTCAGGAGTTTAATGTGCGTGTTTGCAGTGTGTTACGAACAAAGCAGCCTCTGCCGCACATTTTATGTCATAGATAATTTGTGTTTTTGTGCTTGTGGTTATGTGATATAGTTAAATAGCATTTATGTTGTTTGTAAAGTTAATGACACCATACAGGAACTTCACTGTTCTTGTTTTTAATCTGGTTTAAACACTAAGTTAGGGCTTGGTGATATGGCTTAGAAATAAAATCTCTGATTTTTTTTGTACCACATTTGATTTTTGATTTTAATCCTTTTTTTTTAAAACCGCAAAAGACAAAGGAAGTATTTCTAATACATTGTTTTTATTTCAAACAAACATGAATTTATGAGACAGTCTCATGATTCCTCTGATGATTATAAATTTCCTGTAACAGCAAACGAGACCCTCAGCTATTTTTATGTAGTTACTGTTAATGCCCATGACCAGGTCCAAATCCCCACAAACTCAGACGAGACAATTATTATTATTTTTTTTTTGTAATTTCAATGTTCTGCTGACAGTGACAATAATGTAAGTAATTCTTATGCCTACAGCTGTTAGTTTGTACCTTAGCATGTAACATTAATGCAAATGGCCGTGTAAGGGACGTTACTGCCGTACAACTGGCTTACAACATATTTCTCAGTCACTGGACTGTGGGAGGAAACACGAATTTTTGATGGAAACCATGCAGACTCATGTCAGGCAGATCATGCAGACTTCAGACAGGAAGCACATTTTGCTCGATCCTTCAACTTATAAATGAAACAGAAGATGGGTAGAGTTAGACAGACTCAGAACTAATTATGGCTTCTTGTATCCCCATTCTAAACTAATGATGTGATAGCTAATGAGCTGTTTGCTGTGAAGTGAAACTCTGCTTGTAGTTGGTGTGTGTTCTCTGCAGAGAACGGCTGTAAATGTTTATGTGTTCATGTCCAACAACAGCAGATTCAGCTTGGCAGCAGGGCTGCGCCATGATGTGAATGACGCAGCAGAGGGAGGGAGGGAGGAGCAGAGAGGAGGAGAAGTGCAGACTTCAGTGATGGACCTCCTGCTGATGCTTACAGAGCTAGTGTTAAAGCTCCCAGAACCTGGATCCAAACCAGCTGGCCCTCTCCTCTCCTGTTTATGCTCCTTCTGTCCTTTTATCTGTGCATATTATCTGTCTGTTGCTTTTTTACTCATTCATTCTTTCTGACCCTTCTCCTTTACATGCAGACCTATTTTTAACCCCTGTTGAGCCTCCCAACTCCTTTGTTGTCTCTCTCACTGAATGCAGTCGCTGCGTTACTGGCCCATGTAGTGACTGCACTGTGTAAAAGATGATCTCTTTGTGTGTCACCATCACTGCCACCACCATTGTCACCATCAGCAGCAGCTGTAAATCCCCACATCCTGATGATCACCCCCCATCGCTGCCAGTAAAATCTGCCCGGTGGTGAGATCCTTTGCGGCGCCAGCCCCATAGTCATAATCTGCTCTCTTATTTAATCTGCTCAACTCAAGGATTTTTCCTTTTTTCTGAGCTAAGCTAGCAGTTCCGCGTGTGGCAGTTCCTGATTTCATCAGGCCTCTGCATGCCATTTGATGCAAATATATTTTCCAGCAATTTTTCATATACTTTTGCGTTTTTAAACTGTGTAAACAAGTAGCATTTTTGTAGAAAAGTGAGGCATGCCTTTCCCGATCTTCTGCCCGAACGCTGGGAAAGAAAATTAAACTCAAATTTCCACTTAGCAACAGTCGGTCGGCAGTTAATGAGCACAACTGTCTGGCACATGGAGAGAGGAGATAGACCACTGAGTGTTTTTAGGCTGTGTTTGTCTGCCTCTGCTAGCTGACTCTCTCATTACAGCCCACTGAGAGATGAACGAGGGGCCAATAAATCTTATCAGGGCTTCACTGAGACCGCAGCAGGCAATGCAGTATCACAATTTGAGGTGACTGATGAATCTGTTTGTAGACTGATGGATTTTTAACCCTTTGATGCAGTTGTTGTGGTGGGAGTGTGAGAGTCAGACTGAACATAAGGTTGATATTTTAAATTATTTATTATTAAAGCCTTGAGCTTTGTGTCTTTGTACAGGTAACAATAGAGAGACAGAGATACACAGATCAATCAAAAATAACACGTGACAATTAAGAATGGGTAAAGGTCATATCTGACCATGGGTTATTTGCACCTACACTGAAAGGAAGTTGGATCATCTGGGTGGTGATGAAGCAGGCTGAGGAAGGTTTTACTTTGTTCTGGTTCTGTGGGTAGTTCATGCAGGTCAAAGGGATAATGATAGATTAGCAATTTATGTAATTTTAGGACCAAATATGTACAGGATGGAAACCACAGAGCACATGCACACCAGTAAACAACGGCAGAAGAAGAAGAAATACATTAAGTATTACATAAAGTGCTAATCTGAGTCTGAAAATGACATAACATGGTGAATAAACAAGTCACAACAAGCACACACGACCGTTTAGAGTTGCTAGAAAGTTTATCTGATGACTTTAGGTGGAGGCAGGCTAGCACTTCCCATTGACTACCAGTGTTTGAGCTACGCTAATTAGCAGTGGGTGAGCTCTGCCCGTCTCATCCTTGTTACTGCACATATGGTCGAAAGAATGGTAACTATCTTCTTGTCTGGAACTCTGGAGGGAGACAAATAACAACAACAACAACAAAAAGCTGGCCTATCCCTTTAAGTTGAACTTACTGACTAAAACCTGCTCTAGTAGAAATTAAAAAAAGACAACCATAGTGCCAGGATAAGGTAGCTTGGAACTCTTAAGGTAGAGGTGCAAACTTCAAAATAAAAGACCAGTTAGAAACACGACCACACTTGCGCACATTATCTTGCTTCATCTCTTTTGTTACATCCACTGGAATTCAAAGCAATACAAACTTCTTAAGGGATGAGAAACAGAATGAATTTAATGTATAAAAATGGGG
>JAQFJB010000005.1:24740700-24752203 GCA_029874875.1 Naso minor | reverse complement strand
AGATGCATGAGTATTTGCTACCCACCCCCCTCCCTCAACTCACACCAAAATCTCTAAAACCTCCTGTAGGAGGAGCATACACTAAAGGGTTGATCGTCACACCAGGTGCGGCCGCTTCAAGAACACCTTGGAAGCACATCTGTAGAAAAATACAGACGGTATCAACTTTTCGCCCGTGTTTGCCATTTTCCTACTGTTACCTGGCAAACAGAACAGGAAGGATGTTGTGAGCAGTAAGGCCCGCCTCCTACTTGATTTGATTGGCTGTTTCGGCCACATCTGACATTGAGGAGCGGTGAAACTTTAGTTTAGTTTAGTTTTATTCTAACTTTTGTGTGCACCCAAATACCGACAGAAAAACACGTCGGCACACAGCAGCAGGAGGAGAGGAGCACTCGGCATGTGTGCTGACGATGCTTTTCTAGCTTCTCAGTGTGATGGGCACTTAAGGAGGGAATTTCCCCTAGTTTGAAAAACTTATTTTTCTTTACTCAGCCTACTGGACGAGGTGACTCAAATGTGCGCCCTGTGTCATTATTAATGGGAGTGGGTCAAACTGTAACTTTACTTGAGTATAGATTGTCAGGAGCCAACACAACCAACACGATGCAACACGATGAAGATCTGAGCAGGGCGCGCGGACCATGCAAAGGCTGAACTCGAGAGATCTTGTGAGCGCTCGCGGGAAGCTTTTTTTTCTGTTCGGTGTGTTTTTTGGGAGACTCCAGGAAGAAACAGGAAGTGGCTACGAATGTTGCGCATTCGGTTCATGTGAGGTGACGGTCAAACACCAAATGAACCAAAGATACTTTCCTTCCTGCAGGGATGTGATAACGGTAAAATTACAGGGGCGCGCGTGTCGCGTGACTGCTTACATCCTGCAGGTACCGTTTCTCTGAACCAACACGCACGGGCTCTCGCGCACACGCACACACTTGGGTTTCGTTTCATCGGAACTCACAGCCTGTCTGAAGGCAGACTATCCTCCTCTTGAGAGGACAGATCATCTCTGTCATCTCAGCGAGCAAGAGCGAAATGATGTTCTGCAGTCTGTCACATGAACGTTGAGGGCGAGAACAGCAGACGGTGCGGTGGTTTCTGTCACATTTGTCCGGGATGGGTAAGTGTCTGCAGTGTTTTTTAATTCTTGGTGAGCAGTGTAAAAAATGTGCAACAGGCACAATCAAAATCCTTCAAAACAACATACTCAAGTTTTTTTCATGTTGCCTTTGTTCCTGCAGCTCAGTCAATGTCTGTTTGTTCTATTTACACTTCATTTGCGGGTTTTGGAGCTGGGTGATTTCTTGATTCCACTCTTGACAGGGCTTAGATTCCTGTCACACTGATGATAAAAACAAGCTCATAAACAATAAATAATTTACAATAACATTAAATTTATTCTGAATCTTCCTCTCTTCTGTATCTGTATGAAGTAGGACGAAGTAGGTTTCAAATGATTATTGAGAAGTTAGAAAGTTACAGCGTCTTCCTCTTCCTGGTTTTATTGTAACCACAGACAGCATCACACACGCGCGCGCACACACACACACACACACACACACACACACATACACACACATTTGTGCAGCTATCTTTGTGGGGCCTTGACATTGACTTCCATTCAGTTGTACATCCTAACCCAAACCCTAAACTTAACCAATTTTAAGCCTAATCTAACCCAACATTAACCTTGCCTCAGTTCATACCTTACCCCTAAACTTCAGTCTTCACTTCTACCCTAAAATTTAATGTTAAAGTTGTGGGATCCAAGATTTAGTCCCCACGGAGATTGTCGGATCCCACTCGTAAAAATTTAGGTTGTGGATCCCATATATGCAGAGAAACAAACACACACACACACGCATAGAGAGAGAATAGCTGCAGTGTAACTATTGCATTTAGCAACAATTCAATCAAAATGTAATAAAATCAGTTTGACACTTCCGAGGACACTAGTGCTGATCCTACAAATACTGGTTCTTGAAATGTCATATAGGATGAAAAACACTTGATCTGAAGGTTTTCCACATCTCTCAGTAACTACATAATAGTGTTCCATCAGTTTCTTAAGGTTTTTTGTAATCTATTGTGAGTGTATTATTTTAGTGTCAGTTACATTTGACTCGTGATAACAAGCAGAGCCCAGGTGTAACTAAGAATAGTGGTGTTTTTGTTTTACTGAAGTGTTGCAGGTGGTGCGATACAGGTTATATTGGAACAGTGTTTTCTATTGAGGTCTGTGCTTACCAGCTTCTAACAGGTCAACACAAACACTAACTGCCTTAGTTACCAACACAAAAATGGAAGCAGTTCTACCTGACAAAACTCAGGTGAGCTTGCTTCCCGTCAGCAGCCATGTATGGAGCTCTACACTGGCTTCTGACACCCAGGCCTGGAATGTTGTCATTTTTGGGGCAAGGCCACTTGGCCTTTGGGGCTGTCAGTTTTTTGAGGGCACAGAGGCCAAATTGCCAGGACACCAAGGCAACTGAATAAAACAGTGATTTTAAGTCAGCAGGAATAATGAATTTAACTTAAGTATTGTGAGGACTCATTTATTTATAAAATACAGAAGCTATAACTAACAGTGAAAGAAATGATCAAAATGCTGCTTATTTAAACGTTAAATTTTCAGATTTAGTCATCTAGGTCTGGCCGTTTACCAATAAGAAAAATGCAATATAGATAAATTAATTAACTGCATATGAATATTGTGTGACCTGCTAGCTTAAATATTTGAACTTAAGTAGCCTGTTTCAACAATTTGGTTTTGCCACCACTGTTCAGACACTAAGAGATTCACTGCATGTTTAATCATATGCAGCCTCGAAGTCCTTCATCCCAGCTCGTCTCAGCACACGATGAGTGATTTCTGCCAGAGAAAATAAGGATAAACCTTCAGCATTTTGCATTTTAGAGCTGCATCCTCCGCTGCTTGTTCAGCATGGTTACTGCCTGGGGGGAAATGAACGAACATAATGTTACTGTTGCGGTTAACTAGGCCAGGTAACTTACCGGTGTTATAAATACATCATTTAACTAGCAAGCATTAGCTAAAGTTACCATTTCTAACCTAAACGTAATGTCTCAAAATTAAACGTTTGGCTATAATTTTGTTAGGCATGTAAAAACTTGTTAATCAAACTTTCTTAGTAGCTCAGTCTTCCTTCTCTTCTCAAATCTTCCCTGTTTACTCCAGCTTTGCGACATCAGGGCGAGGTCAGTTAATCACCTGGATGGGCCGCAACAGATTTGTGTAACTAACGTAGCAGTTTCCAGCAGTTCATACCAGGGTAAAAACCGAACTTCCCCCGCACTGTTTCAGCAGCAATAAAACATTGAGCAAGTGTGAGCGGGGCATAAAGGCCACTGTGGCCCCAAAGCATGACATTTTTTTGAGGAGCCAAGGCCAAAATGAAGGTACATGGCAGCCATGGCCTTTGTGCTCGCTGTGAAATTCATACCCTGTTGACAACCATTCAGAATGATGTTGTGAACCCGACACAACGTTGTTAAGTTTTCCAGCGTGTGTAAGACCTCTACGACTGATACAGTGCAGAAATTATTATTATTTTGCTGTGTTTTTAATGCTCAAAAGTGAGGATTTGGTTGGTCAAAGTATTGAGGTACAATACTACTAAAACACTTGATTCGTCACTGTATTTATATTTTTACTTTCTCTTGCAGAATTAGTTGTCAAGATGTATGAAAAGTGAGCCAGCCATCATAGATGATCAAGAAAAAATAAGGTACAACTAAAATTTGACATTTTGTGTGTTATTTGCCAGCAATGCCCAGGCCTGTATAGTGAATTGCTCTTTTTAAATTATTTTTTGTAGCATTAGTGATTCCGGCATTTACAAAGAAGGAACCATTGCTGATATGGAGGATAAAAGTGAAATGCAGGTAAGTTAAAAGTTGGAATTATTAGCATTTTAGGGGAAGATGCTCCTAAACCATTTTGCCAGCTACAATAAAAGTACTTTTTGTACAGTTAGTTCACTTCCTACTTATTAAACCACTTTAAGTTGTTTTGCATTCCTGTATTTAAAACTTAAAATTCAGTATAATCAACTATTGATTCAGTGCACAGAGATTTGAGTTTAAAATGAGAAAAAAAATAACAACTCTTTGTTTTAGAGTCAGGAGGAGGATCTGTCACCTGACATCAAGGACTGGAATAAACATCAAGTGAAAGAATGGGTCCTCAAGTTGGATGGGGTAGATGACAAAGTTGCAGAAATACTGGTTGAGCAGGACATTAACGGGCAAAGTCTTTTGCTTCTAGATCCAAAAGATTTGAAAGAAATGGGTGTGACCTTTGGACCAGCAAAACTTATTATTCATGCCAGAGATGAGGTAGTGAAATTAAAGAAAGAGGAACCAAAAAGCTCTTCAAATCAGCCTGGAAGACCTTGCAAGCCCTATGCATTTTGTAGGTACCATGATACATACAGATACATGGAGAACAGCATTCTAGATATCCCAGAATCAGGTGCCTCAAACTTAATTGAACCTTGCCATGAGTATAAAGGTTTTATCAATACAACAGATGATACCAAAATGAGCAAGTTCACTGATGAGGTGATACGCTTTGCAGCTGCCTGCATGAATAGCCGCACCAATGGCACTATACATTTTGGAATAGGGGACAAGCCACACTTCGTCCATGGCGAAGTGTTGGGAGTGGTTGTTGAAGACAAAGAGGCATTTGCAAATGAACTAAAATCTGCTATTGATGGTTATTTTGAGCATAAACACAAACACGCTGCTCAAATTTGCATCAAACCTCCTCGATTTGTTGGGGTGCTCAACAGGAACATGACATCATCTGACAAATACGTGATAGAAGTGGACATAGTTCCAGACTCCACCATCTGTGCAGAAAACATCTACCACACTTACAACATGGACACAAGAAAAGCCAAGAAGAAAGCAAAAGGGAAAGATTCGGTCAAAACTGAAACAAAACCATCGAAACAGTTCTTTGTCCGAGATGGCAGTAGCAGCAGGGATCTCCTCGCACCAACCACATTTGCTAAACCCATGGAAGAGTACAACCAGTCTGTGGAGCGTATGGAACAATTATCACAAAGACGAAAACAAGAGGAGGAGAAACGCCTCAGTGTGATAAAAAGCAGTACTCAGGGCTCTAGATTAAGTCAGATGATAACTGGTGGTTCACTCTCCTTAGATAAGTCACACTTTGAGCGATATGTGATAGTAACAAACAAATCAGATTCAGTTCAGTTTGAATCACTGGGTTTTCTTGTGGAACTCAACCCAACGGCTGTTTTAGACTTTGATCCAGAATCAGCTAAACGTGGATTGCAGTATCACTTTGAACTTGAGAGTACAGCCCATTTACCAGCAGAGTATAAAATCACAAAAGGAGTTGAGGACATTGCAAGAGAGTTGAAATTAACTCGAAAAACCAGCTGGGTTTTCTGCAATGGAGGAATTGCAGATGAGGAACCCTCAGACATAGACCAATGGTTGATTGAAAAGGGAGCCTCTATTCGAGATGTGATTTCCTTCTTGTGTCGGAAAGAAGTGCTTCCAAACAAAAAATTCCTTGTCATTTTCTTGTTTTTGTCAACAGTGAGTGAGAAAATGGACCCTCTAGTCGAGACTTTCTGTACATTCTGGCAGGAGCTTAGAGGCACAGAGCAAATCCTTTGTATATGTGACAGTGAAAAAGCATTCACCTCCTGGAGGGACCTAATCAGTGCTCGTTGTGGAATCGACATTTCTCATAGATGCATATATGAGCTCAATTTTGATGAAATCAATGGTACTGTCCTTAGTCTTCTGTCAAAAAACCGCAGATCCAGTCGTTTTCTACCTTGTGGTGGAGAAAGCAAAGTCCTTCTCGAAAAGAAAGTGGAGCACAGCATGAACACCTTAGAGGTCCTGTGTGTGAACCAATGTGAAGGAGGAAATGAGGACAAAATAATCATAGAGGAGAACTTCTACAAAGGAGGAAAGGTGTCATGGTGGAATTTCTATTTGTCAGAGCAGCCTGGATCTACACCATTTATCAAACGAGACAAGTTTGACTTCATCTTGAACACAGTCATTCCAGATTTGTGCTCCTTGAGAAAAGCCTGTGTGTTGCTTAACCTCATGCACGTACCTGGATGTGGTGGGACAACTTTGGCTATGCACACTCTATGGGCTCTCCGGAACAGATTCCGTTGTGCTGTTCTCAAAGACAGTAATGCTGACTCTGCTGAAGTAGCTGAACAAGTAGTGAAACTTTTAATGTACAAACATGAGGAGCCACTACCACGAGTCCCTGTTTTGCTGATGATAGATGACTTTGAAGATAAGGAAAAAGTGCTTGACTTGCAGCAGGTCATTGAAAAAGAATGTGCAAAGCAAAAGATTCAGTGTATGTCTGCACAAGTAATTCTCCTGAACTGTATGATGTCAGAGTCTTCTGAACAGATTGAACTAGAAGACACAGTATTCATCGGAAATGATCTCTCTGAAAAGGAGCAAAAACTGTTTGAGGAAAAACTTGTAGAAATAGAGAAAACACACAAGAATGCTCAAACGTTTTATGGGTTCATGATCATGAAGAGGAACTTTAAGCCTGAGTATGTTCAGGGTGTGGCCCGCAAAACCCTAAAGAGCTTCAACATCAATCACAAACAGGCACAGCTCCTGGCTGTTTTAGTTCTGTTACATGTTTACTGCAAGAGCGCCTCTCTCTCCATCTCTCTATGTGAGGAATTTCTTGGTCTTCAACCAAAACCAATTTGTGGAACCAACAAAGTCGAAGAAGGATTTGGAAAATTTTCCACTTTGATCACCTGCTGCTCAGTTGAGGATAAGGTAATATTTAAAGCTGTGAAGATGATTCATTCAAGTGTTGCAAAGCACTGTTTGCAAGAACTTACAACAACACACAATGTTAGCAAAGCTGATATTGCTGACCTGCTGCTGACTACAAACAAGTTTTATGAGAGCACACAAGGCAAAGACAAACTTCTGCAAGATGTTCACCACATTTTGGTGAAGAGATATTTTTCAGTGGAGGAGGATTCTCAGTTCTCTCCACTCATTCAACACATTGCAAGTGAAACCCCAGGATTGGAAGAGATGGTGCTGAAAAATGCATCAAAAAGATTTGAGAAAGATGCAGTTGTCTCTCAGTTACTTGCCAGGTACTATTACCTAAAAAAGAAGGACTTTTCAGAGGCAAAAGATTGGGCAAAGACAGCAAGAGATCTTTCTAAAGACAGCTCATATATTGCAGACACATCAGCTCAAGTTGTCAAGCATGAGCTTAAGAATGCCATTGCAAACCACAAAGAAGGGCCTATTACTCCTGATAAATTAGAGACATATCTCAAAATGGCTCAGTCAGCATTAGATGCATTCAAGGAAACACAGAGCCTTGCAAAGAAGGAGTCAATTCAGCGATTACAAATCAAGACAGATAACTGCCCTTTTAATACATCAGGGTGCCTGGGACAAATTCAAGTAGGAGTACTTGTCATTGAAGTGCTGGAAAAAGCCCCTGTATTTTCTTCTGAAAATGTCCGCCATGATATTATGAGTCAGGTTCTCTCAGGACAAATGACACTTCAGAATGTAGAAAGATACGATCCACGGCAGAACAAACACAGACCCTACTACGTCATTCTCAGACAGTTTGAGGATCTTCTTTACAACCTCAAATATAAGATGAAGGTAAACTTTGACTTCCTTCAGACTTATTTTGTGAACTTGGGCTCCAGGTCTGGAATGAGAGACAGTCGAGAGCAAGTAGTCCAAAAAGAGCTTTTCAGATGTTTCACACAGTATGCAAAGCTTTTCTGCAGGACAGAAACTGATGTTTTTAAGGGTAAAAACATTGAACCAATGCTGAAACTTTTCCAGGCAAAACAATACCTGGAGATGCAAAAAGCTGATACGTATTCTGGGATTCTGAACTGTCTCTCAAATGACACCTCACCTGAAAAAATGGAAAAGATTGCCAGACTGTCCCATTTTGTTTATGACTTTGACCCTAACCTGAATGTGAAGGAGAAAATCAACTTCCTCTACGTGAATGTGGTTTTGAGTCGTATCAATCTGGGATCACAAAACCTTCAGCCATACCGGAAACTGATGGAAATACTTTCCAAAGTTATGCGTGGAACAATCCCACTTAGTGATCATTTGCCTTTGCACTTCATTGCAGTTGTGCTATTGTGGCCAGAAAAGTACCACTGCAGTCCAGATTGTAGAAATCTGGGGAAGTACATCTCACAGATGATGACTGCTTACCACAGTGAGATGAAGGATGTGTATAATGGCAGGAGGCCCATTGTCCATTTCTTCCTCGGGAAGAAGCATGGCTATGAACGACTGGTGCACTGGGGGGAAATCCAAAGGTGCATCATGGCTGGGCAGGAGCAGTTTTCCTCCATGTATGAAAATGGCAAAATATGGAAAGAGAAGATGGTGCAGCAGCTCCTGTGCAAGGTCACTGGTGAGGTGAAGAACAACTTGATACTGGCAGATACTGACATCCCAAATCTGAAGGTCGAAGTCACTCCATTGTTTCGAAGTCAGCTGAGTGGGCGTTCCCCCGGGACAAAAGTGTCATTTTTTATCGGTTTCTCCATGAAAGGTCCTGTGGCTCTTGGCATTGACTAAACTAAGGGTTCCCAAACTTTTCAGCCTGTGAACCCAAAAATATTACTGCCAGAGACTGGGGACCTCCATTGACTCTGAAGGTGGGAAATAAAGTTGTGCACAGCCCTGCAAATGCACTATTAGGCCTACACAGGCAACAATACAATACAAAAGGACAACAGCCCAACAGCCATAATATAATTTTACTGTAAATTAAGAAAGAATATGACCAGAATTCTGACAATAATTGTTTAAATATGCAGTTTAATTTTTTTTGTTTGTTTTTCGTTTTTACAGTGTTTTGGAAGGCCTCTCACAACCTCCCTCCCTGTGTCTCCCGACCCTCGACCCCCAATTAGGAAACACCAAACCAAACTATAAAAACAGCATGTTCCAACACCCTGTACTCCCAGTGGTTATTAAGGATATACTCATTTCAGATTTCTCTCTCTTCTTTTTTTTAAAATTTTGTTTTACCTTGTAGTTTTCAATTTTAGTTTAGCTTTAATGAGTTTTTGAAGTGAATTTGGTACTTTAGTTTCAGTTTGTCAAAATGATTAGTTTTAGTGTTAGTTTTAGTCTTTTTTGTAAGAGATTCAAAAAGGCCAGAACAAGTATTGTGTAGAAAAAACAAGTTACTTGGTATTGATTATGATGCTATAAAACATTTTTGTCTGTATTCTTGGCTTCGTACATTACATCGATGTCTTTGCTTTTAAAAAAAAATTGTCAACTATACCCTTCTAAAGATGTCATATTTTAAAATGTGCTTTGCAGCTCACAAGCCATTGTTAATGAGTCCATTTTTAATATTGAAAATGTAAATGTTTTTCATTTGACATTTTAAAAAATTAGTTCTTCTATGACTTTGACATGTTCTACATTAACTGAATGAATGTGTTCTGAAGCAGTTTATTGATTTTGTCCCTTAAATAGTGATAACCTGCATGAAACATTTTACATTGCATTTACTTTTGTACTTAAAAAAACATGTATGAATTTTCTTCTTTGGTATCTTTGATTCTGCAGGATGCTGGCATGAAAAGACCTATATGGTCATTTTTTTTAATACCGAATATTGAATGTTTGACTTTTTTATATATATATATATATTTTTTTGTTTATTTTGATCATGATTATTTTACTGATTTGATGTTAAAAATTATGCAGTTTTTACCATTTGTCACTATGTGTTACTTCATTTTAATGACTGCTTTTTTTGCATTCCAAAAAAAAAACAACAACTGAGAACTTGAAATGATTTTTAATAAAGATGTTCTGTCACTTTACCTTGTATGAATTTATTCTTAATTTTAATGCAAAAACATGTACAAGCTGTTACTGTCAGCTTTGAGAAATAATACTACCTTAAAAACGAAAAAGCCCAAAAAGGTAGTCTATTTAAAGATGTTCTTATCCATATGACACACTGGAGGGCGCCACATGATCACTACTTATTAAAGGGGGCAAAATAGTCAACCAGAATATTTATGCAACATATTTAAACACCAAACAGAAGGATAATCACCTACCTGGATGATGGACCTTCAAACTTAGAATATTTTCTAAGGTGTGAATAGGCAGTAGGGCAACGCTGGTCTCTTTTTCTGTTCCTCACTTTGCCATTTCTGTTGTACCTGCAAACACAAGCTTTTGTACGTGCAATGAAAATGTTGTTTCATGTGGGTCACGATGATTAGGAAGATGTGGATCCTAAGGCAGGTCTACACATCGGATTGCACGTCTGCATTTAAGAAGAGACACCTTATAGACTCAAACGCATCTTTGAAGTTTTAATTTGTTTAGTTACATAAGATCATGTTCAAAACCATGCTCCACAGCAGAGGACAGTATTTAAGGCATTGCAGATATGTTTCAACCTGCAAAAGTAGAGGCAGTATGCTGTAGTAGCATGCTGTTTGTCCATGAAGGCCTTAGTGAGCCTTAGTCTGGTAGGTTAATAAAATGAGAAGTGGTTGTTACCCTGTCATAAGTAAAGGTAATGTACAAGTTATGCACACAAAATTTTACTGAAGTAAAAGTACAGAAAAAATATTACCATCAAAATATACTTACAGTAGTAAAAGTTAGTGTAATCTTTATGCAGAACTGCCATATATCAGAATGTTGTATAAGTGTTGTATTAATATGTACATTACTTTAATGTTGAATATACCAAACCAAATATACAAAAGTTGTAAATTTCACCAAGAGATCAATAAAGTCCTATCTCTACACATCGTTACACATCATAATCTGTTTATGCTATGCGTTTTGTATTATTACAAGCACAAAAGTAAACAAAATAGGAAACAATTACATCACAAAACAAGCAGTGTACAATATTTCCTCCTCCTGCTTTGTAGTGCAAGTTTAAGAAGCGTAAAATGGAAGTACTTAAGTACACTATGAGTACCTCCAAAGTGTACTTGTTTTAATAAACGTTTTAGAACTTTCTACCACTGTAAAATGAGAAGTAACAAGCTATTTATAGCTAGTATGCATACTATTAGTACACTTCAATCTTTCTGCAGTGTCATGATGGATTGAGTCAGATGTTAGCCCTAATACACTGCAACATGGCTGAAAGCAGTCTGAACAAGGTCATCTTGTTGGGGTCAAAGGTCATTCTGTGTCCACCTTTAGCACGTTGTAGTGAAAGGGAGCTGCTGATACCCAGCAGAGATGTAGACCTAGATTCGGGAGACGACTGAATTGTTACGTTTTTTACATTTTAAATTGGTCATGAAAAATGAACCACAGAGGTGCATTTAGACAACAAATGCGATACCAGTAATGTGATTTGGACCCGCCTGCACAAACGTGAAACCTGCACCTTTGGCATCAAATGAGGGTCAAAAAGGTCCAAGTG
>JAQFJB010000005.1:24666623-24678271 GCA_029874875.1 Naso minor | reverse complement strand
GGGGTGTGTGTGTGTACTTTTTACCAGGAGTAAACAGTACACACACACACCCACACACACACACACCGCCATAGATTGTTGAGATGAAAGCTAAATCCATGATCAGTCTGACTTCACCAAAACCTGGGTCACATTACTGCCCCCAACCCCTCCGCACTGCTTCTGCACGGAGTCTCCTCTCTGCACCACTGAGTGAGGAGGACCGGGAGCAACCCAACAAGGAAGTAACTGATGGATTGGATTTCTGAACAAGACAGAGGCTGCAGTGAGGGAGATCACATGTACGAACCGTTCTCTCACAGTTAAGTGTCGAGTTTAACTCACATGTGTTAAAGAATGTGATGTCTTGTGCATAATGTGATGTGCTACATGTTAAACGTTACGTTAAATGTTATATATTATGTGACGTGAGCAGCACCTGTGTCCAAGACAAGTTTCCCATCAGGGACAATAAAGTACAATTCAATTCATTCACTAAGTTCAATCAAAGAAATGAAGGAATAACCAACAGCTGTTGGAGAGAAGCTAACAGCTAAATCTAACTACAGTCACTATACTCAGACTATGCAATTCTCCCGCTCTACTCTCAGTAAAGCTCCGCCTCCTAGCTCTCCCCAAATTGATACATTTTATCATGTTCTACTTCTGCTGCTTGACTTCAGGGAGTGAGGAGGATCATTATGAAAAGAACATTAGCCATCAGACTGTAGAATGAGACAGTTCCATATTAGGCATTTTGAGTGAACTACTCTTTATTCCTTAGTCCATTTACACATGAAAAATAACCTTCCTAGTTTCTTTTGTAAACAGATGAAATTTGTAAAATCTACCTGCGATCTTTTAGTCAACCTTTGAAGCCCATTCATATGCACTTTTGTATCTTTTCTCAACTCCTGTAATTCACATTTTTCAACAAAACTAAAACATAACATCATCTTTCATTCTTTATGATATTATTCGGCTTTTAAAGCAGCATTTCACTCTGTCTTCAGCTTTTCCAAAAAACACTCAAAAAGTCAACAGCCAGCATTCTTTTTTAATTAGCATCTGTAGTCCCTAGGCAGGAGACAGAGACAACGTCTCTGTTAAGAAAATAAACATTTCAGTATAAAGACAGATACAAAACAAAACAATCAGACAAATCTGAAGCCTCAAGCAGCAACAAGCAGTTCCTTGCAGGTGCACAAAGTCATGTCAACTGGTCTGATTCTGTTTAAAGTAAAACTGAGACCAGTAACAGAATGTTTTTATCATCACAATGCCTGCAGCATTTGAGGAATCGCACACTCAGTTGTGCCATTTGTCTGCAAAACTAGAATGAAACTTCATGTGTTTTTTTCAGGAGATAGTTCATTCAAAGACAGGTGCTCAGTGATCAGAACAAAAACCCGTAACTTCATCTCATTACACAGACAGAGCCTGAGTCGGCTCTATTAAATGAACTTTGGGAGCCATCTCCTGTCCCGTTTCCTTTGTAAAGCGACTCAAGACCAAATAATATGGTGATATTTTACCACACTGCTTGGTCACAACTGGCCACATGCTCATGCACTGACTGAGTGTTATGATCATGTGCTGTGCATGCAACAAATCACCTGTGATGGCGTGTTTGAGGATGAGGAGGGCGGCAGTCATAAACAGAGACAAGTTAAGACACCACACTCAGAAACCTAGAATTAGGATTTAAAATGAGTATAATTGCACTGAATAACTTAATTAATATATGTGCACACATACAAGTCATAGGTGGCACTAAATTAATTTAAAAACTAATTAAAGAAAAGCCATTTGGGAGCCGAAAGAATCTCAATGAAATAAAGCCCATCACTCCTCCAAGTACATTTAAAATATCTGACAATTAATACTGGATGTTGCTCTTCATCTAATGCATTTGGTTAATACATTTTTTGTCTTTTAATTTATTAATGGCAATTAACATTTAATTAATGAATGATTTCCATCCCTACTAGACATACACTGGTTTTACATGGTGCCACTCTGTCACACTGCTGATAAACATTAAATATAAACAGCAGGAGTCTTCGCGTTCTTTAGATGACGACAGAGCCAGGGCTTTCCTTCCTATTTTCGTGTATCAGTGGTGCAATGTGATCATGGCATGTTGACTAAATTTTGTTATTATGACAAGTGGTGCAGTCACGAGAGCTGGAGCTCTTTGCTTAGGACACTGGTAGCTGAAAGCAGCTGAAATCAACGAAGGTGAAGGGGCACATCAGCTGCTTCGACGATGCGTTGGAAAATACTTGTTTCAGAAGATGAGACAATAGCTGAATGCTCAGTGGTGTCCATTCATGTTCCAACACTAAAATACGACGTTGAACAGCAGCTAATAAGCCCAATAAGCTGTTTGTTTGTTTCCTGAAGCAGCTGAAAGAGACTTTTGCTGGTTAAAAGTTGTTGTTTGACTTTGTGTTTTAGTGTCTGAACATGAGAGGACACCACTAAACATTCAGCAACTGTCTGGTCTTTTTAAACGAGCATTTTTCAAAAGATTATCATAGCCCTCAATGTGACCCGTAACCTCTGTTGTTTTCAGCCGTTTTCAGCAAGCGATGGCCTCAGCAACAAGCTTCAGCTCTCAGGACTGCACCGTTTGTCTGAGAACATTCTGCATCATCGTAAATACTTTTATTATAAGGCTTAAGAAAAAGGTATGCACAGGTACAGGACAAATGAGTGACTTGACTGCATCAAATAGAAAAAGTCCCCCACACTGTTAAGCTCCCAATATTTTATTTTACAGGCTTGCAGGCAACGTTTCGATCAATAAGATCTTACTCCGGCAAAGTGTGGCAGTGAGCAAACATTTTTTAAGAGAGGGTGGCAGTCAGACAATCGCTATCACCTGTTGAACAAAGAGCAGAGACAATTATTTGAGACACCCCATGGGGGGCACAAAGGTACCTCAGGAGACAAGAAACAACAAAAAAAGTGCACAATCTATAAAAGCTGCATTTCACAAAAAACTGCATATCACAAGAAAAATCCCTTTAAAGACCTCGACCTGAAAAAAACTGGAAAACTTAGATATCTAATCGTGAATTCATATAACTTATGTAGAACTTGTCTTTTCTTTCGGGCCCATATCAGTCTACTTAATGATAAATATACGACACTGAGGTTTGTCTTGTATGAATCTGCCAGAAGAAGACACTGACTCATGCGCATGAAGCAAAGATTCACCACATCTAGAGCTCTGTGTGTGGTCTGCACTTTGCCCAATGTCATGTGTATTTAAAATAAAAAAACTGTCAGCTGCTCGAGGGACTCCTCTCAAAGCCAAAATTCTACCTGAGCAAAGACCAGCTCATGGCTCATGTGTCATCCTTCATTACGTAAACAGAGCCCACAGAGCTACCTAAGTATATATAATGAAAAGGTCATGTTCAATACTATCCCTGTTGTCCCTTTCAATCCCATCCTCATTCATCTTTAATGGTGTCCCTGTATGCAGACAGACACACACAGCATTGACTTTCTGCACACTTCAGTGACCCTTGTCCATTGCAGGAGCAGAGCAGATCAATACACCGGATTCTGGTAACTGAGATGACGCTTGGGAGTATCTACAATATGTGTTCGCACATATGGATGTGTTATGACTTTTAACCTTTTGGTTTTCCTTTGTTGTCCGTTGTTTGTGTGTGTTATATTGTCTTATTTCTGAGTTACGTACCCTTTTATTTAGTGTGCACATATCCACGCTTCACCTGCAGACATAAAGACAGAGAGGACTCATCTCATGAGAGACATCTTGGTGGTTGAATCATCCGCAAAGACATGAGAACATAACCACCAAGATCATAAACAGTATACTGTATGTGCCAAAGGAAATAATATTTGTTCTGATTATAATTATTTTTTGCTTTTAAATTGATAATGACTAAATTTTTTCTTATTTCTTATTATTTTTATTATTTTTTGTCCACATTGATAACAAACAATATTCCAAACAAGTAACGTTACATGCCGAGGTGCAAACAATAATGAGACCGAGACCGCGGCTTTCAAAAAAAACAAACTTAACAATGCACGGTAATACATCACACAAAACAGCAATTTGCAGCTGCAGTTTCGGTCTGCAGGAGGCCGACATGTTGCTTTCAGGAACCTCTGTGAATCACAGAGTTGAGGCAGAGCAGTCGTAGGACATCAGAGGGAAAACCAGAGGACATTTTCTCCGTAAAATATGACCTAGCTTTCACTAAAATTGCTGTTCTGTAATGTGCATCAAATAGTTTCATTTTTGAGGCCGCGGGTCGAGGTCAAAGTTACATATTGTTGCTTTAAAAGATAAAGGAATTCTGGCAGCTCAATCCAGTCTACTTTCACAGCAGTATTAATTTACAAAGTTTGGATGTTTTTCTGCAAGGAATGACTTTTGAAATCATTCATCACTTCACTGCATTAAGATGCTGCTCATGTAACCTGTTTTCAAGGTGAGGTGTTAAAGCCACACTCCAGCTTCAAGTTCCCTTTCTGTCCGTCTGTCTGCCTCGCTGCCCTCCTGGCTGACCAACAAGTTAGAATTTGCCTCTCTGGCATTTTCCCTACTGGCTCGGGGTGGGATGAATTATGATGTGACACACTCCCTTCTGTACTTCTGGGCAGCCAAGGCGATCAAGATAAATCACCATGCTGCCCCACAGGGGACATGCTCAGATCCTGCCTTGGTTGTTTTTGGGGCCCTGATCAGGATGCTGAGGATTTGGACACAACTTGATACTGTACTCCCTGAGCAGCCAGGACTGTGCACAAAGGAGGGGCCCTGTAGAACTATGTCAGACGATGGGATAATATACTTAAATGAGACGGGATTATACAGATGGTAATTATCCTTTTTTTTTTTTTTTTGCCTCTGTTGCTGTCACGTACCACTTAGTCTTTTTTGGGTGAAAGAAAATTACTTTGAGACCGTTACTAAAAGCCATGAAAATTTCTGGCTATTGATTTGCAACTTTGCAGTCTTTTGATTGAAAGGTCCCTTGTCTTTGCAGCAGCACATTCCTGGCTGTAACTCAGGGGAACTTCAAAATTTAAACATTAGCCATGATGATGAGGCAGAGCTGGAGCCAGCGAGTGAGAACATAAGATAACAACATGTCTGTCAAAACCACTGAAAACAAATGGTAAATCTACACTAATGCAGTCATAATATGCCCCCCGCCCAATCTTCCCCTTTCCATGTTAACCAAACCAAAATAATGCAGGGAAAAAACAACATCAACCAAAATGGCTGATGTGTAAACTGTATTTAATCAACACATTCCGTGCTGTGGGACTGCAGGCCTTGAACAGGCTGATTGCTTGGTGAGTGGGACCACATCTGTTTGTGTACAGGGGTGGTGTAGGCCACAGCTTTGCCACACAAAAACCTTGGGCATATTTCAACTTTTCAGTGCTGCAATTTGCCCCCTGACTGCTTCCCAAAAAGCATAAATACGGGTTTAGGAATGAGCGGGGGATCTGTTTTTCTCATCCACTGCGTTGTCGTTGAGGTTCTGGGAACGGAAGGCTGGATTTCGGATGCTAATTACCCGGTCAAACATGCTGGAACGGTGGCTGGATTTTCTGGCTTGTGGGTTTGCACAGAAGATGCCCGACTCCACAATATGCAGGAAGCAGCCCATAAGTGCTGTCTCTGAGTCAAAGTTCTACTGTCATCCCACAAGAGGCTCTTCCTAATGTGTTCCAGAGGCGGTGCGGCTACGGCTTCTTTCTCTCTGGAATGCAACGTTCGTGAAAGGAGAGAGACCACAGCCGGAAGGTTGCATCTTTTTAATCCTGGATAGAGTTTTCAGAAATGTGCCGCATTGCATTGTGAGTAATGCAGTAGCAGTTTTTAGCAAATATGAATAATGCATGGGCTACAAAAATCTATCTCCGGTTCTGCTGCAAACAATTTTCATCTTTTTCATCTTACTGTCTATTCTGGGTCTGACAATGTGACTGGAGTCCGATGCCAAACAATACCAAAACAGTTTGAACCTTTTTCAGCTTGAAGGACCATAAGAAACTATTTTTGACTTCTCACCATTAGCAAAGATTGTTACTGTCTTCTGCAAAAGATGCTGTTAAAATTAGGTCGTTCAATTAACCTGCATTTTCTTTGAATATTTTCTTGAAATTTGATAAACATTTGAGCTACATTTGGATGGAAACCTGCTGCTGATAGGTGACTGACAGAAAGCTTAACAGTTTGGAAAATTTTTGTGAGAATAAAAATGAAGAACAGACCCAGAATTATGAAGTGGGGTGAACAAACATATTACCAAATTCTTAAATTAAGATAAAACAAGCTAACGATGTTCACACATTTTTCAGATCTCCAAAACGTGAAATAAATGTTCGATACTTTAATAGATGTCAGACTGCTTTTTAAAAGCCCATTCACAGCCATTCATGTTGAAACAGGGTATAGAAACACTATAAAACACGTGAAAGTTTTGATCTATAAGTAATTTACCCTTTTTAAGAGAATGTCTGCATTTATTTGGTCAAAAATAGCTCTATTAGTCACATACAAGTCACTTGAATCAGCACACTGACATAACTTACAACTGCTACTTTCCACGCGAAAGCTGTTTCTTGGGTCCACTTTTTTGTTTTGGGTGCTCCTATTAGCCTTGGTGGACTACAGCCTTATAATAAACACATTTATTTTACATTACATAATACACAGGAATGTGTCTGAATGAAAAAGTGTTTCTTTTTAAAGCTAAAAAGCAAAATAAAGACATAATCTTGATATAAATACATGTTTTTTTTTCCTCCTTACGCACAAAATGCATACTGAAACTGTGATCCAAAAACCGAGGCACGTATTGAACCATGGGCTGACTGCATTATTGCAGTGGAGATTGCCACTAACACAAAGTTTGATAGCAGGCGTACACCTGACTCAATAACAAGTGTCCTCTATGCAAAGAGCTGCATTACACTGGTCGATACGCCTCTGGTTGGCTCTGTTGGACTGTATAACACAGAAATTACAACGCCAAAGTAACAACAAAGAAAGATGTTATTAAGAAACTGCTTGACAACATGTCTGACTATGAATAAGATGAGGACATGGATGAAACTGCAAATGCTTCATCGTATGGCTCGACTGTGGAGCCCTATCGTCATAAGCCAGAGTACGCTGAGGAAGAAATGGTTGGAGGCGGGAGCCGTGGAGACCGAAGTGATTACGCCTGGAAAAATAGTTTCTTCCAAGTGCTGCCTTCCTAGCTGGAATATGAGCGTGAAGAAGGATTTTGACACAAACGTTCTGTTTAACTAATGCTGTCACACATTTTCAGCTACTTTCTGAAATGTTTATTGAATATGGACAAAATGTAAACAAACATGCAATCTGTGATGCCGATGTTGACAAAGGACAAAGACATGTAGGAACACCAGGATGCGTTAATTAAGCTGCATATGCAACTGTGAAAGGTAGTCAGGAAGTGACATGTAACAAAGGTTGCTCAGAGCTGCTGTACACTTGAGTATGTACAGAAAATTCTTCTTTACTGAATATTCAGATTCTCTTGCATTGTCGGACAGGAACCAAGACTGATAATAAAGCAGTGAGGACTGTCGGATCTGCTATGACAGACTGAGCCTCATTATGTTAAGCAAACAATGATGATGGGACTCCATATCATGAGCACCATCCTTCAGACAGGAAGTAGAGCCCTGACACACAGCAACCGGCCACTGACCAAGTACTGACACCAACGCTCTGCACTGACGACCTGCTCCGACACGACACACGGTAATTAGCTGAATTTGGAGCGTGCAGAGAACAGACAGCTACATCAAGGTCTTGATAAATTAGTGGGAGCACTCCGTCAGAGTCACATCACATTAATCAAAGCAAAGTGGGTGCACAGCCACGCTCCTCCTCCCCTCCTTTCCCTCGCTCTGCAGGTGATGAATAGCTCTGCCTTTACTATGTATCACCTGATCTGGCTGAATTTAAATGTAACAGCACAGTTCTCAAAAAACCTCTATTGATCTTCCTCCTGGGTTCCCTTCCTGGATTTGAATATTTTAGATAAGCACAAGAAGGCCTGGAAATGTTAGGAAGGCCAGACTTTAATGGTAATGCCAGATGAATGAAGTCAGAAAATAAATTAGTATTTCTTTGTAGGTCAGCTTAGAATAGAAGTTTGTTCAAACCAATAAACTGTGAGAAACAGAAAGCTAAGAAATTAAATACTTATATGTGAGAAGAAGATTTTCTGACATACGTCTATTTTAACAGTCAATACTATCGATTCAAAAGGATTTTACTATTAGACTTAGTGCTGCTGATTTTACTTCAGTGAAGTTTGCTGTCATTGTCATTGTTACGCTGTGTTATCTCATAGCACGGCTGTTTACTCGAGCTGATATTTCTTGGCAAAGCTCCTCAGTTTTGGGTTTGCGGAAGAGATACAGGAAGAAATGTTCACAGTCTGTGGTATTGTGCTAAAGTGGCTTGTCTCTCTTCATCTCTGTCTTCTCTCGCTCTGTGTATCTTGTCTGGCTTTGATGTTTTTGAACTTGGTTCCTTCGCTGAAGCTCAGAGAAAAAGAGGGGCTGTGCTTTTCTCCAGCTCCAATGAAAAAGCAAAATCTCAGCGAGACAAAGAAAAGAAAAGCGACATCTGATCTTTGCAGGTCACAATGGAATAACTCCATTTCTTACACTGTAAAAAGTGCGTGACCAAATTTTAATTAAAACTGCCAACAGTTTTAAATTAAAAAACAACAAATGGTGTCACAACAAATGACTGGTCCATCTCTCTAATATACTGAGGTGGAAAGCAATGAATTACATTTACTCGTGTTACTGTAATTGAGTAGTTTTTTTTGTGGACTTGTACTTTTAGTAGTACAGTAGTAAAGTAGTTTTTAAAATCTGTAATTTTGTTTTTACTTAAGTAGGTTTTTTTAAGGTATTTTTCTTCACTACAGTTTAAATCACATCTGTTACTGAGTTTAAAAAAAAAAAAAAAAAAAAAAAAAGGTAGGCCCAAATGAAAAAGACAGGAAAAAAAACAAACCACGGTCTGGTAATATGCTGTGAATCATGGGCAGGGAAACAAACTGGTGCTAAACCTTAGGAAAGACGGAGACGGACAAGTCAGACAACGGTGGTGCAGACTCAGGAGAAGGATGGAGATGGAGAGATGATATTAACCCCTTCAATGACCATCGATGGTATAACACAGGGCTTGTGACTCAGTCTTGTGGAGTGGCCCCGTTTTCACATTTTAATACCTTGATATATGCTATTTTAACTTGTAAAAAACAAATTACCACAATCTTACTTTGAATAGTAAAAAGATAATAGGTTAATATGACCATATTCTGACAAAATAACCTCAAAAACCCTGTCTGCGCACACACATTACCACTGTGAACACAAGAGACTGTGTAGTATCGCTTTAAGAAGGGGGCGTGGCCTTGTTTTACGCCATCCCGATTACCATAATTGACAAAAGGCAGGATACTCTTTCTTGTCATCCAGTGTTTCCACTTGCTCCCTGGCCTCGTAACCACTCTTACCGTACCGACTAAAAATGGCGCAGCAGTTTGTGAAGACCCAGATTAAAGGAGACAAGGTGGTGCTGTTCGTAAAGCCCTCGTGTCCTTACTGCATTACGGCCAAAGACGTTTTGTCCAAGTACAAGTTCAAGCCTGGACATCTGGAGTTCATCGATATTACCGAACGCAGCGACATGGGCAGCATCCAAGACTATTTCCTAGAACTGACGGGAGCCCGCACGGTAAATAACATGACGACAGTGTTGCTTTGTCATCCCATCAAAGCGTTTCACGTTCAGTGAGTCGAATACACCGAAGTTCACGTGTGTATATTTAGACACTTGTATTAGCTGTAATAAATTCTACTTAATCGTTGGTGTTTATTCATTTATTTTGACCAAAGGTTCCCATGAAAATCAGAATCATGAATTCCATCCAGTCTGCAGGAGGAAGTGAGCATGTAGGAAAATTCTTCTGGCTTCAAGATTTACGACTGAAACGAAGGTCGGCTTATCAGATAATTGTTAAAACCTAGGTTATGGGTTATATGTCATATGAGTATTTTGTGTTGGTATAACAACAGGTTTTCACTGTTTAATTAGTTGAGGTGGACCATTTTTTCACTTTTTGTTTTCGACTACGACCAGGGGTGAGAAGTAACAAATTACATTTACTTGCGTCAGTGTCATTGAGTAGGGCAGTGGTGACCTAATGGTAAGAGAAGCAAATCTCTGACCAGTAGGATTTATGTAGGTGGTGAAAGTGGAGGGAACTACTTGCCCCACCTGTATTCCACCTCTGAGGGCCCTTGAGCAAGGCCGGAGGATGGAGATGGAGAGATGATATTAACCTCCTCCCTGACCGCCAGAAAAGTGACTAAGTAACTTTTACTCTGAGAACATTTTAAATGAACAACTTCTTACTTGGGTACATCTTTACACCATAATTTCACTTCTACTTGCGTAAAATTTCACCATAACTACTACTACTTAAGTAATTTTCTTGTACTCTTTCTACACATGACCACGACTAGGGACAAATAATTTATCTTTAGAATTATTCTCATAGTTTCTTAAATAGTCCAAATCTTGAAATGATTAAAAAAATAAAGGACAAAGAATGTAATCAATTGTTTAAGCTTCAACGAAAGCTGACTCGTGTTTCATCATGTCACCTGTGTTTTGGCCAAAAAGCTGCACTTAAACTCAACTCAAAAACTACAGCGGATAGTCAACGCGCATGAACGCTCTGCGACGGCATAAAAGAAACCTCTCCAGACCAGCAGGGCAGCCTGCATACATCTTTGAAAGAACTAAAAAATGCAGATTTACCAGCTGCTGTTATGATAAAGCAGCATTTTTCAACCTTCACATCAATCCTGCTCACTCATTAGCTTCTAATTAGACTGTGTCTGATAAATAGTTGAAAATGACACTGGTGTAGTCAGCCCTTGGTGTTTTGTTTTTAGAGCAAGAGAGGAGGAAGCATAGGAGGAAAATAAGGAGAAACCACGCCTGGGTGGAATCATAAATACTCGAGCAAAAAGCTGAAGGGCCTTTCTCAAACCTGTGTTGAGAACAGAGTTACATGAAACCTCAGATTTTAAAAACATCCCTCGTCTCGTTCCTGTTTACATCCACACGTTGAAGGAATATATCAGTCCAGTTACCCAGAGGCAAAAAAAAATTACCTATTAGATCTGTGTTTCTGTAGGGAACGGCCAGTTTTCACTCACCAACGGGCTCCACTGCCAGTTCAACATGCTGAATCAAACTAGAGCCAATGGCGTGGGACGCTCCGTAAAGACTTGGGCGACAGACGCTCCCCACAGGCCAGTGCTGGCTCGGAGTGTCAGGACCCTAACGGTCCAGCAGACCCTCTCTGCTCTCTCCTCTTGCTAAGCACCACTCAGACTGCGGTCGTGTGGTTCACTTCCCGCTCCACCTCCAGATATCAGCACCCTCGATGAGGCTGTCCAAGATGAGATCATCTAATACAAAATATTTAAGCCCGATGTGCGTCTCACACCATATCAGGAGGTTACACTCCTGGGTCATATGAAAACTTGCGTACTTGTACACGTTTCCCTCAATCTTTACTCTCATGTCC
>JAQFJB010000005.1:24537355-24550299 GCA_029874875.1 Naso minor | reverse complement strand
AAGTTACGAACATTTGAATTTGCCTCAATAGACCGTCGTCATATTTGACCTGCTTTGGGTGCACTGTGGAGTGTTTATTCAGAGTTTGGTAGTGGCTACTGCAGAATGCACTGACTTGAAGAATGAAAAAAAACCTTTAGATCCATAACTACCAGTAATTCCTTTTTTAATTCCTAGCGTTCAATAGTTGTTTCCCACTAACTCTGATTTAAGTGCAGTTCAGTGTCTCATGCCACGAAATAAATGGAGTTGCACTGATGTGCAGCTGTGTGCACAATAATTTTGAGTGACAGTGAAGTAGATTTCGATTGGGTTAGGTTAGTCCTGCACTACAATGCAGACACAGAAAAGGCGATTCGTATATTTGCTTTTAGCCAGTGCACAAGGAAGCACAAGGGCAAACTCAGGCAGCAGATTCTCACAGAAACACAAAGTTAAGTAGACGATCTGACAAAGAACAAAGAGAAAGGCCTGATCCATATCGAGGTTCCAGGTTTATAATTGAACAAGATACAGGTGTGGAGAGCTAAAAGGACTGCAGGGCTGATCAGTGCAAACAGGTGTGTGAATGGGTGGGGCAGACAGGTGAATGGAAGATGAAGGGAGAGAGACAACTTGGGAGGAACAAGAAGAAGCTCGAGTATGAGAATGAGACAAAACTCTCAGTACATAAATCTGCCGTGTGAGCAAATGTATGATCTCTCTTATTCTCCGATCGTGTGAACATTGAAGTAGCATTAAAAACTGGCTCCTTGGCCTCAAGCCAGTGAAACAAAGATACATCGCTCTCAAGTGCAGATATATTCTGCAGATTGGAAAATTAGACCCAGTGACCTCTTAACCCTTTAACTGCAGTCGCCCCAAAATAATGTGTTTGCGTGTCGTGGCCCAGACCCGCTGTCCAAAGTCTGTCCCAGCTGATGGTCTTCAATGTCATGACAACAACCAACATCACTGACCAAATCCTCCAGCTCCTAAATTCACAACATTCAAACTCTTAATTCTTCGTAGCTGCTCGGCAAAATGTGGAAAAAGTTGGCTGGGTGGAGGGGGGGCGGGAGGGGGGTTAGGGTGGGCTGTGTTTGCACTGTTGACCTGGGTAACCCCACTGACCCCTGGCCCACGTCCCCTTAATAAGTGTTGCCCTCCCCGGTGGTAACAGAATGGTCAAACATTATGTCAAGGGTAATTAAGGTCCAAATGCTCCTGACCCTGATATAATCCCCTTTGAAAGGATCTCCAACTGTTTGCTGTGATTAACAAGGACTGCTGCGCTGGGAGGATCTGCCGCTGGTGAGAAGGCTTTATTGGGCCTTTTTTTTTTTTTTTATCACCACATAAAGTGGCCTCCAAGAACTTCAGAAGATGTCCACAGGTCCCAAAGACAACAAGTCGGTGCTTTGAGCTGTCATTGAACATTACCGAACAAATGGCTGGCTGGTTACAGACTTCGGAAGCTATAAAAGATTCCCTCAGGTCTGAGTGCTGGTAAAAAGTCTTTAGAATGTATGCCCCTCCAAATATGGAGGAAGTAAAATCTAGAAAACTTGTTTAAGTTGTTTTGATAGACATTGGAGCGAAGCTGAAGTTCTCATTTAAGTTCTGTCCTTTAAAATATCACAAATACTTCTGTGAAAGTAGGGCAATGAAATCTAGGAGCAAGAAAGTAATTTTGTTGTAGAAAAACTGGAATTTCAGCCTCACAAGTTCAACAAAGTCAGCAGAAATGAGGCCAAAATCAAAGAATCTGACAGAATCTGTGTCTTGGAGGCAATATGTCCAAGGGTTTTCCAATGACTCTAACATCAGGCTCCAACCATATTTATCCTGCTGTGGACCCAAAGCTGCACACAGCACCCCACTACCATGACAAACACACCCCGCACCCCATGTTGCACTCGCTCACATACAAATATTGACCACACGCACACACCATCGTCTTCCACTGGGAGTCCAAAATGACAGACTGTCCTTGCCATGTCCACTAACGGTCACTTTAATGCGCTGGAGGTCACAGGATTAGTCTCGAGGGGTCATCTTCACAGGGCCGGAGTTTTTAATATGAATTCTACAAAGAGGTCAGTGTCCGAGGGCGGGAGAGGTGGCGGATGATGAGACTGCCCCCACACATGCACACAGAGGCCTCAGCATGTCCCCTCTCCGCCCCTTTCCCCAAAACCAAACCCTAACTCTCCACTCGTCCCTCCCACCTTCTTGTAACCCCCCACCCACCCTTACCCTCTCCACCCGCCTCCCCATGAGGACAGCAGCACCCCATCCGCTCTTTATCTCTGGGGGCAGCGCAAGTCATGCAGAACTCACGAGAGGAACATGCTGAGTGTGAGCTCATCGGATTAGGCTTCGAGATAGGGGCAGGGCGCCGCAGAAGGAGTCAGTGTGGCTTCCTCTGCCTCATGTGCCTTTCCTCCACAGCCAAAATTTACACAAACCGAGGCAGAGCTGGAAGATTAATAAGCTCAAACGCAGCCACAAGACAAACTGTGCAGAGTCGCCTGAAGGTTGAGGATATTTCTTCAAACCAGAACTTTACGTCCTGCCCTAAGATTCTCTGGATGTCTTCCATTCTTTGTCGTTTCGATTAAAAACAACTTGTCAGACTTTTGGATCAGAAACAAATACAAAAATGTGCCTATTTTAAAGTTACTTCTCACGCAAAATAAAAGACAATGGGTGTGTATTCCCCATCACAATGCTGATTTGTGGTGATATGTACAAATAATTTTGGCAAGATTATATATCAAAAGGGGTAATAAAGCTTGATAAAATGAGCCACGGGTGCAGATATGCTACAGATCACAGATCAAAGATAACTCTCGAGTGTTAAATTATCCCTCCTTGAATTATATCATTTGGAGATGCTCACCGTGCTTTGTTGGATGCCCAAATGCCTGAACAATTTGACTCTGTTACAGCTTTGATGGGAGCAGTGTTCTGTGATGAATGGGGTGAGACGCAACCTTTTGAAGTAATAAAACAAAGAAAAGTAGGCCGATGCATGGCCGTGTGCCAAAGTTTTAGCAGGGGGCCATGGGGGGAAGGAAAGCACATGATCGCTAACGGGTGATGGCTTTGATCATGCTCCCAAACAAACGGCCAGATAAAAAGGGTAATCAACACCTCTGGCTACAAGTCCAAATTTGCTCCTGCCAGTGTCTATAAATTACCCACCATTAAAGACGAACATTTGGCATACATTTGGCATTGTTACACCGCTCGGGCTACGCCCTTCGCATGTCACTGCCTGGTCCCTGTGTGTGGAGTTTTTAGTTACAGAGGAAGACAGGAACAGCACAGCGGCACACAGAGCAGTTTCTAGCTTGTCAGCCTTGTAGCTCGGCGCTTGTTGAGATCCGTGGGTGCCAAAGAGTGAGCAAGATGATCACCGTGGCTGAATAGTGTGTATGTGTGTGGGGGGTGGGTGGGGGGATGTTAGACCCTGGTCTCTGAGTCGTGACCCTTGTTCTCCTAAGCGTGGTTTATGTCTTCCCGTGGACAATCTCCCAGCCAGTGCTGCTCCTGCCAAATGAGGGAATCCCTCAAGCTGAATGTCCGTTCCAAATCTCACACCACTGCTTTTCTTGTTCTCAGTGTTTCCAGCAGAAAAAACACCCCATTGTGCATGTTACAGAAATGAAAGTTTAGCTATGAGATGAAAGATTTGATGCATTTCAAACTGATTCTGAGCAGCTTTTGAGGTTTGGCACAAGCTAACAGTTGCCTGAAGGTATTTTCTGATGCTAACACATGATGTGATGTAAAAATAAAGACATTTATTTATCAGAATTAGATGTTGTTCTCTTGTGATGGGGCAGTACAAAGAAGATATTATGTAAAATATTCACAAAACACCAAAGAGATGGTGAAAGATAATCTGATAATCAGTTGAGTCTGATTATCAGGATGTCCACCAGAACTCATTAAATTAGGGACAGACAGTTAATGGCCATATAAATTAATTAAAAATAATTTCATTAAACTTTAGTGATGTTTATATTTAGCTGCTGTCAGTTGTAAATCACCTGTGGTATGAACGGCATGAATGGCATGAATGGGCTTTAAAAATGCAGTCTGGCACTAAGGTAAACACATGGTCACATTGTAGCGTTTGTAGAAGGTAGAGGCGATCTCTGCTAATGGTGAGGAGTCAAACATAGACTGGTATGGACCTTTAAAGAGGAAGTTCAGTTTTTTGCACATTAAGCCTTATAATGAGGATATTTGTGATGATATACGATGTTTCACAGCATTATGATGACAGCTCGCGCAGTCCTGAGAGCTGGAGCTCGTTGCTGATGTTACCGCTAGCTGAAAACAACAGAGGAGCACGTGCACTCAGACTATCCGTCAAAAAATACAATAAACACTCGTTTCAAAAGACTAGAATCTCATCAGTTGTTTAGTGATGTCCTCTCATGTGCCGATGCTAAAACATGAAGCTAAACGCAGATATATGATCCGGAAACAGCTGTTTGTTTGTTTCGTGAAAGTCCGTGTTCAGCTTTGTGTTTTAGTGTCGGTACATGAGAGGACGTCACTAAACATTTGATGAGTTTCACGTCTTTTGAAACGACTGTTTATTGTATTTTTTGATGGATTGTCCAAGTGCCCATGCTCCTTCATTGTTTTCAGCTAGCGGTGGCGTCAGCAACGAGCTCCAGCTCTCAGGACTGTGCCGGTTGTCATAATAATGCTGTAGAACATCGTATGTGATCGTAAATATCCTTATTAGAATGATTAATGTGCAAAAAAATTAACTTCTCCTTTAACTCTGTAGCCTTTAATTAATGAAGTTTTTTAGTTAAGTAAAATTCCAGTAAATTATGCTATATTGTTTTAGCTAAATTATCAGATAGATGCATTCCGAATTTAGCAAAATTGCAACAGTAAATCATAGTAATTACACTAAATATAGATTATTTATTTTTTTATTTTTTTAAAATTATAAAATATTTTCTTGTTGATAAACTACCAAAGTATCTCCGGCCTAAAGAAGTCTCTGATTTACTTGCAGGTTATGAAGCATCAGGACCCCTCAGGTCTTCTGGTTGAAGTTGAATCAGTGTTTCCAGGATCAAAACCAACAAGGTGAAGCACCTTTTTTTATTTCCATGATCCTCACCTGCTGAACAAGCTTCCTGAGTACCTGAGATTTGCTAAAACTGCTAAAACTGAAAAGATTGCTGAAGCTTCTCTGTAATCTGTTACTTTTGGAGCTACTTATTGTTTGTCCTTTTCAGGCAACTTAAATGTTTTCCTTCCTTCTTGTATCTTTGATGTATTTCTCTGCACCTGTAAGGCACTTTGACTGAGTGTTTCTGAATGGTGGTCTATATGAGGGGTAACTGACAAGTTCATGGCCTAAGGATGAAGGCGATGAGTTACACGGCTCTCGTTACACGCAAGTGCAGTTCAGCCATTTAAGTGATTATGCAGAAAGTTTGAAGTTAATACCTTTTGTAGTATAACTTGCCTTGCCTTGTCTAAAATGTAAAAACGCAAGAAAATATACCTTTGAAGCGACTGTACTGTACAATCAATGCATGTGTGAGCATGCCCTCATGGATCAGGACCATGCAGCAGATTACAGTGCACTCCGCGTCATAACCTCTGCAGATGTTAAGCAGACGTGTGTGTGATTGCGTGTGTGACGGTGGAAGTTTAAGGTTATGGGTAGAGTTCTGGTATGAGATGGGTGTGCAGGGGAGGTGACAAACAAGAAATCAAGGAAATCGAGGAAACATTCTTAGCATGCAACTATCTGATGATGTCGGGATCAAAGTGAAGCTTCATCGCTCACAAGAGAAGCACATCCACATAAATAAAAGATGTTTATGGATGTTACAGAAAAAAATGAGCCTCACCACAAACCATAATTGGGCTCAGGAATGTGACAAACCTCAGTGTAGCTTGCATTTTAGCATCCTGCCTTGTTTGATCCTCAATGGGCTGTGAAGATCTTAAAAGTGCTGTTAAACTGGTGAGTGTACAGAGAAGAATAGTCTGCTTTGAGTTTGTGCCAGTTTCATATGCTTCATCATGATAGGAACAGGATTTCAGGGAATTTTGTTCTGGATAAACTTGCATTAAGCGTTGTCGAAAAATGATACAGTAGGTGAATGAATCAATCAGTTGTTTTCTGTCTGTCTTTCATTACTTTTTTTAAGTTAAACAGAGTCCATTGTTCCAACATATTCAGTGCTCACTGCCTTGTGTAAATTTGGGTGTCAAATGTTAAAGCTTGGCATTTCTCGTGGGCTTTGGATGACACACAAGTTATTGTTTTCGTATTGCAACATGACTGTGAACGCACTCATCTGTTAGACACAACGTTTACGGTTTATGAGAGGAAAAGTTCCTCATACGTCATCACACAAGATAGCGTCGTGTTGCTCGAGTGTGTTCCACTCGATTCCTTTTGTTTAACTCACAGGCTCTAATGTTTGGGCTGGAGATTGTAGTTTTGTAATGGCTGTTTACACAGCTTTAGGGTTGGCACACAGACACATAACGAGCTGAGAACATCTCAGGCGCCGTCCTTTTACTGTTGAACGTATAGATCTGTATGTTCACTGTTCATGTGTTTGTGTTGATACTGTAAATTACTGAAGCCACTGCTTTATTACATCTGACGTCTTTGTGCTTCCGTCAAGGATGTAGTTATTCTCACATTTCAGCTGGAGATAAAAATGCTGTGAACTTAACTTTGCTCACACAATGACCCTTAATCAACAAGACAAAAATACGAACCAGTACCAGGACACCATCCCACACAGAGAACAGCATCTCTGGGTATTCACAAAAATTTTGGAAAAGTAAAATGTCTTTTGTGCAGCGGTTTGTACAGTGTTGCCTTGCTAACATTGTTGTTGTCAGCATCCATGTTGGAGTGTGCTGCACTGTCTGCGCCGGGAATAAACGGTTAACACGTTATCCGAGTCTGTATTATCATTGTCATGTACTGAGAAAAACAGTCAAAGACATAACACCCAGATACTGTGACTGTGCTTCTGCAAAACAGTGTCGGTGGGAAACTCGTTTCTGTAAAAGATTTGGACGTGTGGAAAAGAGCCCTGGCGCTAAAATGTCTGAATCCCTGTCATCAAAAGCCATTTCCAGCTTGTAGGCTGCCAGCTCAGAGGTTATTATTGTTGTTTCCCGTAGCAGTTGGGACTTTGAAACGGTAACACACAGAAACTGGACGGGGTGGGGAATGCTGGGCTGCTCTCCCAGCACCTACTCAGCCAACCGCAGTCTTTTGCAGTTTTTAGTGCACATGTGGTGGGTCAAACTAGGGCAGGTTAGATATGAAAAATAGACGCTATATTAAAATATCTAGATTGAAAACAAACTAAACTGCCAGAAAAAACTTTCCTTCATCTTGTATAAAACAGTTCTGGTCAGTTTCAGAGCATCTAAAATCAGACCTGCTATCATCATCTAATGACAGTGTAGGTCATGAGACTTGTGCCAAAGCTCGACGGGCCTCTGATGACAGACGCTGCTGTGTGCTGCATGGGCACGACCTCAAATTAAAGCTTATCCTTAAATGTTATTTCTTGAGATTACCTTCTCGAAGGAGCCTGCAATGCCGTTCTCATTGTGCTACATCATCCCATGAGAAGTGAATAAACAATCTATTCTTTTATCTGGGTTTATCCCCGCAGGCTGTTTATTTTAGGTCAAGCAGGTAGCTCACAATGGTTGTTTTGTCAGCCACAATCAAGACAGCTGTATTTACAAAAGAGATGATTGTGTCTCATGTTTCCTTCTTGAAGAAACTGTCAATGATCCTGAACATGAGATCATTTACAAAATGTCCTCGCCAGACTGGAGAAATGATTCAAGCTTTCCTTTAATTTAAAAACTTTCTCATTATTTTCAATCAGCAGACAGTCTGTGCAATTGATTATGAGGACATTAAGCAGAAGCGTGGTATTGGGCTTTTACAGTTGATCTGTAATTGTCCGTTGTAATAGAGTGTTGAAGTAATGAGTCCTTAAACCTGGAAGGCAGTTAGCATTTTCGCACTTCCGGCTCCCTCAGGTTTTTTTTTCATAGCACAGGTCCAGGTGTATTGATAATTTGGTAGATCGCAGGTAGCCTTTTTCCACGCCTGCACCAAGTTGCTATTTTTGTGGACCGACATGTCCCTGACTGTGCCGAGCTGGGTGGAGGGTGGCAACAAAGGATGTGTTGGTAAAGACCCACTGGTTCACTGCAACTTTGTTTTTTTAGGGATGTAATCGTTAATTTCGTGGTATTGTGATAGCAGACGTGCCTTGGTACCGCTGCGGACATGTGACGGTATCAAATGATAGGTCTTCCAGGCAAAAAGTGTAGTTTTTGTTTCAGCCACAGTGAAGCAGAGCAAAGGGAACTGGGAAACACACAGAGCGGCCATTGCGGTTGATTCCTCATAACGCACATGGGATGGCAAACAATCCGAATCACTTTCACTGACTACATTGCTCTTAAACAAGACAGAGGCGGGCTGTGGTGACAGAGACTGCATGTCTGAAGCGTTCTCTCAAACTTCAGTGTCAAGTTAAACTCGATGTGTTGAAGAAATAAATGAATGAGCCGATTGGGGTTTAGTTTCCCTTTCTCTTTAGCGGCAGTGTGCAGCAGTAAACAGAAAGAAAAGAAGTCCATAGAGAGAGACCTGCTGAACTGTGTGTGAAACATCGTCTCAGCTGACAGACACACTCATTCAGCTCGCAGAAGGAGAAGGAAACAAAGACAGATGTGTATTAAACTCATGAAAAGGCCAAAAAGATGTTACTGGTAGAAAATGACGTTGTCAGTCAAAGTAGACAGTTAGCTTGTGATTGCAGGATTAAGAGAAGAGCACAGGGTATGAGCTGGGTTGTTGTTCATTTATTGTTCAATGTCCAGTTCTCTTCTTTGCCAAAGACAATTAATATGATTATTATTTGCACATGCTAATAAAGGAAACAGAGCAATGTACGTGAAAAACAATTAGAAAAAAATGGATAAATAATAAGCGGCATTTATTCCAAGTCTTCATTTGTCTTCTTTTTTTTTTTTAATATTGCAGTAAAAAACATACTGTGGACTTGATACAGTGGTATAATCATACCATGAGTTTTTGATACTGTTACATCTCCAGTCTTTTTTGAGGTGAACTTGTGCTTGTGCCTCCACCGGCCAAAACCCGGTCTGAAGTGCTTCACAGCCGGCGGAGCGTTATTTTCATGGCTTTAGTGGGCAAGAGTGCAAATAGACAGACCTATCCAAAATCCCACAGACAGGTTTGATGGAAGTCCACCGCGTTTCATCCCACTTATAAAAAATTGATGCATGTCATGACGCAGCAGCCACGCTCCGTCAGCTGAATGCAGCCACCACAGAGGAGCTGACATGCATGTACCAGAATTTTAATAGACAAGAGTCAATATTATTTTTTATCATTAGAAATCCAGTTTGTCATTTTGGTTATTTTTTCCACTTTCAGTTAAACTTTTCACCTGTTTTTATACTGCGGTTTCCCTAGTCTATACTGAGCAGCTCTGATTAACTACAAATATGCCTAAATTGCAGTTCAAAGACCTTCTAGTTTAGTATTCTCCCCAGCTGTGCAAAGTCACGTGTGTGACACTGCTGTCCTTTAAACAGTTTAGACCACTTAATTCATTGGTGTAAAGTAAATATGCACACTCAAAGCTCCAGATACAATTTATTTATTAAAACCACAACTTCAGTGATGTTATGAGCACATTGTTCTTCGTTGGTGTTGTTGTAAATAAAATCGTCTGCTTGCCTTTTGAATTGGTTTTCAGTTAAATACCTGAAAAAAGGTCTGTGGTTAAAACAGACTGTTAGAGATTTTGTCCTGTGACATAAAATATACCAGTAACAAACCCAGTTTTTGAACTTTTAAAGTTTTATGTGTCTTAAAAAAGGCAGTTGCTAACAAGTGGCTCAAGGAGACTAGAGTGTTTGTCGGGGACGTTAGACATCATCACGTGAAAAAGGAAGAAATATACAAAATGTTTGAAAAAAGGATGTGAGACAAGCAATAGACATAGCCATGATCACCTGCTTGCTGAGGTCACACTTAAAGAGAGTCTAGTAGAAAAGAAAGCACGCTTCAACAAACCAGAAGCCGAACAATTCGGGGTGGTGATGTTTAAAAAGTCATGCAGCCACAATAGTTTGTTAATAGCCTAACAACAGCTTTTTGCCTCTATCAATTTAGTTTATGCTTCAAAAACACAAACTTGGTGTTCGATGAAGATCATCATATTGAACAAAATGTGTAAGGATCATAAACTTGTCTTCCTTACAGAGCTGGTTTTCAGCGATAATCAAAAATCCCATTCCAAAATTCCGTAAGCTTTTTGTCAAGGGAACCAGTGTGATGCTAACTTCTGGACGGGTCTACAAATAAACATCATCCCTTGACCACTCTACAGCTCAGACAACTTTACTCTGATTCTGACTGAAGAAAGAGTTTTGAGTTGACTCTCCACTTGTGTGGAAGTAAATGGTCAGAATTACCAAACTTTAGGTGGCTTGTCTGAACTCTATCACACTCACAGTTGACAGCTCATAGCATTAGGCAATTTATCATGTATGCCACCACTTCTGACCTCCCACCGGGACCCGCCATGGACATAATGTGTCTTGGATTTATTCATCGTCCCCTCAGGAGGAATCACAGCAGCCTCCTCGTCTAACCTCAGCCCAGCCGTGGAGCAGGTGTGCGACAAGCAGATCTCCAGGCCATGCACATCATTCCTTCATGCTTTTCTCAAGCTGTGTTCGTCTTTCCCTCTTCCTCATCAGATCCCAGAGGAACAGATCTGTAACCGGCCATTACTCAGTGAGACTGTAGAGTCCTGCATGCTGATCTCTGTAAAACTTTTACTGCCCGCTGCCCACCTTCGGGCTGCAGCCACCTTCGAAGGGACAGCTGTCATAACAATCATCAACAGCTCAGGGAAATGTGTCATTTCATCCTCCCATGCTGAGCTGATTTCAGCCATAAGAAAGAAGGTGGATGATTTACTGAGTTAATGGGATGTAAGAAGCAACATATGTGTGTTGTCAAAAAAGCCACCAAAACAACGTTTTTAGCTCAAGATTTAAAGAGAGAAATTCTGACAAGCCTGTACACGATTTTCCATTACTCTGCAGTTTGCATGATGCAATATTTACAATTAAAGCTTTTATGTCTGCTTTTCTAAACATTTGATGTCTTTCCTAGGAAGAATTCTCTGCCAAATTAATGATATTTTTTCTCAGAATAAACTTTATGATCTAATCATTCATCCTGTTTATCAATGACACACTCATACTGTCTCTTATTAAGCTCTAAAAAGTAGTGAGACAGATTTTCTCTGGCTGTCAGATTGTCAGAACTCCTCGAGTCATTCAGTGACTGATAATTCTGGGTTAGTCTTTGAAGTTTTCCACTGCAGGGTTTTTATTTCCCTCTGGCAGTAAAACACAACATGAGTCATCAGAAAGTCCCAACAATAATCTTGGCTAATATAGATCAATAGGACACTTTATTAACTGAAAGGACACTATGAGCAACATTAAGGCTGCAAACAATCCTAAATGCACCGCTAAGAAGTGAAATTAGACAACCTCTTTGGCTTAACTTTCATTATGATGTATACACTGATCAAACAGTGTAATAATGGGGAAAGATGACACCATTCGCTGCAAAATTTGTCTCCAATAAACCCTGTTTTTACAGTGATATTTTCTTTGCCACCGGGATGAGGGTTTCGTAAAAAAAGGAAAATCAGTGACGCTCACTGTGCTCTGACTCGCCTCTGCCAACAACAGAGTGTTGGTAAGCCACACCATCAGTCAGCTCGAGTGTGAGCTGAGATGGACCAGTTTACTCCGCTGCAACTTCCCCTGCAACCTTTTCGCTTCAAACTGGAGTTAAAAGAGAGAGCAACAGTAAACGAAATGAAGCGCGAGGTGGCGCAAACGGCTGCAGCAGATTTGCTTCCCAATGAGTCTCATGCTATGGCTGACGTTAGCTTGCTAGCTCGTTTGCAGAAGTTATCTACGGCAGCTTTAATTAATCAAAATCAAATTCTAATCAAGGAGAAGAATATTCAGTCCTCTGATAAAATGACCCAACTTTATTTTTTTAAATAGGTCCATACATTTCCGCAGCGACTGCACTGTAGCGACTGGGGTCGGGACAAGAAGACAAGTGAGAGGTGATGATTTGAGTCGTAACTCCAGACAGGCATCATCTTGGTCCACTGAAACACTGGCAGCCATTTCCTCGTAAAACACTCAAACATCACTTACCAGCCCTCACATGCCATTCATGTGCACACGGAGCCAACAACCATCGATTAGTGGATTCAGGTGCACTAATTCAAGCGTAGTACAATGAGGGTACTTGAGTAAAAATAGCTGCTGATCTTCAAAGTAGCTCCACAGTTTGATTCTTCGGTTTGCACTTTGGCTGTGTCACAACACGGGGAGGCGTTCGGGGCAAAGTGAGGACTCCCAGCTGGATGTGACGACCCGTATAATCAACACAAAACCTGTAAGAAGGGGATGAAAGAGGGGTTTAATCCTTTTCATTGAATGCTCGTTGACAACACATGCGAAGGTCTAAAGTGTGTGTTCAATGTGGGTAATGAGGGTAGGCTATTATTTGCCCCCGACCAGCGTAGTTCTTCATACACAAACACTTCAGAGCTCTCTATTTGGGTCAGAACAGCAAGGGACAGAGAGGATGAGGCTATGGATGAGCCCAGTGGATGGTATTCAGTGTCATAAATGATTACAGAGTAAACAACTTTATATATTCTTAGAAGAAAAATATCAAGTAGCTGCTATGTGAAACTCCATACAAAGCCTTGGACAGATTTTCAGACAGCAGGCCCTTTATAAGGCTGGGGGATTTGGCAAAAATATGT
>JAQFJB010000005.1:24387004-24399267 GCA_029874875.1 Naso minor | reverse complement strand
GTTGACATGTGAAGGACGGAATGTGCGAGCGGTTGGTCAAACAAGGATTGGGAGGTAGTGTTGGTGGTGACAGGCTTTGTCACAGGCATGGAGGAAGGATTTAAAACACATGGCCACTTTGCAACCAGGCGGAAACCTTCAATTTTGTCCAGGCTGATTGGATAATGTACATATGTCGAGCTCTCTCTGCCTGTGTTGTTCTGTCGTTGTCTTTTCTTTCCGTCCTTCCTGTTTGATGCGTTAAATGAGTTCACAGGCTGAGTGCTGTTTTGGATAATGTCTCAGATTATCTCTGACACAAGTAATTATCTTTACTTTGACCCAAAAGTAACTGAACAAGTCTCTGCCAGCCAAACTCTGTTTGCCACTCAGACTGCAGGTACTGCAAAGGGTGTGTCTGAGTGATGCATATTTGTACACAGTGGGGAGACAAAAGCTATTAAGACGAAGCTGCAGAGAGCTGCAGCAAAGGAAGATCACAGTTTGATGATAGATTTCAAGATCCATGAAAGCACCAACCACAGTGGAGGACTGAGCTTCAAAAGAGACGACAAATATTCATTTGTTTTTCTTATTTCACACCAGGGTCACAACTTTCTATGAATTATGTCCAAACAGTCACAGTGTAAAAATAAGGTGTCACAGAGAAAGTTCTACACTCAGTCACTATCAGGTACTATCACCGAATTGCTTTATTTATTTCATATTATTTATATTTTGCTTTTTGTATAGGCCTAGATATTGATTAACTGTGTCTGAAATAAAGTTATTGATTAATTGATTGATTGATTGATGATTGACTGATTGTAAAATAGTGAGCAAAATACTCATAATGCAGAATGGCTCATTTTAGTGTTTCATAGTATTATATAGAGTTTAGTAGCTGGTGGAGATTATGTTCATTGAAGCAAAAGTTTAACAATTTTTACACTTTAAATGTTGAGTTTTACTGTTTAAGCTACAGCAGTGCATCATGTTTTATTTTTCTACATACAGATTATTAATCAAAAATCGCAAAAAAACTCCAATGAACTGTCTTTTTGAAATATTAAAAAGCCTTATTGTAACATCATGGTCATGAAAACCATCATCACTTTCCTAGTGTGTATACATACACTACATGGTCAGTAAAACTGATTAATGTATTTTTTTGACATTTTGTGTGTGTGTGTTTGGTGTGTGTGTTTTATTACATTGTACTAAGCCAGTGATCCTTAAACTGAGAGGGGCGCGGGGGCATTGCAAGGGCGTGTGTGACTGTTCCTGTTTTTTTGTTTTTGGTTTATTTTCGGAAAATGTTGCATGCTGAACTAATGTTTTGATGTCATTTTGGGGTGACACAACAAACTGTCAGTAGTTAGTAGTGTATTATAGTGGTCTGCTTGTATTACATTAAGCCTTTTTTGTGTTAATTTGCATAGAGAGCACTGTAAATGATGCGTTTTTATGGTATTAAACCTTTTTGCAGTATACAGTTGCTTCCTTCTTCATTTTTTTGATATTTAGGATGGAATTATTATCGTTGTCCTTATTCATAGTATGCGATCACAGATATCTTGATCATAAACAACAGGTGAATAAAATTAAACAGCAGGTGATTATTAAGTAAAGAAAACTGTAACTCTGGGATTTTCATTTGTTCTATTTTTTGGTTATGTGATGTACACAACAAAAGGCAGCAGCTTTTAGGCTTTATTCTGCTAGATTTTTGAATCTGGCACCAGTGTCCTGATCCTTTTGTTAACATCCAAAATGAGGTGTGAAGGGCGTGAACCCGTAGACATGAGACTCAAGGACAAAACACGCAGGTAATGTCTGATTCAACAGAACAGTCACTCTGGATCCTGAAGGCCTGTTACACATCACTTCTCTTCTGTTTACATTACAATATCTTTGAAACTCCAACAGAAACCATCTCGAGCAAACCAGCAAAAAGAACGGCCCCTCAAGAATGCAGATTTGAATGTTCTTGCCCGTTCCGCGCATATTAATCCTGTGATTGGCGCATTGTTAATGGTGCCGTTTCATTATGTGGAGAACAACCTGCTGATGCTCTCGCTGGCCTCTCCTCCTTTGTCCCGCCGTGTTTTTCCGCGGCGCTCACATTGGCAGCTGTATCTTTTAATGAGATCAGACTTCATTAAAAAGGGCCCCTCGCAACCTTCCCCAGGTCTTTTAACGCAAATGTTCAATTAGCAGCAGCGGATGGCAGCAGATTGGAGCTGTTAGGTACAGAAAGAGAAAGAGACGGAGAAATGACGAGAGGAGATGATCCTAATGAAGCTGGAGTGCTATGAAAAGCAACCGCCAAAGAAGTCTTTATTTTCAAGTGTGAAACTGTCAAGTCTCTATAAGTACAGTCGTTTACACCCATCGGTGTGTTTAAGTATGTGTGTTCGTAAAGGCTTTTGTACAGCATCCTACCTAGAGGTGTCATCAACGAACATTACATTGGTTTTTTTGGGTCCATCTCCAGCCTGTTTTCATTGGTCACACTCAATTCTGATGTCCTCCAGTCAGCACTCAGAGGATGACAAGAGATGAATTTAAAATCCTGATTCCAAAAAAAGTTTTGTTTTGTATGTGTAAAACATAAAGTAAAACAGAAAGTGATGATTTGCCAATATTACACAAGAGAAAACTGTACAAAGACACGACAGTATATTCATTATTTTACCTCAGCAGGGTAAACAAAGATTGGAAAGATGTGGAATTCTCCAGAAACACCTGTTTGAATCATTTCACAGGTAAATAAGTTCTTAAAGTTATGCCGAGGTCAGACTGCATGATATCAGCCCGATAACAGCCCAACCGGGAAAACGTAGTGTCTAGACAGGATGGTGTATCGTCACCTGAGTGTCGGGTGGGCTCAGAAACGATCAATGAGCATCAGGCGCAACAATCGATCGTTTCAACTTGCGTAGTGTGTCATAATTGACGACAACGGATGCTGCATCTAGGAGTCTCGTGACAGAAAGACTAGCATGTTTCATTTTTTATTTACCTCCCACGATGGCTTGTCAGTGGTACTGGTCAGTGGCGAGCGCTTCCCAGACGGTGACGTCATGTACTTCGTGAACTGCGAACGATGATTGATCAGGAAGCAACGTGTAGTCTGTCGTGTCTCTCGTCCACAACATGGCAAGAATTTATGACTCATTAATCTCCTAAACTGAGACAGTGAACATTTTAACAGACAAAAATATCTTGTAGTCTGACCTTGGCATTAGATATAAGTGCAAATTTCAGTGGCCGTGCAGCGCCGCGCTGTGGCAGTTAACTCATCTTTTTGACTAGAGGATGAAACACGTCAACACACGACCTTAAAACTGTTGCTTTTATTGCAAAAATTAACCCTCAGAAGGCAATCCCTGTTATTTTAAGCCTCCTGCCTTAAATTCCTTGAAGCATTTTGTCTAATGAGGTGTCAGTCAAACAGCGCTGATGTCTATCATGTCTGCCAGGAAGTGCAATGGTGGCTGATAAAAACAACTGGACTGTTCTCACGGGATAAAAGTCTAAAAGAGGTTGCAGTTTTCACTAATTTGGTCAACATTTATGGATGAAATACTGTGTTTTGGATGGAATACTTTACTGAAATGGATTTACTAAACATCTGGGAATAAAAAATTTAAAAAAGCTGTCTAGGTGGACTTGGAGGCATTACTGTTTCTGAAAGAGACCTTCAGAGAGTGGGTTTTAAACTTTTTAAAGGCTTGCTTTTCAGAGGAGCTGCCATGTTTCTTGGGTTGAATTGATTGTATTAATATATTACAATGTCTTCCATCGAAATGTTTACAACGCTGTGAGCATTAAAGTAAAAAAGATAAAACAAGAATATGTTTAAACAGGTGTTTCAATGTTGCTCACCTGAGGAGTCAATCTCCAGTGCTATTGCCCTCCAGGAAATGTCTTTTTTGTCTTTGTAATGATGTGATTGCAGGTCATAAAGCTTGGTATATTTCTCCATTTCAATAATTATTCTGGGTTCTAATTGAAAATGACGGTCGTGGCTGTTTTGATGCACGTCATTCTGCGGCGGTGAGTTTTGCACTTTACTCTCAAATTGGAAAATTCACTGGTTACAGCTGCAGGTAATTCGGTAGATGCACAGACAGCCACATAGAGTAATATATATAACATTAGAACAGAAGGGCATGTGTGTAGAAAATATACCCAACACGTCCATTATAAACACAATATAGGAGTAAACTAAGGTTATATACAAGAGAAAAGACTAAAAATTATTAAAATAGAAATATAAACCCAGAGAAAAACACTAAAATATAAAATACATTCAGATTAAAGAATAACATTGCACTGTATACTAGCTGCATGTCGTTTGGGGCAATGAGTTAGTGAAAGACTCATAGAGGTAATCCCACAGGTGATGGTATCATGAAAGCAGCATCTTTTAAAGGTTCAGCTGCTCATAAGTAAGGATGGGGTGAGGTTCACCACTTTGTGAAAAGCATGATTGTAGAAAAAATGTCACAACTGCTTGGGGATCACTTAAAAAAAACAAAAACATCATGTGATTCCCTCCTCATCGCTAAGAATAACTGGACAATTTTTCCAGCTTCATCCTCTGTATGTCGCAAAGAGGTCTTACAGTAAAACTCCCTGGTAGAGTCAGTTTTCCCGAGGAGGCGTCTCTCTTTTGGCAAATTGGTACATAAATAAATATTCTGTCTGAAAGGTTGTCATGGCAACAACATGAGGAAACTGTCTGCCATGTCACTATGGTGATGTGTTCCATGAAGCTTCTGCCATATTAAGTGCAGACACATCAGCATGAAATGAATACTGTATGAAGCTCACACACACAGTCAGTAGTCAAATGTACAGCGAGGACATTTTTATCTTCATGTTATTTACATCAGGATCATGAAGCTGCGTTCGTACGAGGTGGAGTCACGGAAAGCTCTGCGTGGGTGCTCTGATTAAATCTGCTTAGCTCAGGCCTTAAAGCCCTGAGAAATCAGCCTCAGAACAGCAGAGTGAAGTCTGAGTTAAGAACGTTATGAAAAACAGCCCCGAGGTGCTGCATTTCGAGGCGGATCGGCAGTAAAGCGTGGTAGCTCAGAGATGAGCCTGAGAACAACTCGAAAGCCAGTCCTGCTCATCTGCAGAGGAGAGACAGGAGCGCCGATGTTGGCCCGGGGGGACGTTGTCCAAACACTGTTAGAACAGGGTCGTCCATATGAAGCTTTGCTGTTTGGACAAAAGTGCTCTCTGTTTTTAATCCACTTTATCTTTTCACAGCTGCAGCTCTCTGAAATAACTTGGCAGGTTTTCTGTATTACAGCAGCACTGACTTCAACATGACATCAGCAGTGTTACTTCCATTGAGACACGGCTGAGTTCCAGCGTGTACAACATCTATTGATTTTGTGACACGACTCTGTTTTATATGTGTGATCAGAAATACACAGCCAGTGTATGCTGCCAGCACTGTAATGTTGCTGTTACAGTAACATGTTTACACACTTTAAGTCAGACTGAAGATAATTGATTTGAATGTGTAATCAGCATAATAAATATAATATATAGTATGCATAATATATATAGTGTATTCTGCTGATAATATCCTAGAAATTATATTCAAGTCAAGTCAGTTTTGGTTATATATCAAATCACAACAAAGCTGTCTCAAGATGCTTTACATATTGAGTAGGTCTCCACCACACTGTAATCAAAATATATTAAGTTTTTAGAACCCAACAATAGAAAGCATTTGCCCATGAGCAAGTATTTGGCGACAGTGGCGAGGAAAAACTTCCTTTTAACAGGCAGAAACCTCAGAGCAGGTCCAAGACTCAAGGTGGGCGGTGATCCGACAGCATTTGTTGGACTGAGAGGAAAAGAGAACTTCAGCAAAGTGATAATTTGCAATCTCTCTGCTCAAGGTGACATTCATTCTGTGTTGACAAAGGGAAGTTTGTCTGCTACATGTTCACATCCAACTCATTTGTTTTGGCTGATACCTGAAGGAGGGTATAGTTCAGATGCATAAGATCAAAAAAGAAGAAAAAGATTAAATAAGAATGGCTGATTGATAAGTGTGCGACCAAAGGTAGCAGAAGATGAGTGCATGAACATAGAGTTCAACACGCAAAGGGACAGTAACTTCTATTCAGCACCAATGAGACTTGTGTCTACCACGTGTTACAAGAGTATTACAACAGATCAGTCAAAACAGTGGAAGCACCTGGTATCTCCAGGTGTGCAGACCAAGTGATAGCCTCTGTTTTCCAGGGTTCAAAGGGAAAGCTGCTGCTGGTTACCTGGAAATGGGACACACTGAAGAGAGAGTTCAGTGTGGGAAGTTGACGGAGTGCTTTTCCATCAAGACTTCAGCACCAAGTCCAGAGAGGCAGTGGCCATTCAGGAACTTGTCCAACATTAGCCCTAATCAGAGGCTAATGTTGTAGGCTATGAACTTATCAGTCGACTCTGTGGTAAGTGCATCTATAGTGTTTTATCTGACCATAGACAGTCAATTCTGCGCGGAAAAACTCTCAGTGAGTCGCAGAATACCGTCAGTGTGTTTTTAAATTTTCTTTTTTGTGTGTAACAGTCAACACAGTTAATCTCAGTCATCAAACCAGAAACTGAAGCTTCATAATGAAGTACGATGCTTCTCTGTTGCTGCTTCGTTGTGTTCCATGCACATGCATGACTTCATTCCTATTCAACTCGAGGGGCCATCTGCCACTAATTTATAAACAAAAATCGCTTTTCCAAGTAGCTGACTGCCTGCAGAACATAACCTCCCTCTGTGGACGAGATGCTCGCTCCCTCCTGTCGCTGGCAGTTGAACACAGTGCAACATGAAGTGGTTTTTCAGTTTTAATTCCACAGTCCTTACTTGACTGAATTTGTCAGTAACTGAGGGCTGTAGAAATATTGTCTCCACTAATTAAATTGGTATCAGTATCAGTGTTAGTGCCCAGTAGTGACTAGTAGTACTGGTCATTAAGTCACATCAAATTAGGGTTCACTTGTTGTGCTTTGCAGTTATTAGGATCATCTCAGAATTTTACAGCACTTAAAGTCCTCTTAATAAGAACCATATAAATAAAGCAAGCAGAACTCTGCGTGTGGAGTCACATGAACTCTGGTTCCATCATACATGCACAGCATCTGTGTTGCACTCCGGTTGTGCTGCGGCTCAGTCACATCTCCATCACGTTTTAATGCCGTCTGGAAGCTTTTCAAAAGCTGAGCGTCTGTCTTTAGCAGCCGTGAAGTTCAGTGTTGCTTTTTTTCCTCCTCATTTTTCATTTTTACTTTGTTTTATTTTGTTTTTGTCAATTTATTTTTTTCCCTCACTTTTTTGGGGGAGGCTTTTTTGTGCCTTTATTTGATAAGACGGGAGAAGAATCGGACAGAAAATGGGGAGAGAAATAGAGAAAGAGAGAGAGAGAGGAGGAATTACATGCAGCAAAAGGCTGCAGGGCGGAAAAACCCAGGACTGCTGCTGTGAAGACACAACCTCTGTACACGGGGCACCCGTATACCAACTGAGCCACCAGGGCGCCCACATTTTTTATATAAACAGCTGCTAATTTTGATCAAGATGCTTTTTAGTTGTACTTGAATAAAATAACCCTTGTTGCTTCTGTTTTTTCAGTCATTTTAAATGTCAAGCTGATATCACAGCCTAGCTCCCATCAATATGATGTCATCATAAAATAATGATTTTTATCTGTAGGTAAAGTTGCAGTAGATAACTTCTGAAAATAAGCTAGCAAGCTAACATCAGCTGAAGCATGAGACAAATCTGCTGCAGCCATTTGCGCCGACTTGCACGTTATTTCGTTTGTTGTTGCTATCTCTTCGGTTTGAACTGAAAGCAAACGGTTGCAGGGAAAGTTGCAGTGGAGTAAACTGGTCCGTCTCAGCTCGAGCTCGAGCCAACTGGCGGTGTGGCTTGCAGACACTCTGTTGCTGGCAGAGACGAGTCAGAGCACGGTGAGCTAATCAGCTCGTACCAACATTACCGGTCGGTCAGAGGCGCGGCGTAGACCGGTGAATAAGGACAGAAAGCGTCACCGATTTTTCATTTTTCTGTGATACATTTGTCCTGGTAGCAAAGAAAATATCGTGGAAAAACAAGGCTTATTGGAGACCAATTTAGTAGCGAATGGCGTCATTTTTCAACCACTATTACACTGTTTAATCAGGTTATACATCATAATGATAAAGTTAAGCCAAAAAAGTTGTCTAGTTTCACTTTAAGCAGCTTGGTAATGACTGCTAGTCAACACATTCATGAGCCGCCATCAAAAATCACATTTATTCTCCTATGTGACAACAGTAACAGTAAAATATGTTAATGACAGCAACTGTATTGTGAATTCAGCTGCACTGAAACACAGTGTAAGTAATAACAGAGAAGCTGTTTTCATCTCGCTCTCTCTTTCTCTCTCTCACCCACACACACACACACACACACACACACACACAAACACAAACAAAACAGTTTTGCTGTGTATATGTGAAAATAAATCCTTTCCACTTGACTGATTCAAATGAGCTTAATTCACAGAAATGAAACCAAAATGTTCTGTAGTTCCTCCACAACCAGATGAAAATAAAAGATGTTTTTATTTTGTGTAACACATCGACTCCCTTCATGAGGACATGTGACTGCCTCAAAACATTTGAATGCATGCTGAACAACTTAAACCTGTTTTGCATATTCCTTCTGCCTGGGCACTTGATTGCAGCCTCCATGTGAAAACATATTTTGGTTTATAATTTACAGCTTGTATAAGGGAAGGTACAATTTTAAATTTCAGTACTTTGCTCCTGGCAAACAGTTTCTCAAAGAGTCCAAGAGGCCATATCAATGACTGGACAATCACTACTTAAGAACAACAACGTGTCCTTTCCTGTAAGTGTCCATGTTCAGTCTTACAGCCAGATGGCATTCTACTCTTGCTCTGGCGGTGAACCTCCCCCGTCTCTTCGTGTAAAGCTCCTAGCCGGGAGCTCAGCACTCAAAATATCCTCCAAACATCACCAATTTATTCTTGAGCTTGATCAGGAGAGCATTCTTACTATTGCACGTGTATAGTCCATCCTTGCATTTCTCCAACTGGTCCTTATCAAATATTAATATTTCTTTGAGTGCAGAGTAAATGTGGATTATAAAAAGAAAGGGCAGCGGGACTTAGGAAATGTGCTTGAAAGGACGGCTCAGAGAAATGCACACACAAATCGAAGGACCTCCAGGTCAGTGCAAATATCTTGGAGAAAATGAGAATTTCATTTTAGGCGTTTTTATGAAGCCCTACTCGCCCAAACCATAAAAACATCTCCCTTGCATCTGGGAAATGCGCAGCAGGAAATAAAGCTGATGTGCGCGGGGGAAAGCGGTTGTGAGTCAAAGATCAGCACTCAAGCTGAACTTTTTTCTTCTTGTTGTTTGTCTTTATTGCTTTCTTGTTGTCATTACTATTTCATCCTCTTAAATGGAAAGTCCAGCAAGTGGTCAGTGAACAAAGCTAACAACTACACATTTGTACCGAGAGTGCAAAGTCAGCTTCATAAAACCTTGAGTCTCCCAATTTGATTTCGCAATGGAACAAAAATCAGCAAATGCAGGTCCATCAGTCTCTGGCAACAACTCAGGCCCTAAATTTGGGGAAATGAGGGCGAGAAGACAAACAAACAAACGCAGTGTCAGGGAAGCACACGCAAAATGCTGGAGTGATGGATAATGACAGTCAGATGGAGAAACACACATTTATCCTCCTGTGCTGTGCTAGTATGCAAAATATGTAATAAATAAACAAGCATGTAGGGGAAATCTCCTGCAAGTCTTCAAAGAAACGTCAAAAAAACAAATATGGTAATTAGATCCAAATTACTTGCACCTTTATGTGAGCTTCAGATTCACAATTACAAGCGACCTTGATGCCTTCCCTGCGGGCTGCGGTGTTCGACTGCCCCACATCCACTTTGTGCGCGAGGAGATAAGCGCAGGCCGCTCTTTAACAAACACAGCTCGAGCTGTTTGCACGTGGCTATCTGTGAGGCAGGTGTGCAGGGAAGCTTTGACTTTGTAAGCCATATTCAAACAGAGAGGGGATTACATCTGTTCTTTCAGCGCCAGAGAAGGGTCCCGCTGAGCCAAGGGGCTTATTTAACACAGGTTCGACACCGCCGACACATCTGTAGGCAGCAGAATGGACAGAGATAAGAGGGAGGGAGGAGGGGGGGAGATCAGATATGGAAATGTATGGGACATACTGAAGCAATACGGGGAGGAGATGAAGCGGGGCTGTGATTGACAGGACGGTGGGAAGACGTCTGCTGTGGAGGAAGAAAGCGAGACAGAGGTAGATAAAGAGAGAGCGAAGAGACGTTAAAAAAAACCACTGCATGTGTTGTATAATCAAATGTATTCATCTTGATTAACTCTGCGTATATAGACACATTGGCCATTTTCACATGGCAGTCAAGAGTTATCGGCGTTTTACCATAATTCCTTTAAAGTGCATTTAAGTAGGAGATTCGCAGGTATTAACTCAACGAAAAAGCAAACATTTTTGTCACAGGAAGAACGTTTTTGCCCGAGATTCATGATATTGGTTTATAAAGATATTAAAATGTTGTTGTAAAAGGTCCTGAGTGGATTTAGTAACATTGAGGTGAGGTTGCATGGTGGTGAGGGAAATGTTGCTCACCTGGCCCCCCTCTTTCAAGCTTTCTGGAGGCTGAAAAACCAACAAAAAACACGATTGGTCGTCTCTGGACTCATGCTTGGGAAGAAGTGACTAAGATTAATAATGCCTTGTAGTAATAATTTCTCTTGTAGTATGAGAGCAGCTGCCCGGTGACAAAGCAGTTCAATGATATAAGAGGAATGGCCAAACACAAACTTTTGTTCACTTAAACATTCTACCATCTAATACAACATAACACCATGATAGCTGTGGGATTATTTTACTTTTCAGACAGATTTAATGCTGTTCTCCATGCAAAAAACTCTGGATACAATCCTCTTATACTGGCAGATTGTTTACATCAGAGCTGGAATGTACCCCCTGAGAATATATGATACGCATACAAAACTTAAAGATGACGTAGGCGAGTTTTGGATATCCAGTTAGCTGAAGCATGAGACTCCTAAGGAAGCAACTTCACTGCACCCTCCCCTCCCTGTTTTTGCCTTAGCTTGCATTTTACTTAGTTTGCTGTCACTCTCTGTTTTAAGTCCAGTCTGCACCACAGAGTCACAATGAGACTAAACGGTTGCAGGGAAAGTTACAGCTGAGAAAACCGGTCTGTCTCAGCTCGACTCAAGCCAACTGACGATGTCCCCTGCAACTTAGCTTGTCAAGTCGCCAGAGGCCAGTTTAAGAGCATAAGGCACGTCACTTCCAGTCTGGTCTTTGTTGCCTCCATAGAACAGACAGCCTTGGTAAAAACGACCTCCTCATGGCAGCTGACAGACTGAGGACTATTCTCATCCTCTTTGATCTGAGCGCGGCCTTTGACATCATCTCTCATAACATCCTCTTTGATAGACTAGCTTCTATTGGAATAATTGACACACACCTGGACTGGTTTGCAGTTCAGGTTTCTCTCCAGCCACACTCGATTCATCCAAGTCAAAACTTTCAAATCCCAGCCATTTCCAGTCACTATGGGTGTTCCCCAGGGTTCTGTATTGGGGCCCCTCATGTTTGTCATCCATCTACTTCCTCTTGACCATATTCTCCATAAATTAAACTTCAACTTCCATTGCTATGTGGATGACACCCAGCTTTACCTGTCCCCCAAACCTACCTCCTCTCTCCCTCCCACTTCCCTCTCCAATTGTCTCCAGGAAATCAAAACCTGGTTCTCCTGCAACATTCTCAACAGTGACAAAACCGAGGTTCTCCTCATTGGCTTTTAAATTACAAATATTTCTATCTATGTAACCTTAAACGCCCCCACCTGTCCCTCACACCCAAAAGGCACTGCCATTCTCGTTAACAATCTGGTCACATCCTGCACTGATTACAGTAACTCCCTTCTCTTTGGTCTCCGTTTCAAGTCCATCCATAAACTTCATCTGGTCCAGAACTCTACCACCTGCATCATCACCAGAACCCCCTCCATTAATCACATCACTCCTGTCATTTGGTAGCTTCACTGGCTCCTGGTCACATATCGTATTGATCTCAAGATTCTGCTCCTCTCCCTCAAGGCCACCCATAACCTCGCTCCTCTACACCTCTCTAAACTCCTGCACATCAACA
>JAQFJB010000005.1:24103825-24113920 GCA_029874875.1 Naso minor | reverse complement strand
GCAGTACTGCCGCAGCACCCTTCCTCGTCCTCTCCATATCAGAGTGTCTATTGGAGATTTATAACACTAGGGCGCACTACATGATGCTCACTGGTTTGTTCTCACAGAAGTGGAACGCCTCATTAGCGCTAACAAAAGTTTTGTGTGCGCTCTGGAATGACTCCGATGCGTTTTTGTCTTGTGTTCCGTCCGTCAACACCCACAGGCTGCGTTTCAGAACAAGTCACAAAAATGTTGGATAAAGGAGGAAAAGCAACGTAATAAAAAACAGACAGTAATGTCGGTGTTGCTCCAAAAAGGGCACAGAGAGAACATGGAATGGATTCTGATAAGGACGAAGCTCTCCGACAGTCAAATACATACAGTCAATTACCAAGGCAGAAAACTAAAAGTGATTTGTTTAATAAATTAATTTTGTGAAAATCAATATTGTCTTCTAGTAGGCCTATTTTCTACTCACTGTAGAAATTCATAATGTAGACTATTACTAAATGGTATAAAATATATAATTTGGTAGGTTTAGGTTAAGGTAGTTTAGGTTTTTTTCTATTAATGTACTGAATACACTAGAGACACCTGGTGTAAGCTGTGTGTACTTTGTGTACACTTTACCGGACAGAGAGAGAGGCTATAACTCTTAGCTGTTGCTATATTTTTTATTACACCTTGTACCTTGTAGGTATGAATGAACAAGTGAGTGCACTTTTTTGGGTAGAGAGGGAGGAATCGGGTGTGGGAGGTTGATTGGGACAGGGTCAAGGGCGCTCTCATTTTCATTATATGCCTCCGTATGTGTTTTATAGTTGTATGTTTACATAATGTATGTTGTATCTTATCTGTCGGACTGCAGATGAAAATTAGCAGCTATTATCTGATGCAATACATCTCTTGTATTAGAGATCAGTGTCTTTTGTGCATGGTATGTGACAAATTAAATGTAAAAACAAAACAAAAAAACTTTTAAAAAATGATTTGCCAATACTGGACACCCGAATTAGATGCCAGCAGGAGAATGAGGGGAATACTGGCAATTATTTTTTTCCACTTAAAGCACTGCTTAATCCAGCTGTGGTCAGCAGCTTTTTTCACGCGGAGAATCACTGACTTATGGACACATTATTAGATGAATGAATTCTTGGCCTTCATCAGCTCTCAGTTCTCGTTGTTACTCTGCTGATCTTGCAGCCACAACACCACCACCGTAAATTCCTCCTGAGGTAATTGAAGCTTTTGTATTCTGGATACAGAACTCAGAGACACACTTATTTTTGATTACTCTGTTTTAATTTGGGAACTTTTTGGATAATATTTTCATCTCCTCTAGATGAAAGCCCTGTGAGTTGTTTTCATTTAATGTACAAGCAGCATTATAAGTCGCCATGAACGTTAACAAGCAGTGACAAACTGAGACACAAGAGAGATAATTATGCCTTTTTAAAGATGGTTTTGATCTGTGAACATGATTAATTAACTATGAATGAGCAGAAAACATGTTGAGATCAAACTATATTTTTCTCTGTGTATTTATGTGACGTTCATGTGATCTGTGTCTCTGACTGCTGGCTGGAGTATTCATGTTCCTCCCATGGGGGCGCTCTTGAGTCACAGTGAGAGAGAAATGGAGTCAGAGGAATTTTCTCAGACAGAGAGATATGGCAAATGTACACACACACACACAGAGTGAGCAGGAGCTGCAGCCTGTCTCCTCTCCTGCTCCCTCCCGTCGTGGAGGCAGTGTGTACCTTGCAGTGTTCAGCCTCTCTGGGAGGGGCTCCGTCATTGTGCAGCACCCAGCTGTATTGTTTCGATGGGTGACTGTGTTGGGTGTAGGGAGCTTTCCCAGGGTCGCTGTTGCCATGAGGTCCTGCATGTTGGTTCCAATGCATAGCCCTTTCCTGCCATTCACAGCTGGTTCCTTCCTCTGTCCAAGCACCCTCCTCCTCTTCCTCCTCCTCCTCACTTCATAACAAGAGTAAGTCGTGTATGAAATCAGCCTCCACCAGTTTTTACAGAAAGCTGAGATGAACATGTTAAGTTTCAAGTGTTCAGAGTTCTGAGGTAAAACTGCCAATGATCTCTTTATTCCCTTCTTCAGAGGTGATTGATAAGTTTGTGGCTGAAGGTAGAAGAAGATGAGATTTGCAGCTCTAATCTAGATGATGATGCATAAAGTTTGAAGTCAATAACTTTGAAATAATTTTAGCAGACTGACATTTTACTGGCAAGGAAAAATGTACGGTGTGCTTTGGAAAATTCTTTTCTGATTGATGAGGTAACTCGGTGAGTGAATTGACCCAGAAATGTTGGAACACGAAAATTTATGAAGGGAAATGAAAGAGAAACAAGAAAAGAGCCGAAAAGGAAAAACAGGGATGGAAAAAGGGAAGGACGGCACAGCATCACAATCCCTCGCTCCAGCAAGAAACAACTTTCAAAGTGGGCATTGTCCTCACATTTTCACCCATCGAATGAATCATAATGTCATGAATTTGATGGAAATTGTATTTATGTATAAACACATATTATAGTAGAGCATAGGACGTCTATATTAGAGGCTCACAGGGACTTAATGGTGATTTCAATGCACTAACTTAGTGATAATAAAACAACAGCAAAATGCTTCTTTTTGATAAATTAGCAAAATTTTTGAAGATTAAAATAAACTCCCCTGTTAGGTTCATTTTTTTAAAGAATAAAACAATCTTTGGACATTGATCTAAATGTTTATGCTCAAAGAAACTTAGCTGAGCTTTTATCTTATGATGTTTTGACAAAACTGACAATGAACTACGACAGACTGACATACTGTATTAGGCTCTGTGAAACATATCACAGGAGTTTAGTGGAATTACATATTTTGTTATTAATTCATGTAAATTTAAAAGATTTAGAAATTTCAAATTATTATTTGTACTTTGTTATTTTGTTCATTTCACTTATTAAGTTCATAATAAGTTTACAAAGAAAAATGATCAGCATGTTTGAGATATTTTGCTAATTTAATACACATTTCATAAAATGGTTAAAATGAACCTCAATATGTCTGTCAAACGACAGTTTTTCAGTAAGAAGTCAACACTGACATATTTTAAAGTTGAGGCGGGCAGTCTGTCTTTTGTGTCATCGGATAGAAATTCCATAATAAGCTGTTCGCATTTTGTGAATCAGCTGGTTCGAAAGAACACTAGATTTCTGCACCTCGGCTTGGTAGTCAGACAGTGACAGCAAATTTTTTGGCCAATCATGGTAATTTTTTCTTGGCAACAGATGACATTGCTATGAGCTGATTAGCTGTTTAAACAAAGTGACATGCCTTACGTTCTAAAACTGACCTCTGGCGACTTGACAAGTTGCAAGCGACACCATCAGCTGGCTTGAGTCGAGCTGAGAAGGACTCGTTTACACCGCTGCACCTTTCCCTGCAACCGTTTTGGTACAAACTGGACTTTAAAGAGAGAGCGACAGCAAACTAAATAAAACGCAAACTGGAGCAAAAACAGGGAGGGGAGGGTGCAGCAGAGTTGAGAGTCTCATGCTACAGCTAGTTTGATTTCCAAATTTTGCCTATAACCAGCTTTACCTGTGTGCATCAAATTAGGTTTAGTTACATAACTTAATATACATAACTAACATTCTTAAAGGTTATTTATGTATTTATTTATTTCCAGAACTTAATCAAGTGTTTTTGGTCCCTAAACCTCAAAACCAAACTGCAACCATATGATGACCACGTAATGACACAGGTCCAGTGCACCTAACCCTACGCTGTAATGGTCAAAAACCCTGACCTGTTAAAAACAACAATATCTTTAACAACTGGTGAGTAACTTCCTTAAACAAAAAACAAACAAACAAAAAAAAAAACCAAGCAAAACAAAAGTTAGGTCAGGTGACACAAGAAGCAGCTACAGTGACAAAATTAAGAAGAATAAAATGCTGTTTCTCTCCACTCTAAGGAGCTTTTAAGCATCTTTTGGTTTTCCTCTTGTGAACATTTTCTCAGGCAGCAGAAGCTAATTTTTACAGTAAAAAAGCTGTTATAAACCAACTGTAAACTAGAAAAACAAACTAAGACTAACTGCTGAACATTTAACAGTTAGCAGCAACAGAGCACAGAGGTATTTTTCTCAGGTTTAGGTGAAGAAACAGAGCATTGCACCGCTACAGAATGGAGACTCATTTGCTCTGACTGTAATACTTCTTTATCCACAGCCAGGTCTCAAGGTGAGCAGTGATCAGAGCAGATGCTGCTGTGGAAACAAAGTGAAATGCAAGTAAGCAAAATGCACCAAACTTTTTAATTTGCTCCACAGAGTTTGGGGAGGCAATTAGAAGGGACACTTGCTGATAAAACAAAATGTCCTTGTTGCTGGATGTCAGTGCAAATAGCTTTTGGGACTGATGGACTGATGAGTCACAAACCATGAGAGGTTGAATGTGCTTGAGTCAGGCACAATTTCCTCACCGGGTGACAATTCCAGTGGTTAGACTGCAAGCAAGCACAGATCTTTCACTAAAATGTCACTTTTTCTTTAACATGAGAACAAACAAATCACATAATATTTTACTCTACTGCCTTTCTGCCCGACTCTTATCAAAAGCACTGGCTCTCCTCCTGAATACAAACTCAAAGTCATCAGACAAATAGAGACTAGCTCCATATCGGCTCCAACACATTGGAAATTTTATTTAACAGGCCTGCTGCTGAGCAGTGCCAGAACATCAGGGCCAAGGTTAAACCCATAGCAAAGAAAATACGGACTCCTGGGCAACACAGAGAATCCTAATTCAGCTAAAACCTGGAAAAATGTTTCAGCTAGAGGTGGTCACATTTTACAGCTGTGAAATCTAATTTCTTAGCACAATAACCACACAGCCTTTCAGTGGGTATGGCAGAGGGTAACTGACTTTCCTCCGCTCATTCTACTTTCTATAGATAATAATCAGGCTAAACAAAACTTCCTGGTTTCTTATATGTACCTCAGTAAAGCAAACAGTGGTCTTTGTTGTGGCCCTCGAAATAGAGGAGGGCATATCAGTGTCTGCAGAAACAGCCGCTCGTGAGCCTCAGAGAGGGGCCACATTACAATGGTCACCACAGGGCGTGTCTCTGAACACTTCCCCAATAAACAACTAGTGACTGCAGCATGCAGTAAAACAAGGAATAAAAACAGACACAATGGATTTCTTTTTTTATTGTTGAATGTTTATAATTATAATTATTTTTTATTGAAGTGGAACCTAAAGAAATATGAATCCAGACTTCTGCTTTATTGATCATTAAGCACTCGAGTTTTCACTCAGTAGCTTATTCGGTAAATAGAGCGCCTAAGTCACGCACCTTCCAGTGGACCCCATGGGACCTTAGTGCAAAAAAATATGAACGGTAGTCAATGGGGAAAGGAAAATTATTTTTGATCCTGTTTGACTTGTGCCCTGAATTACACATGTAAAGTTTGTCAGTTCAAATGATATATATATATTTTTTTTAATGTGAAAAAAGTCTGTTTGTTGTCAAATGGTTCTATTATCTTGTGAAAATACATAATTATAAGGACTGCAACATAAAATTTTCCCTCCTCTGACAGCCAAGATGTCTAACTCCCTCTACGAGTAGCTGCTGCTCTCAACGTGACCCGATTTATGATGGTTTTCATCTCCTTTAATATTTTCTCCCCCGTCCTGGAAAAACGCTGTGAAATCTGCTGAGCTGACGGCCATGTCTCTACTGATGACATATATTGTCCGAGATGAAACATGTAGTTCACTGAACGGTCTCACGTCAAACATTGTTTGACTTTACTTTTTAACGACAAAATTTGACTTTCTTTAGATGAAAAATTATCTTTTAAATTGCCAAACATCGTGTAATTAAGGGCACAAGCAAACAGGATCAAACAATAATTTGTTGCTCCGTCTGATTACTGTTCAGATTTTTTTCTGAACTAAGGAATTAAGGACTTTGTTGTTCCATTGCAAACAATAACTAACTGACACTGTGAAGATCATTTGAAAAAGCAAACAAATAACTTTAAAATTGAATATTTTTAAAGAGAATATGTGTAAAATGAGGGGACAGACTACCACCAGAATAACTGCAGATCATTTTATTTTTTGCTGGCTGTAGCTAGTAGCGGTCATTAGCGTGTTAGCATGGTTAGCAATGCAGCTAGTGGCTAAGCTTTGCTCCTCGTGCAGGCTGAACGCGCTCTGGATATATCAGTCAAGTTTTTCATCTCAAATACAATGTAATCTCTTCTAAACATCAGCTTGAGTTCAAGAGCAACTAATGAAGATATCAAATAAAAAGCAAGCCGAAGGATCATCCCAGTCTATTTTTGACTTCTCACCATTAGCAGAGATTGCCTCTACAAACGTTGTTAAATTGTGACCATGTGTATAATTTAGTTGATGACAGACTGCATTTTTAACCCCCATTCACTGCCATTCTTGTTAGGACATGTGAAAGCTGCTAGGTATAGGTTATTCACCCTTCTACAAAGACCACCTGCATTTATTTGGTCAAAAATCGCTAAACAATGGAGAGAGAGGAGCGGGCAGCCGTGGAGACCAAAGTTATTACGCCTGTAAAAATAGTTCCTTAGTGCGGCCTTTCTAGCTGGAATATTAGCGTGAAGAAGGATTTTGACACAGACGTTCTTTTGAACCAATGCTGTCACACATTTTCAGCTACTTTCTCTCACATTTATTGAATATGGAAAAATTGTAAACAAATACAATATCTCATAGATTAAGCTATTTTGGAAAAAATGGGCGTGGTTCATGTAACCTATGTGGTCGATGTTGACAAAGGACAATGATTTGTAGTAACACTGGGATGATTCTTGAAGTGATTAAGAAAACAAAATTAACAAAATAACTTCACAATCTCTGTTTATTTCTATATATTGTATGTTGTTTACTGTAACATATTGTTACCTCAACTGCAACATCTTCTCAGGGGAATCTAAACATTAATAAAAGTCTCTGAGGCTTTTTTTTTTTCTAAAATAAGTTTTTAAGAGCAAATGTCGCTGAAAATCCAGTAAATCACTCTAACAAAAGGATTTCTATATACTTGTGTGTGTAACGGTCGCTCGGTGGTGCCTCATTCAGTCGTGGGTGTGAGACAACCACCTGGTCACAGGGGAGGACGTGTAACTCATTTCCAGAAAACGGCGGCTGTAGCAGGCCCAATTCGCCAACTTATCAATCCACTTGCAGACACGGCACGCCCCCGTAGCCCTCTGTTCACTTATCACCCCAAAACTACCACTGTGCACTCTGAATAACTGCTTTTCTGCACTAATCTGTTCCAATCCCCCACAATGCCTTTCATCCTCTACATCAAGTCCTTTTCCATCTTTTTTTTTTTTTTAACTGGACCTTCAGTGATAACAGCCTTGTGACAAAGGACTAAATCTTTCACTCCCCCGTCTCATCTCCCAGACACGGCAGCTTGGTTATAAGTGAGACATGTGGCAAATGTCTGCTGATCAATTCGGCGTCGGTAGGTGGAGGAGAGGTGGACTGAGGATGGTGAAGGCAATTTGATCTCCATGGGTGGTCTCCCCTGTTTAAACTGACCTCAAGCTTAATGAGGATAACTAACAAAACTCAGGAGTACAGAAAGGGAAAAACTGACGTAAAATCTGCAGATGTATTGAGACGCTGCCCTCATGGGGTTGGTGTCCTGGCAGATCTCGGACCGAGCGAGTGTGACGGCTACATTAGGAGGAATGTTACAGCGGGTCTATGGTTACTGTAAGGCTGGGCTGGGCTGCCAGCTTGCGTTTGTGAGCAGCGCTGAGCAGACACCCTACTTTGATTAAAGGTGTTTATACTGGCCATCTGACCCAGTGTGACAATAGACCTGGGTCTGACTCTAACCTGAAGCCAAACACGCATTAACGAGGACCAGGCCGGGCCGGCTCCCTCTGCTCTTTAAATGTGACATTGTGAATCAGGATCTCAACACCTGACAGAAATAGACTTTGCTCTCCGGGTCACTCGTGTCTTTTTTTATTAATTTTCTTCTCGCCTTCTCTCAGTGTTCAACAGGAGGAGAGTGCCTGGATCATTCACTGCCATGAGATCGTGGTGACCCCATTGTTGGTGTAATAAGTCTAAAGGGAGCAGTGATGCAATCAGGAAGTGATGTCGAGAATTAGCAACCTCTAATGTTTCAGTGCCATTGATCCAACAGCTTTTGAAAATGATAGTATGCTGATCCGTAGTAATTTGTTATGTTATACAATCTCAACTAAACCTGATGTTTGACATCTGCTTCGTTTCAAAGATTTTTCTTTTTTTCACTCTTGCTGTGGAGGAATGAGAGGAAATACACACAAGGCTCAGGAATGTTTCCACAACCAATGATATTTGAGCTCCAGCCTTGCTAGCATTAGCACGAATGTCCACACGAGTAAAGAACCAGAGTGGTAGTAATAGAATTAGCGAGTGGAAGTTTGCGTGCGTTGAGTTCACGTCTCATCTCGGCGCCCAGCTTCACATCAAACTCATGCCTTTCAACCACAGCAGCATGGAAATTATGTTTGGATGGATGAAACTGACAGTGAGGGAGAAAATGTTTATAACTGGGGACAGAAAAGTGTCTGCAACAAACTCAGTGCACCCAAACTTTGCTGGTTCCTGCACCACAGTGATAGATATAACAGTTGTAACTCTATAACTGATGCAGAGAGCTCGCTGCAGGACAGATTATCTTGCACTGATGTCTAATACGGTTTTAATAATATATTTGCCTCATCAGCATCTCACCTCTCAGGGCGAGCCTGTGTACTCTACATGAACAAAGACGAGGAGGCCAGACAAATAGCTTTTAAGAGGTCTTAGTGAGAAATGATGGCGGCAAAGAAATGTGGCTCAGCAAAATTAGATCCATCCTGACAAAAAAAAAAAAGAGTGGAATTTGCATTAGTTCAGAATTAATGTAAAGGATGAGCCGCAGCTTCATGAATCACCACTGATCCCTTTGTTTTTTTCTTTTACATTTCACACATGCAGTACTGAAGCCAACAACCTTGTTCCTATGTGTGTATATGTACTTTTAGATCCTAATACTTGCCAAATCTCTACAACAAATGTATTGAAAGAATCTTAATGCTAAGGCACAAAAGAGAAGAGTCTGTACTGGTTTCAAATAAAATCTCTTTTCACGGCAATTAACTTTACAGTCTGCAAGCTCCTTCTTGAAATGTTGCAATAAAAAGGAGAATTTAGCTGTTTATTTTGAGCCTAACAGTGCAGAACCTTTTCCTTTTGTCTTGCACTTGAATACACTCTTCAGAAAGAAACCTTATGCCACTCAGGATAAAATATTCAGTACAAATATTCACAGTGAACTAAAAAATGCTTACAAAAAACATATTTTTCTTTAAAAAACAAAAACAAAATCTGCTCAGAGCAACAACGTTCATTTGAGGGAACACACGGCTCATGATTAAAGATGCACTTACTGATACTTCTACAATATACAACTAATGAATCAGATGTGCAATGTGAAAAGAGTCTCTCCTACACCTGGTATTAAAATACAGTCTGTATCAAGTCACAAGATCCTATCTCACCTTTGCATTTATACCTGGTATTTTTAATGTGTTCTTGGTATCCACATATAGATCGGATCTCCCTCCTGCACAGCAAAACCTGAGCATGAGAAGTTTCCTATGTGAAATAAACACTGACTCTATGCAGAGCACAGTGTCAGGTACTGCCAATGCAAACTGAACATTTCTGACAGCTGCAGCTTCACATTAAAAGCATTTAACTGGTGAAATGCATGTTGACTTTTATTTTGAAGTTGGCTAATCACAGAAATTACAATGTGCTCAGTTAGCTTAGCTAGCTTAACTCTGTCCATCACCAACGGTGTGTTTGGTTTTTTTTTTTCCATTTGTTGACATCAGATTGATTTAAAATGTGTTTGGGAGTAGTTTTATACCGTCTGTGGAGGTAATGGAACAAGAACGGAGCTTAGATGACGAGCTGCCTGCAGGTGACAGGTGAGCAAACAAACTCCTCATTCATTTAAGTTACCAAGTTCTCTGTTAGAATCTGAAATATTTTGAATCA
>JAQFJB010000005.1:24010994-24023585 GCA_029874875.1 Naso minor | reverse complement strand
CCAAGGGGCCAAAATTTACTAAAAAGGATGTGCCTCATATTCCATCGTGATCCAGGATACCACTTCTATGGAAATAATGATTACTGTGCTCTGCGATCCATCTACCATTGTGCAAAAGAACAGAAGAACAGAGTGTTCTCATCATGTTTCCTCTGGGTTCTGTGATGAAGAAATCCAGGTGAATTCATCCTAATATGCTTTTTCTTTTTTTTTTTTTGAATGATTAAAAAAAAAAAAAACAAAAAAAACGTCTTAGTCATAAAATCTGTTTACATTCCACCCAACTCAAAACATCCTGTTATGTGGGACTCTGTGTTACAGCTGTTGGCCACACATCAGCTTTTGACGCTTGATTTCTGGACATGGCGGTTTAGAGGATTACAGCAAATGCAGCATTAAAGCTTAAAGCATTATGTGTTTAACTGACAGCTGTTTTGAGTTTTTTGAAGTGAAGAAATCTTTTGTTGGCCTTTGTTGACCCCTTTTTAATGAAACAACTCAAATCTGTTCTTAATTTTTCTTTTACACATCCAATTAAAGTTTAAAACCATCAGTGAATTGATCCTTCTAACAAGTTTGTCCATCTTTATTCAATAAGCTAACCCTGTTAAATCCACCCTGATCACATGATCTTACTTTTCTGTTGTTGTTCTGTGCAACAGAGCATCTAGCTTGTCATGCTATCAGTCCATTAATCTAAGGAAATGCTAATCTAGTCTTATTACGAGGATTTCAAATACTGACACTTTCTTACCCTCCGCAGACGTGGAAGGCAGCCTTACGTATCTGTATGAGACGCACCGGCCTTAAAACAAAGTCGAGCGTAAACCCTTGTGCCACGTCGTTATTCCAGCACCCCAACATTAGGACCACTTAAACTTCCAACAAATGCACCATTGGTCCGACACCCCACTGGTACGACAGACTATTATTCCGACAACACTGAACTGATTGCTCGGATGTTCCGTTGGTCTGACAATGCACTCACCAGTCTCAGCCCCATTCTGGATCAGGTTCGTGCTTGGTGACGTTTGCCCCTCTTCAGGACTCAGGGTCGGTTTACATGGCCTTGAATTCCAGCACTGCTTTGCAACACCGGAAATAGAATTTCTTAGCCTAACTCTCTTGTGCCCGGACTGCACTCACTGTGTGGACAGCCTCGGGAAGGGGTGACTGTTGCCTTGTTCATACCCGCCGCTTGAAGTGTCCACAGTGTTGCATCCTATCCCTGTAACTTTTTCTTAACCTTAACCACGAGGGCAAAGGAAAATACAAAAATTACAGACTCTAATGGTGTAACATGAATTAAGCAAAAGCCACAGGAACATAAAATACAATATCCTAAATAAATGAAACGAGTTGAGATGGCTGTAGGTGAAAGATTGGTGAGACTGGTACATTGTCGAAATAACGGACCGTCGGACCAATGGGCATTTGTTGGACAACTGAGTGGTCAGAGTAATGGGTGTTTGGCACAATGGGCAGTCCCCACAGACTCATCTGCGTCACCAGTAAATGCTTACAGCAACTGCTCCACCCGTCATAGAAGAAAGACCGATAAAGTCTCGAGAGGAGTGGGTCATGTTTGTGACCCAAAGTGGAACCAAAGCATGAAGCCAACAATCTCTTTCCAAAATTAACCATTTTTAAAAAAAATCAAAATAATAAATTAAGGTTACTGCATATTTCATAAATTAGTGTCTTATAATGACATGTTTAGCCATGCTAGAGGTATTAACAGTGTGAAGGTAAGTCAGCCCACCATTTTGATCTAATATCAGACAGCTTTGAGTTAGGTTTTAGTTTTTAACTTGTTCATATTCAGGCTTCTGCAAATTTACTGACATTCCCAGTGTTTTACTGTGTTTTGTGGTAATTAGAAAATGTTGAAATGGACACAAACATGTGTTTTACTGAATAAATAATAACACTAGATTCTTTTTGGCATGTGAAGTCAATTATGGTGATTTTTAAACAATGCACATAGTGTGTGAAAAAGGGCTTCATCCACTCTGAACTGTTTTATTTATTGGTTCATTTATCAGGGCCAATGCAAAAAACAGTAACACGTTAGTGCACTCATGTATTGCATATTGGAGATTTTCTATCTAAAAATGAACAAATATATCGTTGTTATCAAAGAAGCATCTGAGAAATTAGGTACAAAATTATCTTGGTTTTGGTTCTCTGGCTCCTCTCAAACTGTGAGGAAATAGGCAACTAATCTAGAATAGAAGTTGGTTTTCGGCTAAAGTCAAACTGAAATGTCTTTTTTTGGTAGAAGCTTTGACCCGCAAGTATTGTCCACTGTAAAATGAAACTGGGACATTTCCCTACGTGTAGTAACCACAAATGACAGTTTCCTGATTCCCTCAGTGCTTTTTAATTTCTAAATCAAACTTGGGTCCTTCATTCTCTTTTCCTCTGATCGTTTCTGTTGTTTTTCATTACAAACAGCAGCGAACGGCCCCAGAACATTATAAAACTGATTTGTGGGGAGACTATTTGTAGTTAGTGTTCATAAAAACTACAGGCCCAATAATCTGCTCAACCCTGCCTGGCTACAATAAAAACAGCTCTCATTAGCATCGTAATAGGGGAGTTTAATAGACAGGGGCACCTGAGATGATGCTTCATCATGTTTCTCTTCATCACATTTTATTATATCTGTGGTTTAAATTGCTGCCATCCAGCTTTCCACATTCAGTGGCAGGTGAGAGGCTCGGACCATAAAAAACACCTTGTGTGTGCTATTAGCTGGCGATGGCAATTTAATGAGACTCTCAGTAGTGTGGTGCTTTCTGTGGGTAAAGATGGAGAAGTGGGCTGGTACAAGGAGAGACCCAAGGTCATCAGCAAGCTGCATTTTTCCAGTAGCTGTTCAAGAGTCAAGGCTCTAGCTTGTAAGAAGATATGCAGACGTGTTTAGTGTTCTCAAGATTCAAATAAATGTGTCTCCTGTCCTTGATCCTATTTACCTAATTATTGTTGTCATTTTTGTATCATTTATTATATTATATAAAGTCGAGGGTCACAGGGATGAGAGGCAGAGATAGGGAGGAAAATGAATGCAGCTAGAGGAGCAGAGAGGAGGGCAGGCAACAGGGTGGGCAAACAGATGACATGATGATAGGCGACATGAGGCGGGGGTGGGGGTGCTGAGAGGGGCACGTGCTGAGGGAGTGAACATGCTTTGAGGACAAGGTGAGTGGATCCCTGACGGTTCAGAGGGAGCATCTATGACTCCAGCCTATAAGCTTTCCTGAGAGGAGCTGACAGATGGAGAGCTGGAGAGGAGAGAGACGGACGGGAGGAGGAGGAGTCCAGAGGACAAGCAGGGATAAAGAGATGGAGCAAAAGGTGGTTATTAAATCCAGCAAGTGGAGAACTCAGCATCCTTGTAGTCAACATTATTCACACTGGTTCTTTTCTTTATTTCCAAGCAGAAAAAAAACAACAAAAAAACCCCCAAACAAACAAAAAACAAAACGCAGCGATGGCTTTTCTGTTTGCTTGAAGACATAAGATGAGATATTCAGTGAAGACACATAAATGTAGAATTGTATGGACTTGATGTGTCAGTAGTGACAGACTCTTGGCTTCATTTAACAGTCAAGCCATCATTCATTATATATTTCAATGGAAATTTTTCATCTCCATTTAGGTTTGTTTTTCAAGGTTTTGGATTGTTTTGCTTCTGCAACCTTCTGAATTGTGTTTAACATGTATACTTGGTGCAAATTTTCTTTGAAAGGAAAAGAAAAAGAACAGCTCCGTCTCCTGAAGGATTAAGATGCACTGGCAGAAATTGGAGATACGTAAAAGCTGAAAAATATGAAAAAGATGCTTACCTAAAGAAAAGTATATGTGTTGGGGTGGATAACCATGAATTAGTAGTTTTTTCCAACTGACTCATGATTGGCTGGAAGTCCTGTCCTGTCTGAATACAGAGCCAGGGAGAGGTGCAGAAGTCTAGCGTTCTTTCAGGCCACCTGAGTTTTAATATGCTGAAAGGTTATTAAGAGATTTTAGCTTATATTTTTACCATTTTTTCTAAGATATAAAAAGCAATACTGTTATTATTAATTCACCACCATAATTGCCTTCATCAGAGGATGAAACCGCAAAATCAAGTTTTCATACAAGCTGTGGATTAAAATAGTTCCCAAAAATTAATTTTACTGTATTTTGAGAAACGTTTGTTGCAAATAACAGAGACCAGCAGCTTTAATAAATTACTGAACCCATTTCAGCCACAGACGGACAGGGAGGAGGTCGAAACAACTGAGAAAAGTGGAAGCACATTGTTGGTTGTGGTCTTTTTGAGAGAATGTGTTGACAGTTAGAAATATCTTGGAATAATAAGAAGCTTATCCTTTGAAATGAAATTATTTTTTAAAAAGAGAGAAATCAATGAAGCCAACATGCAGATGAAAAGACAAAGAATATCACAAAAGGATCCAGACAGAGGCGGTTTTATTTGTGGTAGCGCATTTCCTTTGTTTATAGTAAAGCTGCATTCCAAAATGCGGTTAGGGAGATATTGCTTTGCATTAGGGAGCAAAATTGAACTCAGCATAATCAGCTTTTAAGAGAATTGACAAAACCTCAACATCTTTGGCTTGGGTGGAAGAGATCGATGAGAGGGGCCCAGCCAATTTATTCAACGTGAGAGGGAATTCTAGCGCGTCCACAGGGGCCTCTTCAAAACTCAGGGTACTTCCTTAGTCTTGCACAGTACTTTATGTTTGGTGCCTGCAGTAAATTAAACATGTGAGTTTTCTCAAAGCGGACAAGGCTCCCCAAGTGAATGAAGATAAAGGGAGAGGAGAGGTGGGAAATCAAGATGAAGAGGGAAGAAAGGAATGACTGGATGGGGGGATGCCGTGTTGACCTTTCCAGTTAATGTGATGTTAACCTGTCCAGCTCCCTCTGGACCCTTCCCACTTCCCCCATCTCCCCTCTATAAATAAACCAATCCTTTGCCAGGCAAGGAGAAGAGATATGCTTCATTCCTGGGCTCTCCTTTCCTTGCCGCCCACCCTTTCCTGTCTCCACCCGCCCAGGAGAGAGGAGCCGGTGATGTCAGCAGTGGCTGAGGTGATTAATCTAATCAGGTAATTAAGCGCATGCTTGAGTCAACACTACATTTGAGTTCACTGTTTTGGACTGAGGAGAAGGAGGCGAGGCCACAACAAACTCAGAGTTAATTCAAAGTCTGAACAAGTGAACATGGAAAACAATTACAGCTGGGATGGTTCAATGGAAAAATTTAAAAAGCCATTAAGGGTAAGTGAAAAGAAAAGCAGCTCTGACAACAGCTTACATCCTGATAAAAAAGAATCAATAGAAGGGTTGAATAAATACACATTTCACTGAGTCAGAGCTACAAATTTACAAATGAATTATCTAAAATTCAGCTAATGCCTGACATGAACTAACCTCTGCTCTCCATTTCAAACTTTCTTTATGTTAAAGCTTCAATTTTGTCTCACCTCGTAGCAGAAAATGTTACTGTTCAAATATACCCGGCACGACATGGAAGTCAGGACTGTCCGACCCGCAGCAGAGTCCTTCAGTTCAATATGTCGGTTGCCTCGGAGGGTATTATCCCACTTCAATATGCTTTGTAACCTTTACACACTGGATGTTTTTTCGTGCAAAAATATTTTTCAAACTGTTGATTTGGAATGAATATTTTCCCACAGAATGCGAATACCCTGCTGTGAAAAAGTAACCCTTTTATTTTTCAGATGGAGGTAAATCTTTCTGAACATTCGCACTGTGAACAAACACATCGAACAATCACAGTGGTTGTACTGAGACGTCACGTCCGTATCCAACAGCAACAACATAAACAACAATGACTGACAGCGCATTATCTCTGTCTTTCAGCACCAAACATTGTTTGACAAACGACACACAAATTATTAAGACATTTGGCACAGTATTGCTGATCAGCAGGGCTTTGCAAATAGTGAGTAACGTCACCTTGTGTAGTTTTACTTTTGGATGAGCTATCATTTGTTAACATATGTTAATGTGTGGGAGGCTCTGTTAACTTTTCTCCTATCTAATCATACACCCGCCTGCCGTTAATGCCTTTGGCGTGTGGTGTCATATTTTTACTCAATATTCTGCGTTTGGTGGCTGATCAGTTCTGCTATGTTTTGATATGGTATTTGTAACATGTAAGTCCATTTTTCCATCTTAAGAGTGAGGATTCGAAAATTCTTTTGGAAATTCATAATCTTGTGTTTCTGTCGCAAATTCTTGTTGCTGTGGGTGTGAAGAGTTTCAACCTGAACACTTCATATTTGAAAAATTTGCATTTTTCATGTTGTTTATTCATTACACACCCGGTGTGTAAAGGCCTTAAATTCAAAATTTTTCACAGGCTGGAAATTGGTTTTCCTGTTAAAACCTGAGGGTTTGAACAATACCTGGAACAATCATTGTTTCTCCATGAAGTTCTGTGCTAATGTCACTTCAGCAATGAATGAAAGTAATGTTACCCTCAGGGAGCCTCTATAAGGAGGGTGAAATGATTAAAACACACATAATAACGTGTGTATTCATGGGCCGACTAAATCACAGCACTGATTAGAAAACAGATTAGTTTAGGTGACTCATAAGTGGTTGTAGCGATGTGACGTAAGACTTGAAACTCAATTGTCTGCCAAAAGCTTGAAAGAAAAATGACATCAGAGGGTAAAGAATGTCTGTATGTTCTTAACAATTTACTGGACACACGGTGGGTAATGACATGGGCTGGCATTTAGTAATCAGAAAATTGAAACACTGAGATACAACAAAGATGATTCACAATTTTGTTGCATTGTTGTGTTGCACGTCAGTAAAATGGCAAAAAAGCTCCTTGAACGGGAGAGTATGTGAGCAGGATGTTGCCATTGTTATTTATTCCAGATGCCGACTTTAACTACAACCATCATGTTTATTTTTAGAAAACACATCTCAGGCCCTCTGCTTAAAATTGCAGTCTTTAATGGAAACTGGGAAGAAAAACACAGATTTAGTTTTTGTTTAAAGCAGTGCAGGTAAAACTAAATGGAAGAGTAATTTCATTCTATTTCTTCTTTTTAGACTTTTAAGTTTTTCTCGGAGTGACTCAGATCCTTGTCCAGTGGCCATATTTAATGTCAAAGGAAGATGTAGCAGTGGCCTTGAATTCTTTCATTTTGGTTGTACTTGTTCCACAAACGACGTAATTTGTCAATTGTGAAAGGTAAGTGTTTTCTGCCCTTGATTTGTGGCTGCTCAGTGAATTGCTCAAGAGATACTCAACAAACACTCGAAAGTAAATTAGATGTGTAAAAGCAGCTGTGATTTTTACACTACACTTTTCACAAAAACTTAAAAACAAAAGATCCCAAGGACTTTACACTGAATGTTACTGAGTTTACATAGCAGCCAGACTCTCCGTGAAGATATAAAGTTAACAATAAAACATCAGAGTTGGAACTGAGATGACAGAGCTGCATGTCCTCCTGTGTGTTACTGTGTAACCTGCTCTGAGGCTGAGTGACTTGATTTTTTCTGCCACCATTATCCTTTCACTCTGCAGAGCACCTCTCTTTCTCCTCGCCAGCAGCGCTCAGTGGATGTACGGAAAGGAAAAAGTCAAAAGACTTTGGCCGTTGCTACGAGACTGGTAATAACCATTTAGCAGAACAGCATGGTTTAGCTAAAGTTGAAATGGTTTTGTTCTGAGTCTTGCTGAGCTCAGTAACATTCAAACTGCTGTATTTCCTTTCTATCTTGGAAAAAAAAAAGATTTGTTTGTCCATTGATCAAACTGACTTAATCAAAAGTACGATGAGACATAGCGCAAAGTGTCTTTTACACACAAGGCAAAAAACTGCCACAAAGCAGCTTAGTGCCCACAATGATTGATGTTTTAGCTCCAAGGTAAGAAATAAAGGTTAAAATGCCAACTATGTTCTTGGTTTAAATAGAAAGAGGTGCAAGTCCAAGGTCATCTTCCTCCCCAGTCCAAACACTTGGATGAAGTTGCTCTTGGATTTGCCCAGCTGGCACGATGCCTTCATGAGGGCTGTGGGGGCCATCGATGGGTGCCATATTAGAATCAAACCGCAAAAGCACAACCAGCCCGATTATTGTAAATTCAAGCAATATCACTCCATCCAGCTCCAACCCATCTGTGATTCTAACACATGCTTTTTGGACATTTATGTTGGTTATGGGGCTCAGTCCAAGACACCCAAGTTCTCCAAAACAGCCCCATTTATGTTAATGCCCTGCACCCCCACCTGGTTACCTCATCCTCAGAGATGGAGGATACCCATGTCTTCAGCACCCCATCTCCCTCATCAGCCCCTCCAGACACCCACTACAGAACAGGGTGCAGGAGCGGTTTAACACCAAGCATGCCTGAGCCTCTTCCGTTATCGAGAGGGCCTTCTGGGCGATGAAGGCATGGTGCCAGGCCACCCTCTTCAAGGCGCTGGAAGTCCACCCCAGGTTCATCTCAGAGGTTGCCCTTGCCTGTGCCTTCCTCCACAACATGTGCCTGGCACATGGAGACAACATGGAGGTGCCAGATGAGCTGCAGCCTGATCAGCCTGGGCCTCCTGCACAAGACCAGGACAACCAGGAGAGGAGTGGGGCCGACATGAGGGACAGGTTGGCTGCCCATGCATCAGCACCCCAGCACCTTCTGCCTCCATTAAGGGACCTTGACTACTTTGGCAGACAAATTTTAAGTTTCAGGCCCTTTTCCCCTTAGTTAACACTGTTTACCACAGCTACCATTATGTGAAGTAGGTGAGGTTGGAAACTGAGGTTCACTTTTGTTCTATTGTCCTGTTTATGAGGACATTAGTGATCTATTTTTTCTGTAAAATGACCTCCATTTTCTGTTCCTTTTGAACTAGATGATCATGAAAAAAGATATGTGTTAGAAAGGTAACTACTTTGTAGCTGAATCTGTATGTAAGGCCTGGGAAGTAAGGCAGAATATTTTGTTTGGGTTTGGGATGATTAATTAAGATATATGTTGTGTTAATTCAATCATCAATCAATCCCATGTTACCCTTTAAACCTCTGTAGCCTCCAACTTACTCATAATTTTGTGGTAATCAAGCCCTGAGTTATTGCATTACTGTGTTACCTTCTGTGACAATTGATCGTGATGGATCCACAGGTTTAATTAATATGCTCAAGCAGTGGTAATGTGCACACAACTGTTTTGGTCCAGTGCTCAAAAGGAGCACCTGGATTAGACTGTTGGCTATCTGTAGTCTTTTTAAAATTATGATCTTAAATCTTGTGATGTAGTATTTTGCTTTGAAGACCAGCCCTTTGGCTACTGAGGTTTTGGCTGTCTAATTCCGTTGTGATTGCACTTTAAATATTGATTGGCCTCAGGATCATAAGTCATATCACCAATCACTGCTTTATATCCAGCTGTTTAAAGATGGATTATTGCTTAACCAACAAGGTCCCCATCATCGACCATAAAATGTTCCCTCCTTGTGTATAATTAAGCCTCATTCCACGGTATATGGTAGTCTACAATAACACCACCTCACACTGTATAGTGTATGGTAGCCTACTTTAACACCACTGATCTGTTATCTCAAGAATGACACCCCTACACACATTGGTTAAGCACCCAAAGATCAATCCAAAAGCAAATACTTGTCATGTTGGTGCTGGTTAATGCAATCTACAGAACAGTACACTGAGACGAATGTAATGTCACTTTAACTGAAACTGACAGCTGACTCAAATCAAATTGTTGTACACTTGCTGCGACTCCTGTATTTCACAAGGATAAAAGAAAATTCTAAGAAATTCAAAACAGATTAAACCATAACATAACCTTTCTCCTATATTATAAATCAGTGGTTGTCAAACTTAGTCCCATCAAGTACCTCTATACTGACACAAGACCACAAACCCAAATCCATTTTGACCCAGGGTCCCCCATCTAACAAGATATTTGCTGCTATAGATGTTCCTTACATGAATTGGAGACCAATTACCAAAATGGTCATTTATCCTGTAACTACACCGGTCCAATGTAATAATGTCCACGCCTCATACAGATGTCTTTTGACAATTTATTTCCATCTCTTTACATCAAAAAGTCCTAAAAATATGAGTATCTAATTCTTAACCAAATACCACTTATATCTGATGTATTTTAGATCCATTTTTATCAATTTTATTCTTTTAACAACTTATTTATTACATTTTAATAACCTTTTAATGACTTTATGAACTCAAATAATCATGAATTTACAACAGAAAGCACTGAATACAGAATGATCATAAGACCCCCTGAGGAGTCCCCACCTCCAGCTTTAGAACCACTGGGCCAACTCACAACAATGGGCAGAGGAGCTGGATGCCAGGGAGGAGCCCTAGCCTACAGCTTGTCAACCAAACTCCCAAATATACCAATAAGGGATCCGGTTGCTCCTGCTTCCTCCTCTCCCTCTCCTCCTCCCTGGTATCCGGCTCCCTCTGCCTCTCCTCCTGCCTCTGGGTGTACTCCTTCAGGTAGTCCACTACCACATTTGGCCTTTTCCTGGCCCTTCTGGTGGCCCTGGGGTTGGACAGGTTTGGCCCAGTGGATGTCCCAGGATCAGATTGGACAGAAGCAGATGCCCTAGAGGTGGGTGAACCAGCGGCAGATGGGACGGATGGCCCAGCATTGGATGGGCCAGGAGCACTGGATAGGTCAGAATCCAAAGCAGTAGATGACGGCTGAAACAGGACACTGCCCTCATCATCAGAGTCCTCTGACTCATCAGTCTCCTGGGCTGTGGCGATGATGTTGAGGAGCCTGGTGGAGTCCCTATGGCCCAGTGCCGCATGCATGGCCTCCAGAATGACTAGTTCCCAGGGGTCTGCTGGGCATCCTCCGTCCCCTGTCCAGTCCTTGGCAATATCAACTTCTGTGAGTGCAGTGGAGGGGACAGAAAGTTGGATTAACATTTAAGTTATTGATGATTATTTACAGGAGAACACATAGGTAAGTGCACTCACGTTAGGAAATGGATCAAATATTCAATAAGAGAAAACAGACATTTCAGCTTCAAGCCATTATCAGCTGACTGATGATGCCTTAAGGCTGGAAAGCGTCTGTTTTGTCCACGTTGCCCACGTGTTTTCCTGTGAGTCCCCTGGAACTGAGCACCCTTACACTATTTAAAACCTAGAGTTATATGTGTTCTCCTCTGCTGTGTGATTATTTATAGGAGTGGGGCAAACAATGCAGTGACTTACCATCAGTGTGATGTGAACTAACGTGATCCATTCATACCACAAGCCAATACATGGTTTATTATCCTCTACTTATTCACCATCAGTGGCCCCATAATCAGCAAATACCAGATAATATGTGCTTTACCCCACGAGTTTTCTTCAGGTTCTCCCATTTCTTGATGTCTTGTTTAGGTGTCACCACACCTTCTAGCCCCATGTCTCTTAATAGCAGGCTGGTGATGGGGAGAGCAAAGTTGGAGGTCCATTATGTAAGATACCGATGTAAATTTACAGGACTGTTTACTACTGTGCAGTGTCCCTATAACTCTGAACTGGGTATAATGTAACAGCCTCCCCCCACCCCAACACACACACACACCATATATGTGTGATCTGCAATGTTACATTAACTGTTTACAGTTGCGGTTTGAAGTCATCTGGCTAGGTAATAATCCCATAATAATCTGTAATTTCTGACGTTTGTTGGCTGGATGAATGAGGCTGGCATCTTAACTGATCTTTAGTGTTGAAATGACTGAGTCAAATGGAATGGAATGAGTAACGCTGCTAACTTGAAACCTTGAGACGGGGTATTTCTGTGGCCGGTGAAGTCACCGTCGCGTTCGGTCCTTAGCTCTATGAAGCACAAGGTTTGTTGTTAGGTCCCTGTTTGTAAACAACGACAGGCTAATGTTAGTGATGTTGCTGATTGGCCTATCTGTGTGTTAGAAATGCGCTGTGCAGTGTGTTTATTCTTACATTTGTATTTCTTTCTCCTGCGTCCACAGTTGTTGTCTGTCATTTTGTTTTGTTTACGTTAAGTCAGCCCACTTCCTTTGAGGTATGACGCTGGTGACCGGAGGTTGCATCAAAAAGTAGTGAACTGTGGGGAATTCCCTTCAGCAGAGCGAGCAAAAAGCTCCAGAGTTATGAGAGGGGTGCAGTTCAGGGCTCACGCACTTGGTGATTTCGCAGTGGGACAGACTTAAGCCCTCACGGACTTCGCATTTACGCGCCTTAAAGTCTGTTAGTCTGTAAGGGTGGACTTTGGATTCGGATCAATCCGAATCACGGACTGTAACGTCTTTGAACAAGACAGAGGCAGGCTGCTGTGAAAGATATCGCATGTTCAACGTTATCTGTCAAACTTCAGTGTCAAGTTAAACCTTGAATGTGTTAAAGAAATAAGGGAATAAGCCAACTGCAGTTTACTTTCACTTTTCTCTTTGTGTGGCAGCGCGTCATTGTGAAAAGAAAGAAAGAAAGAAAAAACTCCGTTAGCAAGAGACCTGCTGAACATTTTGTGAGAAACTCATCGTCTCAGCAGACAAACAC
>JAQFJB010000005.1:23980043-23990440 GCA_029874875.1 Naso minor | reverse complement strand
AAATTTTTTAACAGATGTTTTGTTGAACTACTTACAAGCAAATTTTGCGCATGCCCCCTGTGGTTTCCTTTCAGTATGTACTTGATTCTAAAATTACATCTGTGCTAATCTGAGTCTAAAAATAACATAATGTGCGAAATAAACAAGTCACAACAACCACACAGGACCATTTAGAGTTGTTGAAAACTTCATCTGATGACTTTAGGCAGAGGCAGGCTAACACTTCCCATTGACTACCAAAGTTGGAGCTAAGCTAAGAAAGGGATGGACAAAACAGCAACATGCGATTAATGTGATTTAAAAAATAACAAGTCAATCGTAGCCTTTTAATTGATCGCGATTTACGTGTTAATGCTGACAGCCCTGATTAAAACCTTTAAAAAGGCAGATATTAAAATGCAAAGAGGAAGACTACATATCCTCGTTACAGGAAATAATTTAAAGAATAGAAACAAAAGGAAAGAAAGAAAAAAAACTGATTTGCCTTATGGGATTGATTTGACGATGTATTCAATAATGAGTATTTAAGGGTCAGTCAGTTGCAGCACAAAACACAGAAGTTTTTAACCTGGACTTCAAGGTAGAGTCAGTCACATTTTGCTAAGAAACAAAATATCTACTCGTACAAAACTAATCCTGCTCAGTTATCACTTAGACGTGTGGTGGTGACTGTGCCTGCAGAGCTCCACCCTCTGCTTTTATTTAGATGTTTTGGTTTAGTTGGGGTGTTTCTTAGTGATTAGAATTAGAATGGATGCTATAGCAGAGTTAAATCAATCTAACCCCAATCCAAACATCCTAAAATTTTCTAGATTTTCTAAGCAAGTAAACAGGATTTTCTTTAATATATCTTGACTGAAACTTGTTTTGATTTAAGGACGCTATGGTACATGCTATATGTAAGAGCCACAGAGACACCTGCCTGCAGCCGTGGTGGGGGTGGGGGCTTGAACACACACACACACACACACACAGTCCAAAGTCAAACTCACTCATCCATAGCTTTTGAAATGACAGCAGTGAGCTGAGTTGTGACTTTAGTCCCCAGTTTCACGTCAAAAGCATCGTGTGGCAGACTAAAATATGAAGATGGATGTCTGGCCCAAATGAATGGAGCCACCCAAGCGGGTTTACTTTGTAGGTGTTTAATTAGCTGCTTGCATTGTTTTCCAGAGTAACTAAAATTGTAGCCTGGAGGCTCGATAACACCACCGCTACAAATAAAGCTCCCTCATCTCATGTTCTCCCCCCCTCCCTGCTAAAAACAGTCTCCTTACTGTTTCCTTCTCCCACGTTCCTCCTGTTTTCTTACCCTCCGTCTCCTGCCTTTTCTCCCAGTGTCATTGTTTTACTGAAACAAGTGCTCAACATAGAATAGAACAGAACTGTCCTCAGGGCATTGCCTGTCGTAATGAGAAAACTGAAAATGAAACAGAGCCTCATCCAAAATAAATGACAAATATAACCAGCACTTGTTCTCCGACTGTAAACACAATTATACCATCAGAATATTACATTTATCTCCATCCCTGTTAGAATAGGAGAGGACAGAAGGGCAAAGCAATTTTAATAAAGAATAGGGATTGTTTTGTTTGTATTAAGAGAGGTGGGTTACAGTTAAAACCCAATCAATTACAAAGACTCATGTATTTTTATGAGTAATAAAATAACTAAAGATGTCAGAGTTGTTTTAAAGGAGTGAAAGTTTTCTTATCTGTTTGTGTTTGTGGTAAAATATTTAATACACAAGTTTCTAATATTCCCCATGTTCAAACAGCAGCAACATGAAGTAGACTCTCCTACTCTGTGATTTTGTATTGTAAATATGCAAAGCAGTATTTGTATGCACACTGGTACTTGCAGGTGTACATGTGCCTGTGGGCATGTGTGTGTGTGTATCTATGTTGAAATCCCTGCCTTGTAAGACATGCATTAATAATTGCCTTCCTCCAGCCCCATCCGACACATGCGGCCTGTGATCTTTGTACACTTGCAGTGGGATCTGAACGGGGTTAAGCCAAGTGCTCAGATGAGCTCCGACTGAAACACTGGGAGGTAAAGTCTTAACAGATGTCCACAGACGGAGTCATATTGATGAGTGGGGAATTCAATGAATGCACGTCAATGCTGCAAGAGAATAATCATAAAAAAGAGAAGTGAAAATATGATTGCATGATTGTGAGTTTAAAGGAACTCACACAGACCATTTTGACAGAATGCAGAAAATACAAGGAAGAGAGAGGATGCGAGCCACATTTTTCTGATGATCTACAGACTTCATAGTTTAGTCAATTGTGTTTAGCTGCTCTATAGGAGTCCAAAATTAAAAATTAAAGACCCAATAATGAGTATGTGTTCTTTAAGAGCTTAAAATGTGTGACATCTCTGTAGAGAGAAAGTGAGACAACAGAATAAAGGTGACCTGAGGCTCTACTCTCATTGGCTGATTACCTCTGGTAACTCATCCAGCCACCTATTGAAATGATTCACTGCAAAGGAGGATTTCATATTTTGAAGGAAGCAGAAGATATTATATCAAATAATATTGACATGAGACTGAATTTAAAGGACAGTGTGGACATGTCCTGCAAATAGATTCTTTCACAGTGACAGCCCACATGCTTCAACCTAAAATTTCATAACTGAATTTCGACAGGTTCTGAGGATGATGCTCACATATTAACAAAGACAAGAAGCGATGTTGAAGTGAGAACAGCTTTATGGTCATTCTGTACCCAGGCGATAGCAATGAGCATATGCACTGTAACCTGAGTTGGAGGGAGGTCAAGGACAGGTGGCAGGGAGAGGAAAGTTTGCCTTTTTGACTCAACGAAAAAGCTCTGCCCAGTGTTTTGAAACTGTACACTATATAACAGGAATATATGAAATATTGGAGAAAACTGAAAAACAAGACAGAGCAGAACTTTATGTATCAGAAATGAGTTTGGTTCCACCATCCCATCCCCAAGATCAGGAGCCAACTGTCCGAACAGCTTGTTCCTAATCAAAAATTATATGATGAAATTGAAACTTTAAGAGTGCAAAAGTTTGGTGCAGTAAGCTCACTCATAGTTCCAGCAGGGCATTTCCAAAAGAGATTTTTTATACTCTATGTTGGCCTTTGCCTTTGTTTTCTCTTCCATATAAGTGGTCTACAGAACCTGATTTGAGTTTTATTGTTTCAGTGTCTGTAAATATTATCCTAGCACCAAGTCTGGAGTAAATTTGTCCACATTTGTGAGCAATGGTGTGTGAAATTCTATTAAAACAGATATGAAAAAATAAACTATAAAAATATGACTCGTAAAATAAATGTAACACGACTTTAGGGACAATCCGTCCAAACACTGGCCAAACTTTGCAACTTCACAAATGATAACTCATCATTAATGACACATTTAGATGACATTGTTATGAAGAAACGTGACTCAGCCAAAGTAAACACTTGGCGTGCACAACTATAACATACCCCTGAATCAAGAATGTTCAAATATGAACATTCCAATAAACTCATGGAATCTCAGAGATGCTATAAACTAAAGATGGATTGCAGAGGGTTCATAACTTGCATCTTTTTGGCTCATACTATCAATAATTCACAGGTAATGACAAGCGGTTGGCTGCTGAAGTTCTGAGGATGGGAACGAGAGGCAGTGATTCCTACTCGATCCCATCCTGGTTATAACAGTCATGAGAGTCTAAGAAAGAAATCACTGGTTCAACATAAAAACCTGGAGCTGAATTTTAAAATGCTCCAGACTGAGAGACGGACCGTGTTCATTGTTAGAGAGGATGTTTAAAGAAAGAAATAGTATTCATGAGAAATAAAATAAGTTTTTCAGGTCTCAAAGAAACTGCGTTTTATTGAGATCAGGACAGGATGTGGGATATTAGAGTTCCAGTGTGGGCACAATGAACCATGACAATCTGGCAAAGACTTGGTGTTGCTGGTAAAACTATACACTGTGAAATTGTTGATAAAACTGAGCTGTAGCATATTTTGCACAATGAACACGAAGCTGCGTGCAAAACTCCCATCAACTCCCCTGTTTTGACATCTACAAACACATCCCAACCGCTAGAATCTTATAATAGACTTTTCTGACAATGCAAACAGTCCCAGACGATTTGAAATCGAGTCTCCATCTCTGTTCATTTCAGAGTTATGCCTAAAACAAAACAGTAATTATCATTTAATAATGTAAATCCCTGATCCGGATCGCTTTCAAATTCCAAAACAATCGTTCCGTGGCCCGAGGCTTTTGTGGCCAACAAATTTAATAGAAAATTACAGTAAGTCTTTGAGAGGTCTTTAAACAGTCAATCCAACTAATGAATTTCCTTTGCAAATGTAATAATTTCCAGATACTGTAGAATAAGAATTGTGTGGTATGAAAGGAGACGAGGTTTTCAAGGGTGAGCGAAACATACTGATGATGCTCTGACAGCTCTAAAGTTTGCATTTAAATCCAGAGCACTCTCAACCTCCCTCCCACAGCTGCCCTATGACCACAGAAGCCCCCACCAAAAAGATTTGACAGAACATTAATTCACATTATCTAACCCCCTAACTACATAAAAAACATTTCAGCCAAGTCTTTCAGTGGGGAGTCTTCATTTGAAACAACATTGTCCAGACCGGAGCAAAATGGTGACCTAACCATTGCCAGTCACATGACCTCAGTCTCTTTTTCACAGGAGTCATGAAGTCAAAGAGACCACTGGTTCCACAAAGCACAATACTTTCCCAGATTATGCAAAAAAGGCAAAGATCTGATATGCAGTGAATGAACTCTTAGTATACATAAAAAAAATAAATTGAAGTGTTAAAACTCAGGGCCCTACAAAATGTATTTATATAAAACATTTCATAGACAAGCCTAAGCTCTATGTGCTTAAAGTAAAAGCAAAAATAGATGAAGATCATACATGCCAAGAACATAATAATATATTAACAATACATGTATAAAACATATAAGATAAAAATAAATAAAGCAAGGAAATTTTACACATACAGTAAGACAGGACAATATATTGAAAATAAGAAGATGAGAAGCGATTACAGTAAAGAGTATGTATGTAATGAGTATGATGGTAATATCGATAGCTTAGTACAATGAAGCTTTCACCCCTTAACACACACACAGACACTAAACTTGGTTAAAAGCTTATTAAAACAGATATATTTGTTATGTTTTCCAACTCAGTTGTCATTTTCACCCCCAGCACCCTCGTCGTCCAAGTATTTACGCTTATCTGTGCACCAGTGGGAGTGCTGGTCTAAAAGGAAGTGTGGTTAGGCGCATGTTGGCACATTGAGGCACCAATAAAAAACACTAATGTCTGGTTTAATGTTGTCCTGTTATGAAGAGAGCACATTATCTGTATACATGTTCACAGGGGCGTTTACAAGGTGCATCCATTCTGCTTGTGACATATGAAGAGTTTGATAGTTTGATACAGTTGATAGACAGTTTGATAGCCGAAAGTGCATTAATGTACGCAGTGATTCTTAATTAAGGGACTAAATCCTTCCCCTTTGCACCTTGCGCATCACTTTGCTCTCAGTTTATGCTTCGTCTGCATAAAGCAAAGTGGACTTGGACACACAGCACTGTGCAGCTTAGACCACAGAACATTAAACAAGGATCCTTCGTATTTGAATGACCGCATAGATGCAGAATGAATCTTGTTGCCTTCCTTCCACTGCTTATCAGGTGTGACCCAAATGACAATGTTCATCCCATCAGTTTGAAGCTGAAGCACAGCTGAAGAGCAGCGCCAATCATCAAAAACCTAATGAGATGTTAGTCATTTTGAGATGGTTTAGTAACACTGTTCCCACCAAACAAGATGTCACACTGCACATGTGTATTTAGGCTGGCACCACATTAGAAAACCACCGAGTCCCTAGAGGCGGCTGAAGTTTATAGAGATGAGAACTACTGGATAATGCAATGGTAATCTCTTTAAAAAGGCAACCAACCTTTTTCTTTTATTCATAGGCATTATGTATAAATGTGCACTGCTACTTCAGCATCTCAGTATCTTCAGCTACATGACCAACAACACTCCAGTCCATTAGCACTGCCAGCTAGTCCCTGCTGGCTCAATTATTTCCCTTCAACGCAGTGTTTGATGCATAACTCCCCAGTCTGCTAGAGGCTAGTGTTTTTGATTGTGTTGGAAATAGCACAAGAGAACTCCCACAATGAATGCATGAGTAAGATCACAGGGAGGCCTGTTTGTTTTATAAAGACAGCATCTCTTACTGCCTTAACTTTGCAGCTTTCAAGCTTCACAAGCGTTTGGGGCACAGGTGACTCTGCTGAATGCTTAATACAGCTTTCTTGTCATCTCCGTTTGAAGCACTTTAGTGTGTTTTAAATCAATGGAAATCTGCTTTTCTTCAAACTTTTGTACCCTCGAAGAAGGAGAGGGGGAAATCAAAACTTAGCCCAAGATGGTTACATTCATTTTACATGTTCTAAGAAGTGGTTGCTAAAATTATTCCAAATTTGCAGTCTCCTTTTGTTCTGACTTTGGTAAGGAAACCTGGAAAGTCTGTTTAGTAAACATGGTGTGAAGTTTTTTTGAATCCACATGATGCCATCTTGAGTGCTGACATTTAAAAGAGTCTTCTGGGTTCTGGGACTGTCAGTCTGTTAAGTTGTCGAACAGAGTTTTAAGATTCTAGTGCACTATGAGAAACTCTCAAGTTAAGCTATAGTGAGCGCGAGTAAACTTAATTGTGAAAATCTGATCCAATCAGACGTTGCTGTTTCTGCTCCACACTTTAACTTACTGGAAGTTCCCAGTATTGTTTTTATCTTAATGTTGAGGTAGGCAGTTTACTTCTGGTGTCATATGGCAAATACCCCATAATAACCTTTCAGCATATTGTAATTCAGGCGGTCTGATAAAACACTAGACTTCAGCTCCTCTCCATGGCTCTGTATTCAGACTGTGACAGGACTTTTGGCTAATCACGGATCATTTCAGAGAGCGTGTGTTCCTATTGGCTGCTCTACACTGTGCTTCTTAGTGACAGGTGATGTTTCTACGAGATGATGGCTGTTAAAACAAGTGACATGCCTTACATTCTAAAACTGGCTTCTGGTGTCTTGACAAGCTGAATTACAGGCAGCATTGTCAGCCGGCTTGAGTTGAGCTGAGACGGAGCAGTTTACACTGCAGCGACTTTCCTGCAACCGTTTTGTCTCATTGTGAATCTTTGGTGCAAACTGGACTTAAAAGAGAAAGCGAAAACAAACAAAGTAGCACACTAGCGGGAGCAAAAACAGGGAGGTGACGGTGCAGCAAAGTTGCTTCCTCAGCAGTCTCATGCTACAGCTAGCCTGATTTCCAGATGTTGCTGACCTCAGCTTTAAATCTTTCCTACATTCATTCCTGTCTGTGGACCAGGCTCTGACTCTAAACCAACATCAACCAACAGCACAGCATCCCTGACTCATGTTCAAGAGGTCCAAAATGCTGCTGCAGAGCTTCAAACCAGGTCCTAGAGATTTCATCTGACACTGACGGCAGCGTGGCTGTGCCGCCCATGCACGCTGCACAAAAGTTCAGCCAGATTTAACTTGGACATGGCACTTGCACCGCACCCAGCGGCAAGCATCAAAAATACAACGTCTTATCTGAAAAGGGCTTCAGCTTGGAAAATTGACACGGTGAACATTTTATCAACTCATTTTAACATTCCTGTGCCTTGAAAATGTGGGATTTAGTACAAACAAGACTTAAATGCTTAATATTTGGCAAATCATTCAGTGGTAACTGTGACCGTGTATTCAGGCTGCTGATGAAGATTTCACTTCATAAGTCCTGGCGCATTACTTTCCTTTTTGTAATGTTACATCAGTCGTTTGGCCCTGGATACTTAACTGACTGACTGACTGACTGTCCAGCAATGGTAAGTTTGCCAGCAGAACATTAGCCGGAATCACAGATATTGGAATCCTGGCACCTGTAATTGGTATCCAATTAAAACTAAACTTTGTGGTTCTGTCCACCCAGGGTATGAGGATCACAGATCTGTACTAAAGCATTTCTTTGAACACTAATATATGTGCCTTCATGCCTTTAATTTATCCTGTTCTAATTCTTTCCTTTTTCTATCTAAGAAAAATATATAAACCATTTAAGGAGTATAATTGTAATCAAGCTAATTGTGATTTAAAAAAGTAGAAATTTAAAAAATTTAAATTCTGTCTTAATATGTGCTTGTGTTTGTCCACAGCCCTACATTAGAGGAGAAAGAACATGACTCTAAAACACCACTTTATGACTGTCGATTAAATGTGTTTCAACTGACCAACATAGTGGCTTTACCCAATAAAAAGGCAGAACAATACATTTTAGGCCTTTAATTTAATAAAATGTATACTGGAAGGAGACAGGCCAATAAACCCCTTTAAAAAATACATAAAAGCAAATTGTCATTAAAAGGACAGGTTCTACAAAATAAAAGAGCAAACAATAAGCAAGTGACAACAATTTATGCAAAATCTGTGGGTGGGTTAATACTAAATGTGTCTCTCTGTGCATCCACTGCAGCATTTGTGCAACGCGTGCATGCAAAGTGCTGCTTTTGTTTACCTGTGAGCCAACTGTGCCTGCATATAGAAGCACTCTGCAGGAGTCAGTAGATCTGATGGATGCCACGCCTCCATGTGACCCAAAGCATTTCACCAGCCTTCAGTTAATATGTTCCTCCACATGAACCGTCTACCCTCTTCATTGGTACATTCCCTCGTAATCCCTCTCCATTTGGCTCTCTGACTACAACAACAGCCCCAATCAGGCTCTGGTTTATCCAACGAAGGACTCATTAGCTTTAGTCTTGTTTGAGTGGGCTTCAAACCAAGTGCCCCGACTCTGCTTCCAACAGTTTCCAGCCACTAGGGAGGTGCCTGGTGTTTGCAGACTTTGCTCTGGTGTGTGTGCTCGTGGTCTGTCAGCAGATCCTGGGTTCTGTTTGGAGTGTGAAATTATCAGAGGCGCCTTCTGGCCAACGCCTCTGGCGCTTTAGCTCCTCGACTCTGTTTGTACGCAAGTATTTGTGTGTGTGTGTGTGCGTGTGTGTGCAAGCAAGTTTGTGTGCTAGCTGTGTCCTGTCCTCACCAAGAGACAGCCTGTCATTTTCAGAATATTTTTTACCAAACAGAACTACCAAAGGCACTTCCACTCAAATGATAAAAAAAACACTTACAGCAAACACACACACACACACACACACACCAAGACACAGACACACATACTCAATCCTTGTATTCAGCATTGCACACGTCTGGCGAAAAACAGACAGACCAGACACTTGACCTTTTTCACCAGACAGTCTTGACCCCAAAGGCTCCATCTTTGCTGACGTTCCCCTGTGTGCAGGAGTACGTGTGTGTATATGTGTGTGTGTTCTCATGCCAAATGTGCCAATGCAAGAATGTGAGCAGATGAGGTGAAAGAAGCAGAGAAGGAAAAACAAATAATCTCTTCCTCACCCTCACTTGGCCCCGTGATTAAAACAACACCAGAGAAGATAAATGTCCTGTTGGCATGCAGCCCTGACACGACACCAGCTTTCTGACACTCCGGCTGCTGTAATCAATTATAGGATCAAAACTATCAACCCATCAACATGAACTGCTTTCTTTGTCTATGTTAAGTGTCAGTCGCCTGCTAGCTAACTCTTCCCCAGAGCTCTTTGTCCTCCTCCTTTTATTAGACACCTACGCTCACAGGGCAGAGAAACACAGAATTGAAGTGTGTGAGCGGAGCTGCAGCCCATCTTCTTTAACCAGCAGACCCCTGAAAGCTATCGCACTTAGACAAAGGAGGGGAGCTATAATTGCCAGAGCTGGGCTAAACCATGCAATTAGCTTCAAATGACAAGACAGTCGGCAAGCTGAAATTTGCAGTTTTCAGAGAGTCTCCTGGAGAGGGAGCACGGCGTTTCCCAACCTTTTACAGGCGAGGAAAAAAAGAGGCTGAAAGAGACAGGAAAAGGAGAAAACGAGGAGGATGAGGCTACTGCTTCAATGCTTCACATAGAGTGTAATTAAAAAAGGAATGACATATCCAGCAGAGTAATGACAGTGAAAGGGAGCAAACATCAAATCCAACAGTATATTTTCCCTCCACAATTTTGTATCTGTGGGTCATTTTGAATTTCAGTCCTTCTTTGTTTTTTTATTTCAGTATTCTTTTCTAAAATCTCTTCATTTGGATAATATTACCTCCGCCACGGAGGTAATGTTTTCGCCAGGGTTTGTTTGTCTGTCTGTCTGTCTGTTAGCAACATAACTCGAAAAGTTATGGACAGATTTGGATGAGATTTTCAGGAAATGTCCGCAATGGGACCAGGAACAATTGATTAAATTTTG
>JAQFJB010000005.1:23960898-23971852 GCA_029874875.1 Naso minor | reverse complement strand
ATGGTAAATATTATCCAGGCCAATCATCAGCATGTTTGCACTGCCATCGTAAGCAAATTTGCATGCTGATGTTTAGACAAACACACACACACACACGCAAACATTCAAACTTTGCTTTCATACCTGTTTCTGATTCTACCTGAAAATACTTAAACACCTCTGTACAACATTTCCTCTCTACCTCTCTCTTCCTCTCTTCCTCCTCTGCTGCCCCTCCTCCTCTCTGCTCCCAGCTCCCTCTGTTATCGGAAAGGGAAGATGGAGGCTGGCGCTGTTAGCCAAACAAACCTCAATGGAGTGTGCAGTGGCCCCCCTGACTCCAACGCTCCACTTGAGTAGGTGTCTTTAAGAATCCTTCCCAGACAGAAGTCTGCTTCACATTTCCACTTATTTATTTATGATCAGCAATGAGAGGAGGGTCGCTCCTAACAGTACTTCCACAGTGAAGTTCTTCTGAAGGGTTCTTAGAGCTCATGTGGCATGAATACCGTAAGTAAAAGTTCTCGGTGGTGATACAAGTGATAGTGACAAGGTGTCACATTGATTTCAGCTGCCGTGCGTGGTCATAAAAGAGACGTGATCGCACTGAAACCCAGTCTTGTATAAACTGCCCAAAAGCCATACCTGAGTAAGAGTAAAGATACCTAAGTGGGAAATGACTTTGGTAAAAGTAGAATATAACTTGAGTAAAAGTCTTAAAATAGCTGGTATTTACTGTACACCAGTACAGTGAATATTATTGAACTGAAGCACTTAACTAATGAATCTAGGTATTTAAAGTAAAAGTACATGTAAAAAGCAGTCAAGCTTGACTTTTTTTGTAGCCTCTGGTCTACATAAGGACAGAATATCACAGTCAGAAAACAAAATGCTAATAAAGTGTTAAAAAAGAAGTGCTTTCAGAAAGTTTTTTTAAACTTTCTAAACTCCAATGTGCCTGATTTGAACACAACAGGCAAAGATTTAGCTCAAGCTGAATGTGTCACTGCGCGACTGCTACGTCATAACAACAAAATGATTTAAAATCAAAAATAAAGCATGATTACAGCAGCACTCAAAGTAATAACGCAGTCTTTACTTGAACCGGACCAATGATCCAACTTCTTACAGTCTGTGATCCAACATGATCAGCTACTGAAACAAAATAAAACAAAACAAAAATATCGGCTGGAAGCTTACCAGATTTCTTCTGGTTTTATTTAGTAACTGGTAACTAAGAGTATCAGTTTTCTTTGAAAAATGTAGTAAAGCAAAAGTCAACAGAACTAGAAACAGAAATAGAAATAGTAAAGTATAGAAAAGATATTTTAAAAAAAACTCTTAAGTAGAGTGACAAATTATGTACAACACTACAACAATACAACATGGCTGAAACCTTTGTATGAATATTTGGGTTCACCAGGACAAAGCCTCCATCTGTTTGATTTACAGCTTATGCTTGAGGCTTTTACAGTAGATTTAAATTTAAGTGTGTAGCAAACCCATGAAGGTTCTGTCAACTATCATTGATCTAATAACCTTTGAGGTAAAACTTTGCGTTAAAGAAAGTTAAAACCCTGAAACCCAGAAAGTTTGAGATGAATACAATAACAATTGTAGATCTGAATTGTTCGGTATCATCAAAATGCCCGTTAAAGCTTTTCTGTCCTGCTAGAAGCCTCATCCACCCTGCTGCAGGAGTGACTGAATCAGGTATGTGCTTCATTCTGATCTGCAATGTCTCAGTTTTAAGCAGAGAAAACTCCAAGATATTAATATGATTAAAGCACAGGACAATATTTCAATTCAAAAGTGACTTTGAATGAGTTGCAACAACATTCAATGAAAATAATTTAACACGTACTTTTTAGTAGGCCTACATGTTTTTTAAAAGAAGTTGTTGACTCCTCTGTATGGTAATGTTGTTGTGAATTGGCTCATTTGCATCAAATGTGTTGCCACCTTTTAGGCCAAAGCCCCAGAAGACAAATTGATGTAAAGGTCCAGTGAAAGACTGAACTGCTGGTTTCATCAGAAATATATTTTATATTTAGCCCTCTGAGAATTGTGTTCTTTTACAGTGCTCAGAATTTAAAGACATGCTCCTTTACACCCTATATAAACACAGATAATCTCAATTACAAGAATTTACACAAATAGATTAACAGAATTATGAGCAAAGAAAAAAGTAAATTTATTGTGAGAGAAATAGAGAAATGTTCTATTCTACTATAATGTGATATTTTTGCAAAGTCATTGTATACTGTTGCATTTATGGCCAGCCTTCTTCAGTGGAGATGAATGTAAGTAATGTGCATCGGTGTGGACTGATAAAATTTTATAACCCATGAAAAACCTGAGCACACACACAGGAGAGATGAAGTATATGTGTAACACACACACACACACACACACATTCTGCTGTGTTGATCATGCTAAAATACACAAATATATTCTGGTCTTTCTGTCACATGTCATTTTCAGTCCGTGCTGTGTCTCATCTTCTCTCACACACTCTCATGCATTGACACACACCCACCAGAATTTAATTCCTCTGATTACTGATTTACTCAACCAACAGCACAACAGCACAGGTGGCCCGCCCCGGGCTCTTCTCCCTTCTCCTCCTACTCAACCAGAGAGCGAAAAATGGAGAGGCAGAAAACATGGGATGGACGTGCTAACGTGTGAAAACATAATGGAAGTCAGCCTGAAGGTAAAGACTGAGGATTACAAAGTAAATCCAGGCCTGAAAACCAGCACTCTTATTTTGCATACACACACACTTGATGCAGCACCATATTGTGGTTTATGTTCCCATCGTGGAGCTCTGAGCGACGTGGGAAATGTGGCGAATAAGATGTGTTAGCTCACGCCGGGCTTTGTCATGCTGGAGGAGGACAAAGTGTGAATGCTGAGGAACACGATGGTGGTGATGTTGTCACTGATGACAGAATAGTTTTCAATGATACATTTGACAAAGAACATTATCCGCGTTGAATGTACATGGTGAGACAATGTTCAGCTGTTTAGACACTGATGATGCATATTGTGAGAAAGAGCTGCTTTTAAGAAAATGGAAACAGCCTATACCCCAAATTAATGAATGAATAAGTAAATGAATGAAATACTTTTTTCAGGCAAAAAAGTAAAAAATTTAGCAAGACATCAACAGACATGCTTGAAAAGAAGTTGGAAGAAATTTGCACGTATAAAATTCTCCCCCCTTCTCACTATTCATCTACTGAAAATGAAAGAGTTGCCAACTATCCCTACCTACAAGCATTAATATAAACAACTATCTCAGATTATTTCCGTCATATATTAAATATACAAATCCAAAATCTCAACTATATTTACAACTTAAATAATACCCAGATTGAAGATGAATTTAAAAAAAAAAAACTCCAAAACATGGATCATAACAGCTGGAAAAACAAACAAACAAACAAACAAACAAAAAACTTTCACATCTGGTGTGCACCAGAGAAGTGGACTAGAAGCGAACTGTCAGGTGTGAAAGTACTCTAGTGTTTCCTTTAACTCCTCAGCTAACCCGTCCCATCAATCCACATAACACTCTGAAATATACATATTTCTCAAAGTTGTACGGACACAATTTACCTTCTAGATTAATTTTCCTCTTAAATTACAAAACCCCTGCCTGTCACAAAACTTTTTTTTTTTTTAATTTTTCCCAGAGGTAGATTATATCTTGCCTTGTAAATTGTTCGTGTTGTTTTAAATCTGTAATAATCTGTAATAACAATAATATTATTTTATTTATTTATTTTTTTGCCCAAAAACCAGAAATGTATCTGCAGAATCTAAATTCCAGGTACTCTGAGGTAACTGCTTTGGGAAGAAAGAACCTTGAAAGCTCTATTGTGGCGGATAATTAATTTTAATGTACTGGGGGGAAAAAAATTAAACCAGGATTTTTATCAGTTATCACTTAAAAGCTGTAAAAGAAATACCAAGAGGTTTTTCTTTGGTGAAAGTAAACAATACAAACATATAAATAATCCATTACAAAGGTCCTGCATATATTATCCCAGTGAACTCAAAGTATTGAAAATCAAAATACTTATGAAGCACAGTCAATTATATATATATATGGAGAGAGAGAGAGCAAAATACCCTTACTAAAGTACCTCAATCTTGTACTTTTGTACAGTAATTGCCTCAAATGACACAAATATAAACAATAATGCAACTTTTCACCTCTGTTCATTTATTTATTTCTTTAGTAAAAATAATCATTTATTAATTTCGCTTGTTCCTTATCAGCCCCAGTGGATGATTCCAGAGGTTACGTAAGTAGAGAAAATGTGCCCACAAGCAAACATTCACATGCATGTGACTCCAACTCGATGCCTTCACGGATCAAGTTTCATAAGCGACACATTGTTTCATCTTACAACCCCCCCGCCATGTGTGAGTTATGACCCCTGGTAGCTGACATGTTTCACAACAAAAACAACACATAATCAGTCTGCAGCCTCTCCGTCTCCCAATCTGAACTCCCCCTCCTCCCTCTGTCTCCCATGAAGGGCCAAGATATCCATGTCTAAACAGGAAACAGACACAATGTGAGCATAAGCCTTTAAGTGCGCCTGTATGTGTATATGTACGTCTGTCTGTGCATGTGTCTGCTCCTGTCTGTGTGTGTGTGTGTGTGTGTGTGTGTATGCAGAATATGAAATGCATTACTGCTGGAAGTCTGCATGCATGGGAGATCTGCAAGTCGGTGTGTCATCTCAGAGATATCCAGTTTATTGATCTGAAAATCGACCATGAGTGAGTGCACTTAGCCTTTCAGCGGGGAAGCCAAAGGAAAGCGGAAGGCTGAGGGAAATGGTAAATCGCACAGTTCCCTCCATGGTTTATTTATCCCTTACTTGCCTCTGGGATATACTGTGGTACACTGCCAGACGCCCATGTGTTAAAGATACACATCCAGGACACATGAGAACGCACAGACAATTAAACTGCATGAACCACAAGCAAACAGAAAGCATGCGAAAAGCGTAAGCATGAAGAAAAGGCGCTTGTGCATGCCAGTGGTGAGAATACAGTCATACATCTACAAATGCTTTTAGCCTGCACGCTGTTCCTTTTATTCAACAGCCTCAGCAAATCAATGTAACACTACCCAGGAATAATGACTGTGTGACCCTGAACGTTGGTTGTGTTATTGCGAGACTGCGGTTGTGTTTGTCGTATTTAAGCCACCAGCAGGCACTTTATCCTCGGTATTGATGCATTCATGAGCCATTTATAAATGCCACTTGATAAAGTGATAAAGCAATTTCCTTCTTTAATCAGGCTACTAATTGCAACCTCAAGACCCATTTCAAAGAGCAACAGTGAAGAACAAGAAGAGCAGGAGGATAAAGGAAAGTGTTACACACAGAGATTTAAATCTATGTCTTCACATGTGTGAGATAATTTGGGATTTATCCAATTTCTGTGCAAGACAGACAGAAAGAGAAAGTAAGAAAAGAAAAAACCCTCTAAAGAAAGGTATGATGGATGAGGCATGCAGGCCGACTAATTTGTGACCGGCTGTTCACACCTCTCGGTTGAGGAGGCGCCCTGCTGTGCGAGCGGTGTAAGGCTCTGATTGCACTGATGTTATTGAAGTGGCACTCTCTAACTCACAACACCTGGCCCTCCGCTCCAGTCAGCTTCCCAGCCTCGCTGCCGGGCACGCAGGCAGGGAGGAGACGGGCCGGAAGGAGGAAGATGAGGTGGAGGTGACAAGGCTTTGGCAGGGCAAGATGGACGACTCTCCGGCCAGGTCGCGAAGCTTCTGATGGCCTGACACGCTCTGCTGACATGTGGGCATACACTAAAACACACACATGCACACTTGGACATATGTATACGATAAAAAATCATACCGTCTGTCTGAATACGTGTGAACAGTATAACTCTACCCACATGAATCTACTATCGTTTTTTGATTGCTACACGCTAAAATTAAAAATAATACACAGATTTAAAAAAAAAAAAAACTTTTTGCAAAAACACTAAACACACTTCTCTCCATTACACACATCTTCCAAAACTGAAACCTTGCATGTGTTTATTGCTAAACGCAGACACTGAAACACCACACTCAATTAGCAATCATCTGAACTCAAAATACACATGTGAAGACACACATAAGTAATCAGATTACACAGAAATCAGAGCTTCATCGTCATAACTAGGAGTCAGGTTTGTTCTTTGATGTTCAGAGTAAGAGGTATTCAAGTAAGAGGAGGAAGAGCATGAGGAGAACAAAGAGGAGAAGAAGCAGGAGGAGAATGCAAACAGAAGGAGGAAGAGGAGCAAGAGGACACAGAGGACAAGGAGTGGGCGATACTTCCCCAGACGTTTGGCCAGGGACGATATCATTTGAGATATTGATGAGGTGCTTTGGCCTGATCCACTCACAGACAGGACAGACAGGAACTGTAACACTGTACAGGCCGACTGTCTGTCATCTTCACTTCAGTATTGAGAATAAAGAGATTTTGCTTCCCGCTGCTTTCATGTTCATATTTACAGCTACAAAGAAAACGTTTCAAAGGCATACAGCACTAAAAGTGTTTTTAACTTGGAATTTATCATTAGAAATGCAGAAATGGAAAAAAAAAAGTGTTTTAGATTTAGCACAGGTGTGTGCAGTTGGTGGTGGACAGATCTATTTATTTGGTGTTTTTGTGTGTTTGAGTTTGGAAGCAAAAGTATCGTATTAAGACTTTATGTAGCTTTCCATGTAGTGCTTCATGAGATACATGATGTTTTGCATTATGTGTAGGCCTGTGAGGTTTTGGTTTTTGGGTGTAGAGTTTTGACTAACAGGGCCCTAGTTTCAGGAACTGTGAGTAAGCAATCCCCCCAAAAAACTAATACAAACAGAAATAAGAAAAGTTTTGGGGGAAAAAAAGAAAAATGTTTATTTTGGACAGTTTTTGTGCTGCTTGTAAATTATCCTTTTATTTCTGTCCTGAATGAGAAACTGAATTAGTAAGTTTGGATACAATATTTACTATACTTACGATAAAGGCCACTCCCGTTTGGCTTACTGAATTTTTTTTTTTGTTGTTTAATCAGTCTGATCAATTTGTTTTTGCTATAAAGTTCAATGATCACACATCAGCAAATTGTTCTTTTAATTATTAATTAATCTGTATCAACTATTTATTACCATTTGCCATTTTGCCTGTGAAATGTTATAAAGTAGTGAAACTTGCTCAACAGAGTTTCGAGAAACCAAAGTTTCCTCAGCTAAAACATTATAGTATCATAATAAGAAATAAAGCAGCGAATTCTCACACTCAAGAAGCTGCAACCTGTGAATATTTGGTAGTTTTGCTAGCTGAAATTTTGGAGAGAAGATGTTCTGCCTTTTCAAGACAGCTGAAAAGTCAAAAGAAGCTCCATAATTGCAGTTTTGGATTTTTTGTTACAATCCCCTACCAAAATAAAAGCTCAGAGAAGATGTGACAAAGGGATGAACTTCTGGTGTTAAAGAAAATGGTGGTTTTATCTGACGCCTGACAAACTCCAGATGCTGTTTTTTGCTGATGAAAGATGAGATCAGTGTTTTCAGCTCATGAGCGCAGGAATGGACGTTTGGGAACGGAGGCCTGAAAGCAGGTCGTTATGATTAAGCATTTAATGTAATTATGAAAACAGGGCTGTCCTTTCTGAGACTTAGTGTATTTGTATGCATATAATATGCAATTCACTGTAGACTGCATTAAAGAGGCTATCTGGGGAATCACTGAATGTTTTAACTGGAGAAATAAATGAATTAAAAGATGAATTAAACTATCAGGTCCCAGTTGGGAAACTGCACACATATAATACTCATACTTACATTAGCATGATAGTGAGTGCACATGCATCATTTGCATACAGAAAGGCTCTGCAGAGTATGAAAGCATGTGTTTGCTCTTGTAGGAACCCATGCACTCAAAACCACATGTAGCAGTTTAAAGCCGCAAGGAAAATCATAAACTCTAATAAAACACATGACATGTTGATTAAATAGGAATAAAAATATACAACAATGGTCACAAAGAAGGCTGCACTTTCAGCAATGAATAGATAGATAGATAGATAGATAGATAGATAGATAGATAGATAGATAGATAGATAGATAGATAGATAGATAGACAGATAGATGGATGAAGACAGGTGCTAACATGGTCATTTTTAAGCAGTGACTAATTTATTTATTTTTTTGGTCCATTTCAGAAGCCAAAAAAAAAAGCTGACCCTACCACCCTAATTTTTCAAAATTACTTATTAACAGTAACAGCGAAGAAAAAAAAAAAAGAAAAAAGATCCAAGTTGAGTTTTAGTTAACGGTCATTCTGACGTACTTGCCAAACTCTTGTTCGTTAATTTTCTCTCCATAAATCATATTCATTCAGCTTAATTTAACTGTCCCTTTCATAGGCTAGCATACATTCGGCTAAAATAAGATATCGGCACCTTTGCTAGAAAGCCTTGATTTTCAATGTAAGCATAGTGACAAATGACAATGGGATTTTGAATGTTGTCTTACTTCTGGAACAGAACCTGGAAGCTCCAGTTTCACATCAGGTTTTTTATAACACCACCCTGCACATTTACTCGACCCCCTCACACCTCTACTGGGCTATCTATGTCATATGAAACACAGGCCAGACCTTTCATACATTCATAAAGTTTTAACAAGGCTCACACACAGGTGGTACGGAGGCGGAGGAAGAGATCGAAGACATTCCTGTCTGATGAAAACATCCACAGTTAAACGTGAGGACATCTCAGTTAATGCCACAGGGTCAAACCTGGAGCTAATACTGGGCATGATATACGATGTCTGTCTGCACTGCCGCTGCAACCAAAGGTTCACACAAACGCAGCAATGTTTTATCAGTTGGCTAACACCATAAATTCCCAAATAGTTGACTTTTATTTACCTCAACTGAAGTCAGAGAGCCTGGCCTTTAGTTGAGGCTGTTGACAGATTTTTCATTTTGAATGCTTTATAACAGTGAGAAGATCTCATGTTTTCTGATTTATTCCCATTTGCTGTTGATAATTTGCAGTTGCTCTGGCTTGCAAACATGTTTTACAGACTGTTTATCAGTGGGACGTTAGCACTTTGTAAAGCTTTAAAGTAGGATTACTGCAAACACTATAAAAAAAAAAGAATCAATATGAACATGTTGTACTTGTTTTGATAGATTATTAGACCTTTATTTATTAGGGCTGTAAACGTTGCTGCGTTAACGTACACGATTAATTTTAGAAGCTTAACATGTTAAGCATGTTTAACACAAATAGATCGTAGTGACTTTATTTTAAAGCCAGAGTTTACCTTCTGGAGCGTGTCTGTTTACCTGGGACAGCCCCCTTGCCGTTTTCTTTTTACCGACACCGGTCACAGAGGTTCTGTGGCACTGGCAAACTGAGGGACGGACGGACAGGCGAGAGAGGAGATGACTGCAATGACCGAGGACAGGCGGGGCTGTGTGGGAACTTTAGCGCGCGTATGTGTGGATGTAGCCGATTCATCCAAAATCTTGATGTAAGACAAGAACATAGATGGCTTTCCATTCTCTGTGCGTTCAGTAGGTCGACAGATACCCGCCCCACGTTAGCAGTTCTGCACATTCAGTGGAAGTGATAGAGAGACGCCTTTACCGCCATTTAAGTGCAAGTCACTTATAATGTACTGAACGCACAGAGAAGGGAAAGGCATTTATGTTCTTGTCTTACATTGGGTTTTGAATTAATTGCCTAAATTCTCAAAAAAGTGCAGTTTTCCTTCAAAAAATAAATATTAAAGAAAGACAGAAATATCAGGTCAAAGCATGAAAGAGTTTACATAAGAAGCCAAATCCTCAAAAAGCAACAACAACAACAACAAAACTTAATCCTAAGCCCTAACAATCAAAAATTCTTCAAAATGTGCAAAAAAGAAACTGCTGGTATGCACAAATATGCTCTTTAACACATAAAGAAATTTTCAGATAAGTTTTTCTTACGGTCAGGCTATAGAGTTATTTTTTCGTACCTTGACAGTTTCAACTACTGATGAGCGGCAGTCTTCATCAGAAGCGTCTGAAGGAGGCTAGATGAACCTTTTTTGCACTACATCAAGTAATTATCCCACCTAATCATGTCCCTTTAAAAGCCTGATAGCCTTGATGTAGGACCACTTTACCACTTTTTGTGGAAAACTGTAGGGAAATGAGAAAGCTATAAAGAAGCAAAAAATGACTATAATGATGTTCGTCTGCCCTTGGTGGCTTGTCTAAGAAAAATAAAAGACTGCTGCAGAGTTGAGGGAATAATGGTTTGATCTTGACATGACGGTGAATTAAAGAGACACTTGGCACCGTGTCACTCTGTCATTCACAGATGATGAAAATCTGTAACAATTATTGTTGGGTTAACGTCTCTGAGAGGTGTAGTCTCTAATGGTTACAATAAAGCTTGATAAAAATCATGTAATGAGTAATTTGCTTTTTAAGCAGTTTCATTGTAAGAGATGATGAACGTGGCTTAATTAAGCAAAATGCAATTAAAAGTTGGTCGCCGAAATTTAACACTAATATTAACGTTAAATGAACTTAATCAGCTCCTGATCTGCACCGTGTTGGAACCCCTGGTGCACACTGGATTTGACACAAAGTGAAATATGTCTTGCTAAAATCAAGTAGAAATGACAATTTTATCCGTAAAGAAATAATATTCTTGTTGTCAATAAAAAAAAGTTGCACCGCCCTGAAGAGCAGAGTTAAATAAAATGTTGCATTAATCCAAGTCAACTTTGCTCTGTAGCAGGAAAAGGAAGGTCAAGCTTGTCTTAAGGCACCAAATGACATTTTAAACAATGTTGATAGAGTTAAAAGAGTTTGAAGAGTTGTAATTTGGAAATCATTTTACTCATAATTGCATTACACTACCGGAGGGCTCATTT
>JAQFJB010000005.1:23833500-23845012 GCA_029874875.1 Naso minor | reverse complement strand
CCTATTAAACTCTCCATTGTGCACCCAAAGCAAGTCACAATGTGACAATAGTCTATTGAGGCAAATTCGAGTGTGCTAGGTATACTTTCAGAAGTCAGATTACAGCTGAATGGAAATAAATGGAAAGACTTCTCCGTTTTTAGTAGGGCTGCTCTCGTCTAAATGTGGCCTTAGTGCCTTAGTGTTGAGGCCTAAATGTGCACAAATCCAGACTACAACTATTCCAACCAACTGGTTCAAGCAATCAAAACTATGTCTCTTCATGTAAGAAGCGGTGAAATGTTGCTAAATACACGTTTAATTTGAATAAAAATGGAAAGAAAGGAAAAGGTTTTCCCTTGAACAAATTTAATAAGCATACTATGTGTACTTTTGACATTCTCTCAAATTCCAGCAAAGTTGGAAAAGACAAAAATCAATAAATAATGTTATGAATCCACCAGAACCATATGCGCACTTCGCAGGGCATGCCTCAAGCTAGAGCCATATAACTGGATGCTGAAGCAGGAAACATCACTGAAGCACAATATGAAAAAGGGAATAAACCCCCACACTCAACCAACTGAGGAAAAAAAAAAAAAAAAATCAAAAATCAAAGCACACCAGAACCAAAAGAGCACCAGCTGTCAGTCAATGTCAGTCAACTCCCGGGACACTGACGACAGAGCGCTGGTTGGGGGGGTAGGATAGACTTTGTAGCACCTCATTCGCCTGGAGGGTAGAGAGAGCAGGAGATGAACACAGCAGGCTGCACCCTTGGGTTTTTGCTTCATCTACAGAATCATGTGGAATGTTTTGATTTCCATAGGCAACGGTGCCAGCGAAGACACCGAGTATGAATCAGAGCCCGACGATCCTGCTGCGTGCCTCACTGCGTGTGCTCGTCTCCGTCCGTCACTTGCCACTTCTGCATTTGTTCCTCCTTTTATTCTGGCAGTTTTGTTTTCCTGTTAGCTAGCAGAGAAGCAAACAAAAGACGACCCTGTGAATCCAAGTGGCTCATGGGAGGTGAGCAGACATATACCCAGCCTTAAGGAAAGTCCTCTGGGTAGTCGGTTAATGGAGGAACCGATAAAAAAATGACTGTAAAAAGATATCACTACTACATGTCGACTAACTGTGTTAAGTACATAAAGGGCCTGTGAGGAACAGCAGTTTCTAGGGCAGTTTGTGATCATGGCAGCTCCTCCCTTTGCTGGAGAACGAAAGTCGCTGTCTGTGCTATAAAGCTTCGCACTGATGGGATGCTAAGTTGGAGTTCACTGTTTGATCTATGATCTTTTAATGTTTCTAATATAGGTTGGGTGGAAATGCTTGATGGTGGCATGTTTGTATAGCCATATCTTGTTATATCTGGTGTATTTTTCATATGTGTTTGAACTCGGTGCCTCTCAGGCTGCTCACTTCACTTCAGGTCAACTCCCACGCAGAGGCAAAGAAGAGACACAGAGCGGGAGAGAGGGAATAAAAGAGTGGTAGAAGAGGGGGACTGTGAAAAAGTGATAGAAAAACAGCAGTTGGGAGAAATTAAGTGTCTATGCGAGCATGCCGGGGCATGCCTCAGCTCGAGAGACAGAGCACAGAAAAGCAGAACAGCAAATTATGACAGTTCAGGGATGAGCCCAGAGCTGTCAGCAAAAGTAGAAATAAAGGGCTGTGAGTGGCCCCACCGCAAGTCAAAGTGACAGCCATGTAAATAATATTGGCGGAATATGCTGCAATTTAGGCATAATTTACCCGGTCCCTCCCCAAACCAGTGAGGAGAAAACTGACTATTTGTCCTTTGAAGGTTAAAATGAGCATTTCTGGCTTTCAGGAAGAAAAGGCCTGTATTAGCTACAGTACAGGCACTGTGAGGAGACTGAAGCAGGCCCATGCACTAGCCCGTGTTCTGAAAATCATTACGACACCATCTGTCTGTCATGACCTTGGCATATATACACTTCACATTTATGACATTTAAACAGAAAACAGATGCAAAGGGGCCTTTAAAGAGAAGTCTCGCGGCTAATGGCTCCAAAGTGCGAATGCTGCCTTTGAGCTGCCTAACTTTGCCTGCTCCAATATTGAGCCGACTGCCATCAAATGAAAATACCATACGGTGCTGGCAACCATGGCCTCATTATGAAGATTGGCAAAAGCATTTATTAAATTCTTGAGTCCTTGTGTAGTGGGTCTAACTGTTGTGATGTATAGTGGACAGGGACGATGCTTTTTTTCTCTCAGAAATGTACCAGAAACAACAAACATAAGTTCTCTGCAGGGTTGAACAAAAAGTATTCATGATGTCTCTCTTTAATAAAATCTCTCTGTGGCTTCCCAGAAAAAAACAAAAAAAACAATGCACATTGGTATTACAGAGAGATGCCTAAATTCAGGAGGTTTCAAAAGTATTATAACAGCAAAAAAGCATTAACCCAACACACTGACTGTAAGCTAAATGTCCAATCACAGCTTGGCAAATCTAAACTGGCCTATCAAATATAAGAAAAACATGCTACATATGTCCCTGTCTTTTTCCATGCTCTTCCTCAGACACCCTCTTGCTAATGTTTTCCAATCAACCCAGGTAAACTCAAGTCAAACAAACATTGGATAAACAACTAACACCAGTTCCCTGACAGTAGAGCTTTAGCACTTGCTGCCTTTGCAAACCCAAGAAAAGAGCTGCTCTCACGATTGGCCTCTGCCTCCTGACTTTGTACTGGAGGTCCCCCTCATGACACAAATCATTGAACCATTGAAATCAACAACCAACATATGCACTATTTAAATATTAAAACATTCCTGTGCATTTGATACTGAAATATCATCATAACATAGGTTTTTAAGCACATCTAAAAGATCCTTTCTGCTGTCCTGATTGTAACGCCGCTTTGTACTGATTTCCCAATGGTACATTCTGGGTTTCTCCCTCCATGAGACATCTGGCAGTCTCCCACTTCTGATTTCAAGTTTGACCATGACACTCTGCATGGAGAGGACTGAACCATGGGGTCCCCTGTCTCAAATCGTTATCAAACATGTTTGATATTTACAATTGCAAGTCAGGCTGCCTCCGATGGAATACTCGCAGTAACTAAAGAGAGCAAAACTCTCTTCATGTCTGTGATGTCCCACGGTTTTAAAATCAGTGTTAAGCCATCAGTGCTGAGCATTAGTCTTAAAAACTGGCCATAAGAAACTCTGTTGAAGAAGTGCAACAATGATGTTAGCATAGCACCAGTAGTAACAATCCCATTAGCCAGCATGATGGGATGAAAACAGAATTATATTTTCTGTGGCTGTGTGAGAGCTGTGTGCAACCTGCTTATTAGCAGGCATATGTAGCCTCATGACAGCCACTCTTTTTACAAGCATGTAAACATGTTGGAATAGCTCGGAGGAAATGCATTCACACACACACACCACACAGAGCAGACTATAAGACTGATGGCTAAATTGAATGACAATTCATAGCGTAGCAACTGTAACCAGGCACAGCAAATCTATGAAACATATGAGTACAGGGAAATATGAGACCAGAGGAATTAAGCCGCTGTAGCTCAGGAGGAAGAGTGTGTCGTCTAATTGGAATGGCAGTGGTTCGATTCCCTGGCTCCTCCGGTCTAGATGTTGAATTGTCCTTGGGTAAGATGATGAACCCAAATTGCTCCCGATGGCTGTGCCGTTGGCATATGAATGTTTGTATACGAGTTCCTAAAAGCACTTTGTACCCTGCTGTTAGTGTGTGAATGGGTGAATACTGACTTGTGTTGTAAAAGGGCTTTGAGTAGTCAAAAGATTATAAAAGTATTATATAAATACAGTCCATTTACCATGTTTCAAAATAAAAGTCTCTATGTAATCTGTTTTTGAAACGTTTATTTCATGCCTTTAGCAGAATAACATCTACACAGCTACATTAGCATGATTACTTATGCAGTAGCCTAATATTTAAGATTCTATCTTATGGTAAAATATCAGTGTAGCAGGCCCAATAAGGGGCGTTATTTAATTTCAGAATAAAACAGCTTGTCTCTGGCTAATGCCTGTGAATCATTAACGATTTTATTTGCAGCAAACAACAGCTGAAGTCAATCAATTAATTAGTCTGGCAGTTGACTTTTTCTCTTAAAGACAATGTGATTTGTTTAAATGGTAACACTTGAGCAGGGATCCAGAGAAAACTTTGAGCAGATGGAATGATGTCAAACAATTAAATTACTGGATTTCAAGACCTTTTCTCCCAAAGTGTTGTTTCTCTCCAGTAAACAGATGCAGCTTGAACACATGGAAACAATTATGTGTAAATAATTTCAGCTCTGAGAAAGCCCTAGGTCAAATATTGCTTGCAAATGAGATTCCACTGTTTGTTTTTTCCTCTCCTGGATTTGCCACAAATGAAAATATGATAAATGCCACAATTTTTAAGGAACTGAAAGCTGATGTGACACTCATGATGAGCTGTCTGCATTGCTCTGTAGCTCTACAATGTGCTATTTGCAGTTGCTTTCCTACAATGACAAAGCAAAATGTTTGCTGGAAAACAGGCTCCTGGCAAGAATCCTATGGAAATAATAGTCAAGTTTTACTCAAGTAACCAAGTAGTAGTAGTAGTCTGTTTAGCATGCGGTGCAGAAGGTGGACACATTTGTAGCTTAGCAGAAAGCACCTCAAAGTATGCTTAAGTTTGTGCCACCTTGGCATTAGATGGCACCGGCCAAATTAGGACCTTTGAGAGGCTGGGGCGAAAATCGTAAACTGGGCACCTGTTCTACGCAGCGGCGCACCAACATGCAAAATGATCAGGCACTTTTTACTTCATTGTGTCCACTGGACAGGCACGTTTTATCAACCATAGAGGCACTTTCACAGTGTTATTTCCAAACGTTAAAGCACCAAGGGGGGCAGTTGCCACCCCTGCTCCCCCCCCGAGTCCACCAGTGTTAGATGAGCTGCTGCATACAAGAAAATGGGCATTGCAGGGTTTACAAAATCAAAGAAATTCAGTCATGTAATTTAAAAAAATTCGTAGTAGTATGACTTGAAACATTTGTACAGATGCTGAAATATAAATTAAATCATAAAAAAACACTATGGCCATAGCTCAGCCCTAAATGATTGAGAGTTCTGGCCCTAACCACAGGGAGCAGTTAGGATTTAATGTCTTGCTCATAATTTTACATGTGAACTGAAGTACTGAGGAATCAAAAGTCCAACCTTTCTAAGGTGTTTTGTCATAATGGCCATCCCTTTAGACAGCAGGTCTGTAGGGGAGAGAGCATTGACACAGTGTAGTGAAGAGGGGATGGAGGGGGGAAATGTATGACATCACTAAAACTGTTAACATGAGGCAGTTTAATTTCCTTCTGGAAGATCAGCAGGCTGCAGTGGACTCACGGTAGCAGCTGAATCCTGACTCTTTTGCAGTAAAGCATTCACAAAAGAATCATTTCCAAACACATTTTGACTCAGGTGTGGTGCCATCCATCCTCAAACACACAGCTTAAATCTATAACTTTGTCACTGAGCCACGACTGCAGCTCCCCTCCTCCCCAAACTCTCTTTATCCTCAGACAGACAGATTAAGTCATCAGACCTTATCCAGGAACCAGAGATCCAGTGTCCATTTTCCCAGTGCTTTCATGTGCAACACTGGGCCCAGTCTAGCCCTCATGAGCTGATTAATCTGTATGCTATCCCCAACCTGCTGCCCTGCCTTCCTCGCTCTGCTCCTCTCACAACGCTACAGAGAGAGGAAAAGGAAAGGAAACCCACAAGGTGCAAACCAACACCCCTTAGGAGTTTTCTCCCACTGAGTGGGAGTATTGTGGAGCAGCTTAAACAAACAGCGGTGTGTGTGCCAACAAAGGTTCCCAAAGGAGCTGAGAAGAAGCAAAAGAGCAGGAATACGAGCGTGGACCGCTGATGTTCCTCCTCCTCATCCACTCTCACCTCCCACTACGTCAGCCCGGGGATCAGGGAAGTTTAGTCGGAGTGAAAGTTCACGGAGGAGCGGCGGCCTTTCCAGTCACATTCCTTCAAATACCATTGGTAGCAGAAGAAATCGCAGCCATGAGATGTCTTTAAATGTATCTGTTCAAGAATGAAAACAGAAACATGCACCTGCATGCAGATACATTCTGCACACATCAAGACAGACAACACACAAAACACTCTGCTGACTGCTGTGTCCCAGGAGAAAGTCGGTGCAGCATCTCTTACTGAAAAGGCTGGGTTTAAAAAAGATGAGGGGAAATTGAGTTCCCCGAGAATAATCATAGGCACCCTCTGAGATGTGTCCCACAGTGCCCCATCACGGTCTGTGCTGTCAGGACATAAAATGCCGCTCTACATTTCCACTTTTTAGGATGAAAGTTGCCAAATGCCTGAGAGGCTTGTGGAGGAGTTTCAGGAAAATTACACATCTCAGTAAACTGATGAGGAAGCAAAAAGAAATTTAAAATAAAAGAGTTCAGCTGATATTTATCTGTGAATGTCAGTCTGTGCTTTTCATCAGAAAGATTATATGACTGTTTATGAAGTTATGTTTATTTATATTTACTCTTGATGTGTGCCTGCCAAAGTAAAAGCTTTTCTCACTCCTATTTTTTGCCTCGTACACGCCTTCCCTCTCCCGTGGATTATTAAGTGGTTTCTGCCCTGGTTTAATTTGGAGGAGACCCATAGTTGGGTTTCTTTAATCCCACTAGATTTATGGTGGCTTCACTTTTTCGTTAGGCTGCAGTCACAGAACTCGAGCCCAGGCTGTAGCCACAGGCCACAAAAAATGAAAGAGAGGAAAAGAAGTAGGGAGAAGTGGGGAAGGTAGGTCTGCAGCCAGCCCCCTGCCAGTCAACCCTCACGCTTTTATTGGCTACCATTAAAGCACTTACAGTTTAAGCGGGTAGGGGAGGCCCTTGGGCTCCACTCACCCTTATCCACTCTCAGAACACCTTAAAGCACTCAGTCAACATCCTGCCTTCTCTTAAATGCTTTCAAAATCCCCGTCTCCCTCCATGTTCTTCCTCTGACACTCGAATATGCACCTTTTCATCCAGTCCTGACCTGAGCTAAGGCCTGTTTGCTTTGAGCTTTCCGCACAGGATTATAGGGAGAAAAGTGGGATCTTGTCAAATATAAATGTAGTGCTTTCAACATGACGCAAACAACACTTCTTCCCACTTTATACAAGCATGTAAACGTGCTGGAACACCTCAGAGGAAATGCAGTCACAGACGCACACGGAGTGAGCAGGGACTGTGAGATTGATGGCTGATCACATTAGTGAATTGAATGACTATTTATGACTGTGTGCGCCTGTGTAATACCTCTGTGTTTGAGCTTGTCATATGTTTGTCTGGCCGGCTGTGTGACCGGAGGATTCCTGCGATGACAGTCCCAATCAATCACCGCGGCCACTAGAGTGCAGAGTTCAAGAGCCATTTTGGCAGCGGGCTTCACTGGGGGGCCTGCCAAGGCAAAGAGACTGAACCGGAGTAATGATTGCCATTAGGCAGCTTTATGAATATTTATGACAAACATCTGCACTGAAAACATTGCATGAATGTTACACGGGGCTGTGAGTTAGTGCAGCTATCTCTCATTCTGCCGAGTTGTGAGCCAAACAAACAGGAGCTGGGCAGCTGATGTCTGACAAGCCTCCGGTGGGGTTAAAGGTCACAGGTGAAGAGGTGGGGGGCACCAGTAGGTAAACCAGGTGTCTGAGGTCATACTGGGCACCGGATGGCTTCAGGGTCTACTGGACCAACACCACTTAACTGGATTAAAATAGATGTTTTTCAGCCACAGATTCCAACATTATCTTTAATTAGAAATGAATACTCCCAACAGGATTCCCTGAGGAAATAACAATGCAATAAAATGGAATTGTAAAGCAAAGAATTATTTCATAATCATGCTGTGTTAAAACAATTGAGAAAGATGGGAATGGAAATATGGATTAGGTTGTTAATTCAGCTCCAGTTCTCTGCTGTTAGCTGTCGTGATTGTTTGATCAATAACAGTTGAATTGGAACATTCTGAGAGAAAACAGATGAAGTAAAAAAGAGAGGATGTATGCTTCAGTCGTAGTAACACAAAGTCCAGCTTTAAGAAAAGCAGCCTTGATTTCAGAGTCATGGACATTTATTTTTATTGAAGTTTCTCATCTCTCTTCAGTTTAAGGGTTGTCACTTTCTATATTTTTTTATGTTGAAAACAATCTGATCCTGTTACTTAAATTTTTTGCCACCTGGGAAAGAATCTGCTTTAAAATGCTGCTGATCATAACAGATGAGCCAACAGTAGCTTATTCACACATCCACAAAGAACCAAAGAAAAATGTGCATTCATCTCAAGCTGTGTTTGTGTCCACCTGATGAAATTTGGTCCAGTATCCACTCGTATTTTGGCAATTCCTGAGAGAAATTCCTCTTTGGCTGTTTAAATGTTTTCATTTATGCTAACTTTGTCCAGCTGCACTAAATAGAAGAAAGACAAAGTTAGCAACCAGCTAATGAACAAAGTGAGATTCAGACAGGCTGCTGTAAACTGGGCTTGACTGACCAAACAGTGAATCTGTGGCCCAAATAAACAAAACAATGCTGAACATTCCCATGGAGCTGAAAATGAGCAGAGTGATGCATCTTTTCCTTTGTCAAGTTCAAGCACTTTAAAGGAGCGGTTCATACCAGTTTATTTTCTCTTTTCACCATTGGCAGAGATCGCCTCTATCTTCTACAAATGTTGTTGTTCAAATGTGACCATGTGTTTACTTTAATAGATGTCAGGCTGCATTTTTAAAGCCCATTCACTGCCATTCATGTTGAAACAGGGGATAGAAACGTGAAAGTTGCTGGGTATATATGCTTCTAAAGAGAATGTCTGTGTTTATTTGGTCAAAAATTGCTGAGTGACAGAGCGAGCGAGAGGGGAAGCAGGAGCCATGGTGATGAAAGTTATTACGCCTGGAAAAAATAGTTCCTTATAAGTGCTGCCTTCCTAGCTGGAAAATTAGCATGAAGAGGGATTTTGACACAGAGGTTCTTTTTACTTAACGTTGTCACACATGTTCAGCTACTTTCTGTAACATTTATTGAATATGGAAAAAATGTAAACAAACCAAATCTCATTGATAAAGCTTTTGGGAGAAATGGGCGGGGTTTATGTAACCTATGTGGCCGATGTTGACAAAGAACAATGACATGTAGGAACACTGGTATGCTCTGAGTTTCAGGCTGTCCCAGCACCTTACCGCTGTGTTAAAATACTCATCTGCAACATTTCTGTGACCATGGAGGTCCAACCAGACAAAAAGTTTAGTGTCCCTCAACCAAACAGAAAGAATCAACTCTCAGCATTGTCCTGATTACATGATGTCTCCTACAATTTTCAGAGTAGAAGAAATAACCGGCTTCATTTCTGTATGCATAAATAAAAACAACAGCTGAGTTATATGTCCGTGTCATACAAGCAGCAGATGTGTTGCTCCGAAAAAAAAGCAAAAAAAAAAAAAAAAGCAGTATGAATATCAACAAGCAATGAATCAATGAAATAAACGCACCACTTTAAACCCTGCACCGTATAACCTTATTATAACATCCCTATAAGGATTCACAACATACCTGGTTGGGATTACTGACTTCAAAGGGAGCTTTATTCATTTTCTTTATGTAATTTCAACTGTTACCTTACTGACTTTATCAACCAATTCCACCAGCTTACCACCAGAAAAACAGCAGACAGCAACGACTACATGTGTCAAAGCACTTCATCAACATGTTGATTCTGGCTCCATTTCTCGTGTTCTTCATTGTAGTAATAAACCTGTTAACGATTACTAGTACAAGAGGGACAGGTATTGTGCCTCTGTGCCTTTTTAACTTGATGTGCTTCAGGTCGTGGAGACTCCACTCCGACTAACATATTCAGTGCTGCAACTTCACCACAAAGCTGCTTAACATGGCACATTTTCCAAAGTGATATCGAGCCTGTGCATGAAACCTAATTAAATTTTGCCTCTCAAAAAGAGAAGGGTCCGAAGAAAAAATTTGTCCTCATGAAATGCACAATTAGGATTCTTTTGCATCCTCCATGGACTGTAATTTATTACAGGCTCTAGTCATGTGTATCAAATACTATAATTCTATTTCTTATCAACAGTCGGAATTGGCTGGAAATTAACTTGACTGGTTTTCCACAGAAAAAATTGTTTACACACACACACACACACACACATGGAAGTCAAATATAAAATGTACATTCCTTCAGACGACAAGTGCAACTCCTTCTTTGATAGCTGACAACCTGGAGCAGTCGTTAGAAAAATACCTCATCACTGTGACGTAACTGGGACAAAATGAAAACCTCCTCAGAAAGTGTGATGCTGCCCCTCAAACATTCATCAGGTATCGTATTTCAGTGCATTTGACTGGTTGCCACAGGTAATCTCAATCCAGCTGAGCCTCACATCACACAGTGACATGGAGTTGTGGGTTCCCAGGGGGGTTTAGCAAGGGCTTGACTGCATACTGAGTTAATGAAAACCACAAAAATGGGGGATGACTGCGTCTACAGTAGGTGATAAAGCTGGAGACAGTTGGGAAATTTGTGGGCTGGGTTTTATGAGAATGCAGGGGCCCCTGGGAAGTGTTTTAATTTGGTTTGTATGCTAAAGCAAGGCGTGGGTGGTCCTGACTGCTGTCGCAAGCTGCTACTTAAAGTAATTAGCATATGTGCTATCTGTCATTTTCCATTTCTTTTACCCCACATGCTCCCTCATCTCTCATAGAGGCATGCGAGTATTTCTGTGCATTCATGAAACCTGTTCAGATCCACGTCTTACTTCTGTCATCTGTCTCATTAGCATGCGCATGCAGGTGCACATCAAAAGATCAAAACAAAATATGGCTGTACTTAGTAAATTTTGATCAATCTTGAAGTTGGAAATTACAAGTTTAAGTCTGAAGTTACAACTTTTTTTTTCATATCATAACAACATTTTAAACAAATGACAGTCAGATTTGAGAATTCACGATGGTACTGAACCAGCTCTTGTGTGTGTTTAAACTGAATGTAAAATGAATTTTAGAGACAGCAAAAGTCTTACATGTCTTGTCTTGTTCAACAAAAAGACAAAAGCTATTAATCATTTTACTATAGATAATCTGATTTAATTAAAAAGAAATTGTTCCTCATTTATATAGAGCTCAGCGCTGGGGAAAGGTCTGGCTTTAAACATCCACATTCTGGCACAGATGTGTGAATTGCGTGAAAAATGTGAATTAAATTACAGTTACTTTTGAAAATGTTAATGAGCAGGAAGGGGGTTACATCTGAATATTTTTTGTAAAAAGCTTAGACTATATGCTGAATAATATTCATTTTGTTTCTTTGCATGTTTTTATGTGCACAGTGTTTTCTTTTGTCGTTTCCAGTCAAGGCTGTTTAGTAAAGTTTGATGCTGTTCTGATGCTTTTGATCGGTTCTCTTGTTTGAATTTGCAGCACCCCACGTCTGCTGTCAACAC
>JAQFJB010000005.1:23754101-23767266 GCA_029874875.1 Naso minor | reverse complement strand
GGAGTTTGTCCACAGGGCAATTCTGACCAATCAGAGAGCAGTTCAGGATTTACGATATTGCAGACACTTCTTACCAATGAGTGAAGAGTTTGTTTTTTCATAACTTCATTGAGCCAATAAGTGAAGAGCAGCTGACTTTTGTTTCAGTTCAGCACATCATCAACTGATTAGGACCAGAGTAAATAAATGGGTGTTAATGTGAACCAGACCAGCTGGGCAAAAAAAACAGCCTTATCATTCTTGTGTCTGGTGTGCACTAGGAAAGTCGACTAGGAGTGGACTATCAGGTGTGAAAGCGCCCTTAGACCTTTAGACCTGGTTTGAGCTGGCAGAAGAGAAGGTGTGATATCACCTGAAAAATTCTATTAAAATGGCACCGAATGAGCACTTCTTCATAGACACACCCCTTGTTGCACTGTTTCCACCCATTGTGGTGCAGCCTGGTTCATGTTGACCTGGGAAAGTAGCAACTCGACCATTGTCAGACTCTGGACAGCAAATTAGTAAAAAAGGCACTTGTTCTGTGTGATGGGACACCAGGGTGCAAAAAGTTGTCGGGCACTTAACCACATTTGTACACTGAACGTTCACCCTAGATGGCACTTTACAATGTTTTGTCAAATGGAAAGGAACCCTGGAGGGTACTTAACCACATTTTGTCCAATGGTAAAGGCATCCCTGAGGGCACTTCAGCAAGTTTTGTTCACTGGAAACAGGGCCGGCGCATCCATATAGGCGAACTAGGCAATTGCCTGGAGCGGCACTTTGGCAAGGGTGGCGAAATGTGGACCAATAATTGTGTTGGGCGATATGCTAAAATTTTCCAACCGGCCACTGTCAGACCATCATCCCATAACTGCTGATGTATTCGTGCAGGTATGTGTCAGCATGTACGGCGGGTAGTCATCAGTGTTTCTACACTGAGAGATTCAGTCAGTGTTCAATCTTGTACAGCTGGGGTTTTTTTTTGTTTTTTGTTTTTTGTTTTTTTGTAGTGGAATTGACTTTGGATTTATAATAGGACAATCTGTCCAGTTATCTTGTCATATGTATAGATGTTAGGGTGTAATTTTGTTTCAGAATCTTGTTTGTGTCCCCCCGTTTTCAAATTTGTTTATTATTACTTTTTAACTGCAAGCTGTCATTGCCACAGAGAAGCAGGAGCCAGCCTGCCTCTGTGTTCGTGCATGCTTGTTGATCATCGTGTTCACACTCCAAAAATAGCTCATTGAATAAAAGCAGCTTCTAATATTGAGCAGGTAAGTTCGTGAAAATAAAAATTAAATGGCAACAGCCGCGGCAGATGACTTAAATGTCTTGGATGAAAAGAAAGAAAAGAGATGTATGTTGGTGGTTTGAGTAAATCAGCACAGGATTATCAAATTTTCTCTCCATCAGTTGATGCAAGGCTAATGTTGGCTGAGCTAACATACATTTGCATGGTAACGTCAGACTGACAGCTGGATATTTAATGTGGAATATTCTGTGAAACATAAAAATTAACCTTAAACTGCAGCATTTTCCATCAGCAGTGCACGATAAGCCGACTCTCAGACCGCTAGTTTAATGATAGACTCACACAAATGGCTCAATATGATCAAAACTCAATTGCTTTTATATCAGAGGACAGATGAGGTGGAGCTGCGTGAAGACAGACAGGGTGAGACAGGAGGAAGCAGCAGCGGCACAAAGTTGCAGGTCATGTGCTGTAGTCAGGTGATTTTAATTTGTTGACAATGAAAGGTAAAGAGTGTCACACTGTTTTAATTTTAATCACACACAGAACATTTATGGTGAACACACAGTATTTGGCTTCATCAAATGATTCTCTTATGTCGTGGCTATTGGCCCCTAGTTTAAACAACACAGAAAGTAAGACAGCCTTTTCTTGTACATATCTCAGGACTATTCTCTCTGGAAGAATGTATCATTAGGACTAAAGTAATTATGTCCTTATTACTTGGATCAATATAGTCCATAAAAGTATGTAGACATGCAGAATATGGGATTCAAATCAGAAAAGAGAAAATTCCAGACGTGTCCTCCTCACTTCTCAAACCAAAGTTTCATCCTTGTGTAGATGTCAGATAGATGTAGATGAACAACAAAGTGATGAAAGTGGCCCCGTCAACCAAAGTCACTCGTATCCCATAATGTCTCCTTTTGGCGCAGCAGCATCATACCACAGTGTGAAAACGATTTCCTAACTGTGACGTGATTCAGTGTCGACTCTATTGACACTGAATACGTGACAAAGTTGTTTTTGTTTTGTTCATGAAAGAGTGAAATCAAGGAAAATGACTTCCTGTTTTGTGGATCACTGAATTTTCAATGATTCTCTTCATTTCTGTATCGTTTCTCTCTTTATTGCAGAATAGCGTATAAATATCAAGAGCTGGGATCAGACAACCACACAGCTGTGCAAACAAGTGTCGCCTAAAACTGTTGCTTCCCTTTCAAACTGCGTTACACACAAGCCCTTATCACCATCAGCTCTCAATGGAAGCTGTGATGCAGCATCAGCTGGGAGTTTGTTGATGAACACGACGGCTTTCTTACCGCAAGATTTCAATGTTGTCTCAGTGTCATTTCCAGACACAGATTCTTCTTATCGCTCTCTACTGAATCCCATGAATCACCACTTACATTAATGTCATTTTAACCTCCTCCACTGCACTTCCTGTATTTTGCATGCTAATGACATCCAAAACTGATAACTTCTGGGAAAAATCTTCATGCAATATTAGTATGAAAATATAAGTCATCCTTATCTCATAACTGTACACTCATAGTGGTTTTGGGAAGTTAAACACACCACAACACACAATCTGACAGAGCAACGTGGATTTCAGATTATGAAGTTTTATCCTCTGTGCGGTCGTCATTACAGAAGCCCCATCATGCAGCCCTCCTGCATGTACCCTCTGTAAATACGGCAAGAAATTGTCTTTTTTTAAAAATGTTTGGAGAAAAAACAGGTCTTATATAAGAAATAAAATCAGACAACAGAAATCTTGTGCCTACAATACAGCGGGCCCGTCTCGAGAACGTTGCATGTGTGCCACGTATTTGTTCTGTCCTCCATGTGACTTTATGTCCCCAGAAGTGTTTAAGAAACGGAACGTCGTGCCTTTGTTTCCTCCAGGATTCCACTGGATGCGCATGCGTTTCGGAACAGCTGCGCTGCTTGTTTGCTCCGTGCTCCACCGTCTGTCAACAACTACAGGCTGCGTTTCAGAGCGCAGCACAGCCGGACAGCTGGAGTCGTGAGACTACCAGATTTTGCGGTAACTACAGAATCGGCCTCTGAAAATCTCTGATCTCTGACTTCAGGCCCGGCTCTGCACTTAATGACGGTTGATTTATGAAGTTAAGTGAAATCTGATCAGCATGGACTGTTTTATTCTGTAATTAACCGGATGTTTTAATGTTGTATCTGTGTAACTTCCTGTCCTGCTCAGTCTGCTCTGTGCTGAATCGCTGCGTTGCATCCGGCACAAACAGAAGCCTTGAGTGTCTGTTGTGGAGGCCTCTGGATCACCAGAGCTGCAACGGAGTAAAATGCAGCCGCAGCCAGTGGAAGCTCGGCTCCACTAATGTTCCAGAGTGGAGATGCACCGTGAACATATCTGGTGGAAGTAAGGGGTTACTTTGACTTTTGTTTCTCACGTGGCTGAGGAGGCAATGTGGTTAAATTTTGTCTTCTTTGTCTGTTTTGATTCTGTTTACTGTTCTCACTTTATGCTGCAGCCTAACGCCCTGACTTGATTTGTTGCTGTGGTTTAGTTAAAAATTTTCTTATCCTGATAATTACAAACAGTCACTTGTCTAATAAGTCACAGGTATTAAGTGGATTAAATTACAGTATAGTACAGTGAGATATTACTAGTACAGTATATGAGTCTCGTGTTGTGTTGGTCAAACATCTGACCGGCTCCTGACTTCCGGTCTGGAACCACAGGTTGAGACACTGATGTTGTCGAGCTAAACACGATCTCCACAGGGTGTTTTATTTTGAAAATGGACCTGATTATCTTTTTTTTTCCTGTGTCTGACTTCCTGTATGACTTGATCTGCTCTGTCCAATTTAACATGGTATTGCTCAGAGAAAGAAAAAAGTGTATTCTTCACAGAGCCAACTCGAGACTCGTTTTTGGGACACTTCTGAGACGTATCGTAGTGCAGCCGGTGGGATCATGAGCATAACTGGCCACGATTTGCTAGCATGTTGGCAGAACAGCCTAAAATATTAACTCAGCTGCATTTTGTTACATAAATATGAGAATACTACATATAAGGATATATAATTTTGGCCACTTTTCATTCATTTATTCCAGTTGTCTCATTTTGCTGTTTTTATTGCAGTAAAGATACCATTAATGAAACTAAAGCATTTCTTGCTTTGCATTATAACCCTCCTGATGTTCAAAGGGCATAATCCCTCCCTTTTAATTGCAATTTAAAATCATTCCCTTTCATTAATGAGCTGTGAAACTCCACAAAGCGGATAAGAAAATATCCTAAAATTTTTTGATTTATTGCAGAGAGAAGTGCATGAAACAGAGAGGTGATTTGTCACTGTTTTAAATGCAAATAAAGCAGAGCAGCAACATGAATTTAGGAATGTTTGAAGCTGCAGTGTTGGTCCCCTTTCTGTGTATAGAGATACAGTGAGGCTGTAGGCAATTACTGTGTGGAATGTAAATCTTTTCAAGCAATAAATGAAGACACAGAGTAACTGTCGGTAATCATGAGTCATTACAGTTTAGCTGTAATAGTTTGATATATTCCACCTCAAACATTCATGAACCTGTGTTGGGTCAGAACAGCCAGAAGAGATTCAAAGAAAACAGCATTCCTCACTATAATCTGTTATAATAATATCCCTGAAAGGGAACTTTGTGACCTGAAAACATTTTACAACCTGTAATTTCTAGCATAAATATTTGGAGATAATACTCAGCATATGAGGGATACTTGTATTTAACTGCCTCAGTGGAACTGCCCTCGTGCTATTGGCTGATTGCGCTGACCTAAATCTGCAGGACAATGTGTTTGGGCATCTGTGGTGTGAAATGCATTTAAAATAAATTTAAGTAGACATTTTTCCCAACTCACACACACATTCAAACACACTCCTGCTCCGTTCCCTTCATCCTTTCCAAGCCTGTCTTCATAAACAGGCTCCTGAGCAATTAAATGGATGGCTGTCTCCGGAGCATAAACCCATTTATTATCTTCCTCCTTTTTTCTCCCACATTACTTCATCAAGCTCACAGTATCGCCTGGGAACCTGACGGGCTCTTCAGGGTCTCACGACTGTACAGGAGGCGAGCGTGGACACACTCAGACACCAACTTTAACCTGATGTGTGTGAGGGGGAGCAGAAATGACGACTTATTTCAGAGTGTTGGGACGAGGCCAAGAGGGACACAGATTATCTGACTGTCATGCCGAAAGAACAAAAGCTCTGTGGCTGGACTCAGCCGAACGCATTGTTTTCATTTTCCAGCAGTCACTCCCTCCTGGCAAGGTTCTTCAAAAATGTATTCAGAATCACTGCATAGCTTAGCATAGACAGACAGAGATACAGAGATAAATGCACATTCAAGCCTCTTTCCGTCTCCCACATACAGTCACATTTTTCTCTTTTTCTTCTCACGCCCACAGGTAGAACTTGTGTTATTCCTGCGAGTCTTTCCCAATCCTTCTGTATCCAGACTGCAGCCATTCTCCCCAAACAGCTTTCCAGTTTTCCTCTCTGATCTGTATTAACTGAAAACTCTCCGTAGATGGCTCTGTGTTTCTCTCCTTGGCATTCATTTACAATTTCCAGTTTCCTCTTCTCCACAAGTGGTTCTACTATTACTAATTTAGAGTCAGTCAGGTTTGACACATTTGGTTGAGTTGTTTTACAATAAAAGTATTCAAGTCTCTTTTTTTATGTGAAACATCTTCAGCATATTTTTCAACTTAATGATGTTAAGTTGCAAAATGATGATGCGGCATTATGTTGAACTTGTGGGGTAAGTTAAATTAGTCCGATCACTTGCATCGCCTTGCAACGCTCTGGCCTTCATCTGTTCATGCTTGTGACTCAGCTGTTATGATGTAAAAACGTGACTGCTGCACTGTCAAAATAGCACAAAGTTAAAGACGTGTGTCAAGCCTTGGTTTATGGGACACAACATAAAGGACAGAGATGGGAAATGTGGCTCAGTGAAACAAAGAGACAGTTTATTTACTGTGCAGTGAGTGAAATTTAAAAAGGAAGCATTACACGTCAGGGTGAATTAGAGCCAAAATAACAAACAAAACATTCGCTACCTTCTTATTTGAAAACTAGTCAAATCCTAAACCTAGTAAGAAGAAAACAAAAAGTTATTTACTAAACTTCCTAAGCTGGACAAAAACAAGAGAAAACAAGTAACAAAAATGGCAGTTCACCCCTATGCTTCACGACAAAAACTTGTCTACAATACCGTTCAATATATACCGATAAATGAATTACAGACTACAAATTACTGACAAGTTAACAAATTAAATAGGCTACTTGGCCATCTGTCACTAATCACAGATCCCTCAACGACTCCCGTCATCCTCCGTCCAAAAAAGATCCAAGTCCCTGGATCGGCCAGTCAGCACTTGTGATGTCCTGGACAGCCAGCCAATCCCCGCAGGACCCTTACTTTCAATTAGACAAAGATCCTTGAGGAGGAAAAAGAGTTCTCACCCTGTCCCATTGCCCCAGCGCAGTGACGGGAAAACTGTGCTGCAGGAGATGCCGTCCTTCAGATGAGTGAGATCACCCCTTCACTGGGGAGCACTCTGAGAATCTAGAGCGGTAGAAAAGTGCTATACAAGCTATATATCCAGTCAGTTATTGTTTATTATCATCCTCCAAGAACCACAATGAAAACAAAAACAGAGAAAGCACATACAACAATACAACCGTATGGCTCAGGCAGTGACAGTATGTTGGGAATTGATTAATAGAAAATTGACTTTTTTTGCAGACTGACAAATTGTGTTTGGAAAACCCAGGTGATGGATCTCTTGATGACAGTGTTTCGTTTTCCTTTCATTGTCAGAGTTCATTTCTGTCGACCTTTCAGACCCAATAAATGCACGAAAAATCCAAAAACAAAGTCCTCTTTTACATATAAAAGGGTATTTAATGTTGCAGCTTCTATGCTGGCTTTCATGTTGCTTTTTATCCACTCAGTACCTGAGACAGCACTCTGTTCATTGTGTCACCTCTGATCAGGACAATAGACCCGCTCTGCAACCTTTAATCGCAATATTCACCCATGATTGTGCAAGGCGGCACTATTCCATTCAGCTTCACAATCGCCCGCTTGCAGGAATAATCAGACTGAGCGTCTAATCAGCAGTCATTGTGCTGCTCTCTATTGTCCGAGCAGTTTCTGTCAGGAACGCAAATGACCCTCAAACTGGGAACCAAATTTGTTTTTCACTGTCACAGAAGAAAAAACACAGGTAGGAACCAAGTGTCACCCATCACAATGCTTAAATATGACTGAAAGCCCAAAATGCTAATGTGAAAATAATTTGGTGACTTCTCTTCCATTTGACTTCTTTCAACATAACCGCAGGAAGTAGGTCATTTGAGTTTCTTGCTGCTGAAGCTAATGGTCAAAAAGTTGACTTGCAGGTGCAGCCTGAAATTTTCTGTGAGAATAATTCGTGATCTGAATCAATAATAAAAAGCAAGACAAAACAATTTTGGCCAAGTGTATATCATTCAAAATGCAGATAAGTTTTAATACTTTGGTATTGTACTTATCTGTACTTTACATGAGTATTTATTTTTCTGGCAGCTTTTGACTTTTCCTCTCTACATTTGACCTGATCTGAACTTTCTCCTTCTTACATTTTCCAAACAGGCTCGTTACTTTAGTTTGAATGCTTTTGTCTTTTTGACTGAGCTCAGGACGCTTTACCAACACAAAATGTTGCTGTTTGACATTCTGGGAATGAACAGCCAACTCATTTTATGGTGCATTTAGGAACAGCTTGTTGTTGTTGTCTACTTTTTTTACACAAGTATCTGTACTTCTACTTAAGCTAAATGACTGTTTGTAAAACATAGGCCAGCAGCAGTCTGATGAATCTGCAGTTTTTTAGAATCACACTATTTTCTGCAGTCTGTCCTTTTCACTGCAGTTCATATTTAATGTCAAATGATGCAATGTAAAGCCTACTTGTGGCCCCTTTGATTCAGATTCTAATTTCCTCAACTCATCCGGAAGTCTTATTCTGTCAGATCTGAGAAGTTCTTTAAGCTTTTTTACTTCTTCCTATTCAACAGTATTCATTTCCTGTCTCCATACACCAGCCATGTGGACTGACAAATCCCAGGCGCTCCTGTTTCAGCAGACCAGCTCGAGTCAGTGGGACAGTACAAACTCTGCTTTGTCAATTGCTGCTCTGTCAGCCTGTGTTTGGTCTCCGAGGCCCACGGTTCAGGGCTAAGACGCCAAAGCCTGTCTTGAACGCAAAGGCGGTGGTTAGCAAGGAGAATGCTTAGCGGGCCTGCTTTGTGTTGTGTCCCAGCGATAACGTGCTTCGACGCGCTAACACAATCCAGCTGACACCCTTACAAGGGAATACAGGCGCTGTCTCTGCTGCTCTCTTTCACTTGTATGTTTTTTTATTCCCACTCCCTTCATGTTACGCCCTCTTTCTCGCAACACAGACAACCTGGTCGGTGTGAAATGAGTGTCGGGCTGCCAGATTTGCTGTTCATAGCTTCAAAGATAGCTAGAGTTTCTCTGGGGCTTTCCTGGATGCTTCCCGCTGCAAAGAATTACTACGCACAGGCTCCTCTCAGGCAGAGCCATATAGTTTTGTCCAAAGTGGAGCGTGCTGAAACTGCAAAGTGAATTGGGAGCCGCAGGGGGTAAAGCCCATGGCCTGTGTGGACAGCTCTGCTCAGCAGCGATACAGTGTGGGACAATGTTATGATCCAAAGAGGAAGAGAGTCTTAGTTCAGGAAGTGAACGGGCAGGCTGAACACAAACTGTGGCAGAATAGCGTTTCCTCTTGTGGAGTCTTTGTTTGAGTGTTTCTGCTCTGTCAGTGTATGAGGCCAGAGAGAGGGAGCGCAGCAGCAGAGTAATGAGAGCAACTCAGTTCCTCTTAATTATCCAATAAAGTCTGCTTCTTACCTCAGCGCGCCCACCCATCCAGTTCAAGAGCAGTCGCACACACGTAGACACTTTTTCTCCCTCACACACACATCTTATCCCTGCATCTTTCTGTTCCTGTTGCCACCTTTTGCTCTCTTACACTCACATATATGCAATCCGGAGGTGTGCGCCCACCGTCTCTGTCTTCGCCTCTGCGCCTGTGAGGTGTAAATGGCGGGTAATGGTGTGTGTCAGACCTATGTAACAGCCCATTAGGCACGTGGAGTGAGTTAATCTGATCTAACGTCTCTCTTCCCTACTTTTTAAAACCCCACCAGACATCTCCTGGCTCAGACTCACAGGAGGTGAAGGGGGGTTGATGGTAACGGGGGAGTACATCCCAAAAAGTCCAAAAGCAACGTGTACCCGCCTTGACACCTTCCTCGACCCAAACCACTTCCACATGTCCGAGTCCGACTGGTGGAATTACCGCACACTGTGAGACGTCAGTGACTTGCATCCTGTGCAGCGTCAACGTAGCTTCCCCTTTTTCAGTGGAGATGCGGATGGGGGGGTCGGTCGCCATGACGCCATGACGTGCAGCTCGTCAGGATAATTGGAGAGTTTATAGAAGTTGCTTTTCCAGGGATGAATCACACACACACGCAACAGTGCCTGTTTGAGACTGATTCCTACGGACCTTAAAGACACGCACACACACCGCACACATGCAGAAGCAGAGCGCAGAATTCACATGCTCACCGCACACTGTCTGCCTTCATGTGGCGTGGATGTATGGGCTGAAAATCAAACAGCAGGCCAAGTCCCAGGCAAGCCTTTGAGGCTTAAGTGCTTTCAGACGGCTGGATTCGGTTTCATTACAACTGATGTATATTTTTAAGGGGGCCAGGCTCTGGACACACCGGGGCAGAGAAACATCCTGGAATGTGTTGCGAAAAATAAAAGGTGTAATTATCTTTATTACAGGTTGATTATTTACTGTTTAAAAAGGGACAGATGGTCTTTGGAAAAAAGGGAGAAGAGGGACAGACACCGAAACAAATAATGAAGAAGTTTACTGTTACGAAAACCTCCACATCAAATACAATAGTTGACTATAAAACACCAGGTAGCCTCTTTACATTGTCCTCGAGTTAACAACAAAATGGGTACAAAAAAAGGCATCGCTGTAGTTCAGTTTAAAGGATCATTCTGGTTTATTACAACATATCTGAGACATGGCAAAAAATGTTTTTGATATTACATACTCTCCCATGTTGGACCACAAGAGACAGTATAAACAACATGAGTAATTTCTTCATACATTTTTTCCAGGCAGTGGTAGGAAGTCCAGCCTTTTAGGCCAATGTTAGCGAACATGCTACTGTTAATGGTTAAAACTGATTTGTTAAAATTTATTTTCCAGCTCTTACTGAAGAATTGAAACCCACATCGATCACTTTTTCAAATTAATACTGGTTAGGATTTTAAATCTCCTTTAGTCTGAGCCCAGCTTTAGAAAATGGGTGCAATATTTTTATAAATGATGAAAGCGATGGCTAAAACTATGAAAATAATTTCCAAGTTATAATACAGTGAAATAAAGTGTAGTAAAGCAGGGTATCAAAAACATATTTTTAAGGCTCGCACGGTTAATTCTGGATTGTGAGAAAGATCTGCAACACAACTTTGCACAAAACATCTGCATCTGTCATGTAGTCAAAAGGAATCTGCTGGTTGCACTCTTGCAGAAACACAATGAATAATTTATTTCAACTTGATGTTTCATTAAGTAAGTCAGCTGAGCTGCTCCTTTGTTAGTTTGACTCTTTACACACTATTTGGAGTCTCTACTTAATGTCACTCTTATGGAAGGAAGGCACAGCCGACATGATCACAGAGACAGAGCGGAGGAGAGCAATGAGCAAAAATTCAGCAGCACGGCCATGAAAGGAGCAGAAGGAGAGGGAGGAGAAATTCTTCTGTGTCCGTGTTTCTCCTCCGCTCAGCATTTCATCCAGATGCTGCTGTTATTCTGCTCGGTCTGGCTCCTGCTGCTTGAGTTTTAACCCAGTGTCATCCGCAAAGTACAGAGAATTCTCCGTGTTTCTCTGTGTGTGTCTGTGTGTGTTCAAATGTGTGTGTGTGCGCCCACAGAGCAGTAAATGTGAGCGTTTACTGCGGTATTCAGAGAGTCCTCTGGCATTTTTTCTCCCTGTTCGAGGTCGGCCTGCCACAGTACCTGGATCACCGTCACCCGAACTTCATTCAGTGAAGCTTCATTTTAATTTGAACCAGTGATTTTTGCCATTTAGCTTCTGGGCCGTTTGTTGCTGCTTGTTTTTGGGATAAAACTTTGCTAGTTCATACTAGCAGAGTTCGTCTTCACTGACTGTCGTTAGAAGTGTCACTGTGGTAAAGCTTTGTCTTGGTTCTCTGCCATTTATTTAGTTTTCCTCCTTCCTGTTTTGTGTTTAGTTTGGGAGCTTAGGGTTCTGTTTATGTTTACGTTGTGTATGTTTCTCTTGCGCAGGGAATTTAATTTTCTTGTTAGTGTGGAGTTTTGCTTGTTATTATAGCCTCGGACACCCTTGGCCCTACACATATTTAGCAAGGCCGGGAATTGGCAAGGACCTCGCAATACAATACGCATCACAATACATGGGTCATGACACGATTATATCACGATACATTGTGATGCGATGCATGTTGTGATATTCTGTGATATTCCACATAGTTCAGTGAATATGTAAAAACAGCTGAAACACAAGTTACTGTGTGCGATCTGGGTGGTCTGAATACATGACATCATATTATATTGATAATGAAAGTGACAAATTAAATCAGAACAATTTAATTTATAATTTCACTTCCAATTTATTTGAACAGTTTTGGCAAATTACCAAACACAGTGATGCAGTTGACATAGTATCAAAATGAGAAATAAAATGAATGTGCACTCTTGCACTTTATTTGGACACACTGAAATTGAAAGCATGAAAAGGTGTAATTAGTGCAGAAGTGTTCTTTTGTGTCTCTGAACTTTAAGGTTGGATTTGGCAAAGACTTCACAATATGATAGGCATCACGATACATGGGTCACGATATGATACAGAAATCATTTAAATTAATATTGTGATAAACTGCTGTACTGATCTTTTAGCACAATATTTAGTCCTGATATTTGTAGAATTAGCTGGTTGGTCACCATATCTCATTTTTCTTCCAATAACTGTGTCTGAATTCAGGGGCAGCATCCTCCGAAGGCTGTATTTTGTGGGCAGATATTGTCACAGTGGCGCACTGAAGGCTTTCCTGTCCATCTGCTGGATCCCTGCGGCCCAAGATTCATTGCTCACTGTTAGCGATATACAGTATATATGTATATTACATTTTTACATGTGAGTATTAAAACAAACTGAAAATATTTGTCCTCTTTGCATGCACGTAAGTTCACTGCCATCAAACTGAGTTTTGGTTTTCACTGGCTGTGGTTCTTGGAGGATGCAGCCCTTGAACTGGGACAAAGCTAAAAAATGTCATTCATTGTTATGCTTCATGTTGAAGCATTTTCTGAAAGTTCTGGTCAAATTTTTTGAAAAGATCTTGACACTGTTATTAGTTGTAATGAACTCAATTTCATCTACAACCTGAAGAAGTTTCTGTGTGTATGTGTGCAAGTGTTGAAATATGAGTGTATGTCTGTGAGTGTGTGCATGCGGCTCTGTCTGTCTGAGTGAGGACACAAGCAACCAGAGAAGTGTGTGTTTGCGCGAATGCAGGTGTGTGTGACTGCTGTGCTGATCGGAAAGTGCGTGCGTGCACTTTTATCCGCTTGCTCCCATGCGTCCTCGCAGGTGTACAGCACGGCACAAGCACTGGTGTGTGTTTCAAGGTGTAAATAAACACATCCTCAGGGTGTGAATGAGAGGTGGAGGGAGCTGCAGGCGGAGCTTTGCTATCATAGCATCCTCGCTTCACCTTCCCACTGCTGCTGCCCACCCTCAAAGTAT
>JAQFJB010000005.1:23577630-23590833 GCA_029874875.1 Naso minor | reverse complement strand
TTGTTCTTTTTGTAGTTATGTTTTCTGTTTGTAGTTGTTTTTGTTTTATGGTCATGTTTTCCTGTTTTGATTGTGTTTTGTGATTTTGTGCTTGTGTTTTACTTTTTGCAGTTGTGTTTTCATTTTATGATTGTGATTGGCACTTCAGAGCCTCCGTAGCTCTGTCATTATCTTAAGTTCACAATCTAACAATTCCTAAGAAATTTGAATAGAGACATTTGCATCCACATCCTCCCCGTTTACTCTTCCCCACCTCACTCCATCACCTCCACCTTCCCTGCCCTCTCTTTACATTCCACGCCTTTCACAAACATACACACATCACACATGTGCAGAGTCAAGACGGCTGGTTTCTGTGGTGGAACGGCTTGAAATAGCTCACCCTGTGGGCGATTTGTTCCGGTTCAATGACTGATGAGAACCAGGGACTTTTTTTCTTAGCTTTCAGCCTCAAAACTGTAATTAACGCAGGCAATGCATCTTATAATTTGACCTTGAGGGCACAGCACAGAGAGTAAACTCCCCTTCTCCAACCCCCATAGCTAATTTTCATTTGTTTTTCAAAATAAAATACGAACATTATTATTATTATGAATGAAAAACTATTATTTCAGACACTTTTTTGTAAAAGAGACACATTTTTAAGCAGGTATTTATAGCTTTATTTACATTTTCTGTTGAAACCCACTTATAACAAAGCACTGGCATCATGTCAGGTCTCATCAGAACCAGAGGGAAAAGCAGCTGATGACCTGTGAAAAATTAGTAATGCTGCATTTAAATTAAGCTCATTGTATGTCGGCTGTTGACGAATCAAACTTGCCTCTAATTTCACAAGAGAACTTTAAATTGCGCTCTCACACCAGCTCCAGGGTTCTCTGGTCAGCCCTCAGATCTCTTTTCATTCCACTTGTGCACAAACTTCCAGTCTGCACTTTGAAACTAAAAGCCCTTCAGCTCTTTTCAACATCACGACTCTCTTTGGAATAAACTTTATCCTCAATCTAAACGGTATCCGTCAAGTTAGTGAAGTTATTTTTAGACAAAGTTGCTTTTGGCTAAATGCTACTATTTGCATGCTAACATGTTATTTTAAAAAAAGCCATATTAGCATGCTAATACTTGCTAAATGGATGAGATAACCAAAACCATTAGGAATCATACTCAAAATTAAACGATTTTGAATGTCTGGATTAACTGACACCTCCATCAATAGAGTGACAACACTGGTATGATAAAAGCATCAACCCTCCACCCGTCCCCTCTTACCAGTCCAGCCCTGTCCCCCAGTGTACGGAAGTGGCTTCTGGCTCTTGTTAGCAGGTCTGGAGCCACTTTGTTTTCGCTCGGTTTGGGACACGGCAGGCTTTTCATTCTCTGGGGGGCTGCGGCAGATCGTCTTGCAGTGGCTGAGAGCAGTCCTGGCTCACAAAGGGCGCCTTTGTCTGAAGAGACCCTTATCTGTCCGCCCGCATCAACTTACTCCTACGGCACAGAACCACTCATATAAACCCCCACTTTACACTTCAACCGCACACACACATAAACATAGGTAATGTATACAGATGGTGCACATACTCAGACAGTACGACTTGAGTACCGAGGCACCAACACACACACTCATCATTTACACACATGCTTTTATGTATGTAACCTATAGAAACTCTGTATGTTATTTGCAGATGTCTCTATGTGTGTCTAACTTTCTGCGGGTGCACACATAAGGTGCATATTTTTAGTAGAGATGTATAAATACGCTGCTGCAGCTTCACGGAAAAAGCCATTAAAAGTGGGAAAGCATATGGTCATACTGTGCAAACAATAAATCGTTTGCACGGTTCATCTGCCTGCACACATTTGCATACGCCCACTCATCCTTACCTCCTCAGATGCATTCATGTCATCTCCCAGCAATTAACATTTACACTGATGGCTGTGCAAAGGCATTATTTCCCTTCTTATTGTTATTCCATGGCTTTTTTTTTCTTGCTTTTTTTTGGCATTGAACCAGTACAGACTGCAGAAAGTTGTCTATTAATTTCATTGAGTTAAAGTACCAATCTGCTTTGTTTGCATAGGAATAATATCATTTTGACGCTTTTCATTTACACAATAGCAATCAGACTCCACCCAGTTAATAAAGGCTTTTACCTCTGCGAGGTTTAGAGTTAACAAATAAAATCATCGCTTGCACTGGAGGCTACATTTATGAACGTGATCTGTCTCTGTTGGCAGCAGCCACACCGATTTGTTTTTAAAAAGAGAAGGGCTCGTCACTTTTTTTGCTGTAATTTGAACAAAGATGTGATCAAAATTAATTTAAAGTAGTTCTGTGCAAATTTACTTTACTGCTGTTAATATTTTTAACACACGATTAACCCATGCACATTCTGGCCCTTGCCTTGCCCCGTAGTTTGGGAAATCAGGCGAAGCAGCCAACACCATAAACATATAAGTTACCAGATACACAACTCAAGACAAAAAAGCCAAAGTGAAGGAGTAAGTCTATATTCTTGACAATGTCGTCGTCTGTATTATACTGGGACACAATTATAAGGTTACCAGTGTGTCTTAGCATTGACGTCAGCTTGTAACTGTAAAATCCTTCAAGTTCAGCAAATTATTAATTCAGTTTCTTTCCACGCAGCCCCTTATTTTGAGACCAGCCTCGTTATTTTCAATCAATCTCAATCAATCAATCAATCAATCAATCTTTATTTGTAAAGCTAGTTTAGTTATCTTAGCCTGGCTTCCCAGAAAAAAAAAGGTCACTTATGTCATTTAACTTTTTGAAAACATTAACAATTTTTAATTCCACTAAGAGGTCTGTTTAAAAAAAAAACAGAAGAGGACATGACTTCATAGTCTGAGAACCAAAGGTCACCATGTCTGAAAAGACAAAGAAAGACCCCAAACAGAAACAAGAGACCACTGAAGCTCTGTGTGAGTGTTTGCATCTCTCACCTCTGCTCTCTGCTCTGTGTGTGATGGAGCCAGCGCAGAGACACGGCGACTTCTTGTTCCTCTCAGCTTAAAGTTAATTACAAGGATTATTCTTCCCCTTATTGTCCCTCAGAGCCCTGTGGAGCAGGTAAGAATACAGACGCTATATCAGGGTTAATACTGTTGCCGAAATACATCAGCCAGTGTTTTGTTGGAGCAAAAATTGCCAATAACTCTGTCAGATGGACTCCAAATAGATCAGTGCACACAGTGGCTACAAAGACGAGGTTTTCAAGAACTGCAGGAATTTGAGGACATTTTAGAGCTGAAGTTCTCAAATGAAATCAATATGTTGTTCATTTTTGGGGGGCATTTTATTTTGTTCTACTTACCGCAATCCTAATGAATCTGAATGAAGTGATTGCAAGTAAGGGGATGAGCTGGATTTTCTCCCCAGGAGGTTTGAGAGGAAGTAGGTGTTGTGATATTTTAGGATTTTAATGCCTGGGTCCACGTGCAAGATATTTTTGTCTGTTAAAATGTTGAGACATGAGACATGACAGACAACACGCTGCTCCCAGATCAATAATTGTTTGCAGTTCACAACGTGCATGACGTCATCAGCACGGAAGCGCTCGCCACTGACTACTCCTGACAAGCTGTCGTGGGAGGTGAACAAAAAATCAAACACGCTAGTCGTGAGGTCGTGAGGCCTCCTAGATGCAGTGTCGGTTGTCACCCATTATGACACACTACGTGAGATGAAACAATTGATTGTCGCGCCCGATGTTCATTGATTGTTTGCTAACCTATTCAGCGCCTATACGTCTTCCCAGTCAGGCTGTTATCAGGCTGGTATCGTGTAGTCTGATGCAGTGACCAAAACCAGGTGTTTGTGGTGACCAAAACCAGGTGTTTTTACGGAAATGTTAGAAGAATCTCTAGCCGAGATTCTGGCTACAACAGCTCTGTGTTTTCAGGACACGGCGCAAGTTCCCAACTTTATTTCCAGCAACAGTACCAGATATTTTAATCTAAAAAATCAACCTTTTAAAAACCCTGACCAAGTGTTTTTTGAGGTTTAACCTAACCAGACCATAACCACTTGAAGCTCCAACTGCCCCACAGGGACATTAAAGATTATCCAATCCAAACCAATCCACCAAAAAGGCAAAATTTATAAAAAAGTAAAGAAATATAAAGTTTCTCCATAACTGTACTTGGCAGAAACACACAATGCCAACTTTATATCCTGTCATTTGGGTTGTTAAAATATGGGATTCCCCTTAAAAGCAGAAAATATTAAATACTTTCCCAGTGTGAATGCAGACAGGAAATAGCCATCATCTGCTGTAGGGGAGTGTTTAAGCAAATTGTCTCGTGTTGTGTGCGTGTATGCATTGTCTGTGGGTGTACATTGTTGGAGCAATTGAGTAAATGGGTATTTAATTGGTTTTGCAGAGAGTACACATTTTGACGGGGATAAACAGATTTCTTTGTCTGCCAGCGTCAAAGATGACAGAGCACAGATAGTCGAATGGAGCTCCATTTGTTCGGCAGCACACTGACTCACACTGAGGCAAAACAATTAAGATACCGATGGCTAATTCCTGCTTCAAAAAGGATTGGATTGTCTTCTGGAGGAGCGGAATTTTCTTGGCAGTTACGTGTGTGGAGATTTCCGAGTGTTCCGGGCCTGAGTCTCACACCAGCATGGGACTGTTTATTGACAAACAACATCACTTCATCCCGTACAAACCACAGCAAGAAATACCTTGGGGAAAAAAAGAGAGAAAGGCGTTTATGGTTTTCTAAACAGATTACTTGACATCTAATGATTAATTACAAATGCATTATATGGAAACTAGAAACATTAAACAAATAAAGTCAATCAATAGTTAGATAGTTAAGTTATTTTCTTTTTTGTCTAACGAAACAAATGACAGCGAGTCGGAGCAGAGAGCTGAGAAATCAATGCATCACTGAACTGCAGTTTTATTTTGTCTCAGCTCAGAATCAATTCTGTGAATCCTCACGATCTCTATTGTTTCAGTGAAAGCTGATTTTGTTTTCCAATTTTGTAAAAGACATCAGTGAATATGTTTCCAAACAACATCTGCTAATAATAAATAACGTTAAAATGCCATTAAATCAGCAAAGGTTGCTACGTGGAGGCGAAGTTCAAATGGCAGCAATATTTTTTGTGCAATTTGTGATTAGCTGACTTTAATCATAAACAGTTTTAAGCTTTAATTCTTCAAAGTTGTGGTGAATGTGAGCAAGTGTTGATTAATTCTGTATAATTTAAAGCTGCACTGCTCAATTATTTATATCAACAACAAACAAAAGACTGTGGTTTATTTTTGAACAGGTGGTCATGGTGACAAACATGTAAAGATTTTCATTCTGCTCCGCAGCTTTTTGGTGTCTTTCATCTCATTATTATCATTTATTTTATTTTATTTTATTTTATGTCAGTATAAATACTCCAAGAAGCTTTTTGCATTGTGAGAAACCCACTTCACGCACCCTGCAGAGCTCCAAACAGTAAATTTAGCATCTAGCTGCTAAACATAGGTTAGCATTTAGTAGCTAAAACACTAAATGTTTCCTCAGGAGTTGGCAGAGACCAAAAGAGAGCTAAAAATAGAGTGTTACTGGATTTGCAGTTACTTCTAATGTTTCTGTGTCTGTGTACTGGATGTGTAAATATCTTACAAAGCTGCATCACCTTTATTAGAATATATGCAGGTTTAAAAATATTTTCAATAATATTTGAGACGTATCAACTTAGGAAAACAGATTTTTTTTTTCCTTAGGAGTTGATGAAGACTAGAGCTGCAACGATTAATTGAATAATCGATTAATCAGTCGCTTGAAAATTAATCAACAACTATTTTGATAATCAATTAATCATTTCAGTCATTTTTAAAATAAATAAATAAAAAGAATTGCTGGTTTACCCCCTTAAATGTGAGGATTTGCCACTTTTTTGTATCATTTATTATAATAAAAATGGAGTCAATGTGTTTTGGGCTGTTGTTTGGACAAAATAAGCAATCTGAGAATGTCACATTGGGCAATGGCAAATTGAGATGAGCATTTTTCACACTTTTTTGATATTTCATGGAATAAATGATTAATCGATTAATCATAAAAATGATTGGAAGATTCATCATTACGAAAATAATTATTAGTTGCAGCCCTAATGGAGACCAAAACAGAGCTGACAGTAAATTTTCCAGATGATTGCACATGGATACGCATGTTTATCTGCATCTGCTGAAGGTAAAAACAAAGATAGTCAATATCAACACAAGGTATCCCACTGTACGATGTGCCAATGGTGCGAAATAATATACACTTCCTGTCTCCTAAGTGGGTGGAGTCACGTCTCCCGTGGAGACAGTTAAGAACCACCATCTGCCCACCTCATCTGGAAATGTTATATTGTGTGAATGGATTAAAGCAGATGGATTTTGTGCTGCATGTATGGTCTCCCCTGTAAGACCATTTAAATGTCCGTTTATGTCCGCTGCGAAGCAAGGCAGGAAGCACCGCCTCCCAAATCTCATGAGAATGTGTTGCTGAGACAGAGACAGGTCTCGAACAAAGTTAATTTTCTCCTGACTTGTGTGTCTGAAAATGTCATTTTAGTGTCAGAATGTTCAGAAGATTTGTGTCTTGTGAAAAACGGGTCCAATATGTATCTTGGTGACAATGAGGCGCAAGAATTGGTCATAACCTGTGATCACGTTTATTTCTCCCCACAAGAATGAACGCACTCAAGACTGCTTCTAGTCTCCTTAAGGGGAGGGGCCGTGGCGAAACCCATGTGACATTGATACAGGAAATGAACAGTCAGTGAGGGGTCTCGCTTTCCATTAACTGTCCCCGGTAAAAATACTCTTTGCTAGTATGTTCGCCAGAAGAGCTGTTGTGTCTTCCAGCTTATTCTGCTGCCCCCAAGTGGCCAAAACATCTTTAACTTTTAAATGCTCGAGAGCTGATATAACATACTTGTACTGACCACACAGGCTAAACATGGTTGAGAAGAATTTTTCCATTGCATTACTTCTCCTATCACTTTTGGCTGTTAACACGTACAGTATGGCTATCATTAGCTCATAGCTTAGTCACTGTTGTTTTCTCCATAGCAGAGATGAAGACAGTCCATCATGGGTGCATTCACATCAAATGATAATTAATGAGGTCTCCGTGTCATCACCACCATGTCAGAATGTGAATTCAGTCAGTCTCATCTCGCTGTGCGCTGTGTTTGGTTTCTTCATCTCTCTGTGTGTGTGTCTCTCTCTCACTGGCCGAGCTTCTGAGAGCTGAGGCAGACAGACTGGGTCTTTGACTGGGCGGTGATGCTATCATTGCTGGCTGCACAGACTTGGCTTTGTTTTCTTCCTCCGACTCTCTCCTCTGTTTTTTCTTGCGCTCACTTGTCAGGTTTCCCGTTGCTCGTGGAATTTCTGGAACATGGAGTAATGAGAGGCGTAAATCAAGACAGAGAAAATCTGCCGTTTTCAGGAACTCTCAGGGGAAGTCAGGCAATATAAAGAAGATTTACAAAGTGCTCTTAAGAGCAGAATGCAGGCTTTCCTCACCCTCTAAGCACTTGCAGTTAGTTATGGGCACCTATAGAGAAGTCAAAGAAATTGATATTTGGGCCACAGTGGAAAACCTCACGTGAACTTTTGCCCTCATGCTGTCACTTCTAAGCATCGATACCACATCCCCCTCACAGGAGACTTTCTGCTGTTTCTGTAATCTGAAGCCAGTCAAATGTCGTTGTGTCCACAGGCCAAACAAACTGCACTGAAAGAGTAAACACTCCACAGTGCAAGAAGCTGCCCCAAACATGGCTGATGAGCACACAAAGTGAAAAGAAATGAAGAATTCAGCAGGGTTAGGAAAGTTACTTTGGAAATGTAACAGGTCACAGATTACTAGTTACCCAAATGTAATAATTATTGTAACTATTTCAATTAGTTTATCAAAGTAATGTAACTTATTACATTTAATTACTCTTTGATTACTTTTCCAAACTTCTAACAAATGTTTTCAACCATTTTCAAATGTTTAAACCAGGCAGACGTGGGACACTGCAAATTCAAACAAGGGAACCAATCAAAAGCATCAGAACAGCATCAAACTTGACTAAACGACCTTTACTGGAAATGACAACAGAAGGCATTGTACACGTGAAAAACATGCAAAGCAACAAAGTGAATATTATTCAACATACAGCCGCAGCCTTTTACAGAAAATATTCACCCCCCTTTGCAGTCATTAACATTTCCATAAGTAACTGTAATTGATTAAAATTTAGTTTTTCTCAGTAACTGCAACTGATTACAGTTATTTATTAATTAAATTCCATAATTTTGTAGGTAACTAGTTACTCCCCAACACTGAATTTGAGTATACAGCAATTCGTAATAGATATGTAGAGAGTCAGTCAAATTATGCTACTCTTCAGCAGATGTATTCATCCTTTCTTTGAACCTTTTCATGAGGTTTGTTAGAGATTTTTACACGGAGCCATTTGCAGAACATCACATGTGCACCACAATTATGCTCCTGTCTGTGACTTCATATCCCACTGGGAGCATTTCTGAATGTGGAGCGTCATGCCTTTATTTACTTTGACTTTAGCGCTCTGACCACGACTGAGCGGGCAGTGTGCTTTAATTGTGTCTTTCTTGTCTGTTTTAAGTGTGTTTATTGTTCCCACTTTATGCTGCAACCAAACATCCTGACTTGATTTGTTGCTGTGGTTTAATTAAAAATACTCCTATCTTGATGATCACAGTCACAAGACTAATAAAGCATTAAGTATTAAGTGAATTAAATTGCTGTATGGAACAGACCGATTTACCAACAGAATGAGTGCTTCTGTTGTGTTGGTAAAACATCCGGCTCATGGCTTCAGGCTGCAACACTGACATAGCTGAGGAAAACACGATCTGCACAGGGTGTTTTATTTTGAAAATGGAACCGATTATCTGTAGTCCTGTGTCTAACCTCCTGTATGACTTGATCTGCTCTGTCTGACTTCATGTGGCATCGCACTGTGCTCCTTCGCAGAGCATGGCGGAGACGAGTTCGTGAGACGCTTCTGAAAGCTGAAACTAACTAACTAACTAAACGAGCTATTACCCTGCAACTACGACACAACCATCCACATCCACTGCAGGTCTGCAGGTCTGTCAAAAGTCGAAGCCTAGAGTATTTTTTAAGAGTACCCCCCCCCCCTTTTGCTGATTTACAGTTTCAGGCTAATGTTTTTGAAACATATTTACATGCAGTTTTCACACAGACTTCACTAATTGATTTATAGTAGGGCATCAGTGTGTTCACAATAAGACTGCTGCATAGTCTGACTAGACACTGCACAAACTGTTTGTATTTTGTTGAGCACTGGCAGTGACTCACTCTGAAACGCAGCCGGTGGGTGTTGACGGACGACGGAGCACGAAGCAAACGCGAAGTGAAGCCATTCCAGAGCACACATGCACCTTTAATCCCGGTGTCAGCACATGGATGTGGCGTTAATGAGACATCCCACTACCACGAGAACACACAGGCGAACATTACGTAGAAGCGAAGATCATTCACACTGCCTCCCTCGAATATGTGGGGCTTCTCTTATGTGTTTACTGTCAACAAAAAACCCCAATTACATCACCATGACATCATCAAGGTTGTTTTGTCACACAGAAAGAGGCTCAAAACACATTTCACTACAAGCTAAGAAGCAGCATCCTCATATGAAATTGACTTTGACATGTAAAACAGGTGGAGAAGCTCTTTAATGTGAGAGTGCTCAGCACATAAATCAGTGGGTGGATGAGACCTCCTCTCACAGCCTGCATACATTACTATCAAACACAGATTTTTGGCCTTTAAGTAGCTGTTTTAATTTGAGTTATGAGCCTTGTACCGTTAAGTGGCCCTCTCTCTCTCTCCCTCTGTCTCAGCGTCTCTCTCCCACCTCCTCTTTGAGGCATATTATCTGTATGTATGAGTGTACACAAGCGGGTCACGTTGCTTCTCCCAGAGAGCCCATTCAAATTCATATTTAAACTAGGTTATGCTGGGCTAATATCTAGGAAAACTGTCACAATGAGAAATGATCTTACTTATTAGACCTCACACGCATCTATTAAGAATAAAAGGGGGGGAAAGAAACAAGAACACATTGTTCTGGGATTTGCATGTCTCTGTTTTTGCCAGCTTATTACACTCGTGTATATATCGAAATTAGTCCAGGAATGTTCTCATTCCACTTGCAAGTATTAACATAATGCAGATGTTAATGCTGGACTGCATTATGGCCCCGAATGATCGATATCCTCTCTACTGGAACAAGATCTGAATGGGAATTAAAAAATCTGAGCGTTTGATGCCAAGATCAGCAACAGATATCACTTTAATCTTTTAAATCACTTCTTATAACACACTTTAACAGACACACACTAATGATATAAATTGTTTAACCTGCTTTAGACTCATTCCATGTGCTTGATTTATCTATTTATCCTATAACTCTGGTTTAAATCACGTCTGGGTTTTTGTTCTCTGTAAGGATAAAATCCAGGTCAGGGAAGAGAGTTGGTGCCGTTATGGTTGTTTTTGAGTGTGCTTAAGTTTAAAGTTGAGGCAGGCAGTTCACTTTTGGTGCATCTAATAATAACCTTTCAGCATTTTGTAATTCAGATGGTCTGAAAGAACACTAGATTTCTGCACCACTGCTTAGCTCTGTACTCAGATCATGACGCACACTTTTCGGCCAATCACAGTAATTTTGGAGAGCGTGTGTTCCTATTGGCTGCTTTACGCTGTGCTTCTCAGCAACAGGTGACGTTGCTGCAAGCTGATAGGCTGTTGAAACAAGTGACGTGTCTCACGTTCTAAAACTGACCTCTGGCGACTTGACAAGTTGAGATGCGGGCGACACCGTCAGCCGGCTTGAATCAAGGTGAGACGGACCAGTTTACACTGTTGCAACTTTCCCTGCAATCGTTTTGTCTCGTCATGAATCTTTGGTGCAAACTGGACTAAAAGAGAGAATGACAACAAAAATAAAACACAAGATGGAGCAAAAAAAGGGAGGGGGTGCCATGGAGTTGCTTCCTTAGGAGTTTCATGCTACAGCTAGCTTGATTTTCAGATGTTGTGTACCTCAGCTTGAGTATTTAGGTGTTAAAGCAACACAATGTCACTCAGACTGTGACCTGTGGCCTAGAAAAATGAAACTAAATGATGCACGTTAATATGTCGAACAAAACAGCAATTTTTGTAAAATTGGGTCCTCTGGTTTTCCCTCTGATGTTCTACGACTGCTCTTCCTGAGCTCTGTGATTTACAGAGGTTCCTGAAAGCAACATGTAGGCTGCCTGCAGACTGAAGCTGCAGCTGCAGCAGTGGGTCGTTGTTGGTGAGAGCTCCGCTAAATAAAAGGCTGCAGACAGACAGAGCAGTCGTAGGACATCAGAGGGAAAACCAGAGGGCATTTTCTCTAAAATTGTTATTTTGTGCAACATATTAATGTGCATCGTTAAGTTTTGTTTTTCGAAGCCACAGGTCACGGTCAAAGTTACATAGTGTTGCTTTAATGCAGAACTTTCACAACTGTACAACATTTGTAATTAATGTTACATTTACTGTTACAGAGGCGACTGTGGCTCAGAAACAAGAACAAATCTTCCTCTTGTCAGAGGGTTGATGATTCTGTCCACAGCTTCTCCAGTCTGCATGTTGAAGTGTCCTTATGCAGCGTGTGTGTTCATCTTTTTCTAATAAATAGGTAGCACGCTGTTTGATTCCCCGTGCCAGTAGTGTATGAATGTGTGTTAAAGCTGACTTGCAGTGTAAAGCACTTTAAGTGGTCAATAGATGAGAGAAGCACAGTCTGTTTACATTAGTCATCATAACCTTCACACTGACCACAGGTTAGCTGAACCAGCTCTAACACTGAGGATAATGGCGCTTGAACAAGTCCCATGAATGAGAGGCCAAACGTTTCAAGTACCTTCAAGAGACTTGCTGCCATAGAATCAACTCTCTTTGGATTTGGTAAGTGAAGTAAAGTTGACCATAGATGACATTGACTTGTCAGAGTAGAGTCAGGAGGGCTCAATGGCAGACAGAGGGCATATTTGCAGGACTGAAGCTAAACACGACTGTACCTTCAGACGTGATGCTGAAGCCTGGCTTGATCTCGTCTCAGGGCGTGGCTGTGAACAATCCCACAGTGTGCAGGAGGGCCAGCAGACTTTAAATCCAGCAGAATGATTGACAGCTGACTGATCCAATCCCACAAGAAGAGAGACAAAGTTAAGTCATTGGAGGTGAGGAGGTCCTGTAATCGTGCTGTGCAGCCCAGGAGCCCAGACAGACGGCTCGCTCTCCAGCTCTTTGTTTCACTGAAAACACACTTACACACGTCAATTACATGTCCGACGCAGTACGTGGTCTTAGCTGGAGAGTGTGTGTGTGTGCGTGCGTGCGTGTGTCAAGCATAGATTAGAATGTGGCAGGGCTGCTCAGGAGTGGAGAGAGATCAATGGTGGAGCTCAGTCAGCCATGGCCACTGACTGTCAGACACCGACCCCCCAGACACTCGACGGACAGACTGCTGTATCAGTAGGTGGGGAAGTGTTTACCACACACACGTACACACACACAGTTTCTCTGTAGGTGTTTTCAGGTTCAGCCTTTTTCAGAAGCCACCATGACCGCAACATTTTTCAGAGCATTAATATGAGAACTTGCCGCTTGAAACGAGAAGCGGGTTGTCTTGAGTCGGCATTTGTTATCTTAATTTTAATGTTTGTTCTTGTGTTGTTGTGCAGTTTGTTTTTCTGAAGTGTCTTCATTATCCTCGGGGGTATAAATCTCACCTGAGCCAATTTGTTCTGTTCTTGCTGTCTCTCTCCGTGCGGTGTATTTTTATCCTTTTTTTGCTGTAATTTCATGTGCAAGTAAACTCGAAACTAGGCTAAACTCAAATTGACTTTGCAGTGCTGTGAGACAAAGATTACAGTAAAAATGTGTTTGTCAGAAAATTGTCCCTCTGTTAATTTGTGAAAATTACATGCAAAGCACTGAAGAAGTTTTCTTTTCACCGAATAAAATTAGAAAACAGGCTTTCTTCAGTACAGCCCAGAAGAAAGCAGTCAGACCAGAGAGTCACTTGTACTTGGTATTCAACATTTACGAGGACTAAAGGCCAGTAGTTGTAAA
>JAQFJB010000005.1:23434755-23449798 GCA_029874875.1 Naso minor | reverse complement strand
AAAAACTAAAAGCTGCTTCTCCTTGTTTTGTTTTGATCCACTGAGTAAACCTGTCCCAGACGACCTGAGGGGTCTGAATGTTTGTAACAGACAAGTAGCCTAAATCAGAGATGTGTTTCAGCCCAAGACCATTTAGGGCTTTATAGACATTAACACAAGCTACCAGCCGGTGTTTGGCACCTCCCTGTCCAACAGAGAGCAAGCCAACTCTGCGTCGCTCTTCATCCTCAGCCTCTCCTTCGGGGCTCGAAACCAGTTGAAAGCAGAACCGAGATTCACTCTTGTTATTTAAAGCTTTATCTCACTTGCCTTTTTGTCTCACTAGGGCTATATTTCCATTTCTTCGCTGCTACATCTGCATTCACAACTTGATCTGGTCTGAATGGCATCCAGTCATTATGTTTTATGCACTCAGAACCTCCCTGGTGGTGAAACACAGTCAGAGGGCAGTGCTCTGCTGACACACTCACCACCGTACACGTCTATGGACCCATAAGTGATGATCGAGCCAGATTACTTTTGCGTAAGTCTGTTTTTTAGACTCTAAATTCAATTTGCAATACAATGATGTTTTATTTTTTAACTGTATGTGAAAAAATGCAGAAGTTTTAAAAAAGCGGTTTCCATGCTGATCTATACTGAAGAAACTAGATGTCACGTCACATTAGCTGAGCTGGAGCGACTGAAACAAAGAAAAACATGAGTTAAAATGCTGTTGTTGACACTGAAGAGGATTAAAAACATATAAAACATATTCAAATGATGCACCTCAGTCTTGTAATTAGAATTAGAGGAGTAATAATGATGCGTCGGAGAGACTTGCATCATCACCAGCACACAGAGTTAGAAACAGACGCATCTAGAAACACAGCATCGTCCTCCTCCGTCCTCTGCCTGTCCTGTACCTGCTGCATGACCTCTGACCCTGACTTTGGAGGTCCATCACGGCCAATAATCCTCTCAGCCTCGCGCTGAGCTTATTCTCTCATGCCTGGTCATGCACAGAAACAGCAGCCAACTGACGCTCTTGCCAATATTCAGCCCTATTTGCTCCATCGTCATTACCTCAGTTCACACCCTCAGCCTCTTAGTGAGGAGCGATACTGCGGTTGATGCTGAACAGACTGGTTTCGTGGAGGATTTTTAGCAAATACTTTGAGTATCATGGTTCGTTTTTCCACTGCAGAGAGCTGCAGAGGTTCAAAGATAAAATTCAGCTCGGAAAGACACATTAATCTCAGGAAGTCTGGAGGAGTCCAACTTCTATCCCCAACAGTTTAATGTAAGTGACGTGAATAAAATCACACGTTTATTTTGCCTTAAGTTCAAAACTTGCAATTTAAACAACATTAATTTCAGCAAAATATTCAGCAGGGTAAAACCTTGCACTTTTCTCTTTCCTTTGATTTCAGTTCCCCTCAAACATCATGCTCAGACTCCTTCATCTTATTTATTCCTCTCACTCGTTTTTATGTCTCCCTGAAATTCAAACTATTGCATCAGAGCCTCTGTTCTGGTTCCCAGCCAGGATAGGCACTAATGCTCCCTCTCTGCCTGCATTTACACTCCACACTCCACCTCGCTTCCTCCCAACCTCTCTCACGGTTAATCAGGACTTTTTCGTACTCTGAAGGTTCGGCAGCTTGAAACAGTGAGAATTAAAAAGGAAAGCACAACAGGGGGGCTCATGGAAAAATTTTTGGAAAAGAGAGAAAAGAGAAAGTAGGAAATAGAGGTTCTGGATGAGCAAGGGATGAGTCAGAGAGGGAGTGTGTCAGGAAAAATGAGACAGATAACAAATCAGAAGTATAAAGACACTTTTCAGAATCAATAAGTGTATTTCCTCAAGTCACGCTCAGGGAGGTCGATCAATAAGAAAGATTTCTCCGTCTGCAGGCACGTGCACACACACTGATCCTCATGAGCAGGATAATGAGACCGCTGTGGTCCCTGGCAACCACACACACACACACACACTCTCTCTCTCTCTCAAAAATTCACTTTTTTACAACTGTGTCCTCTCATGTGGTGATGATGTGGTTGCGGTGTGGCTGGCAGATAAGACAGACTGTGCATGAAAGTGACACACACATTTTCTCACAATGTGGTGTTTTGATTCAGAGTGCACTGATTTTTAATGTCACAGTATTTTTATGGCTTTAATATGTTGCTGCAGTAAAGAGGTGACAGGAAATGAACTAAGAGATGGGAAACAACATGCTGCACAAGTCAAAGTCTCACTAAGCTGCATTCATACAGTCAGAACGTTTACATGCACAGTGCGGGCGAGCTACGGTTAAAGCTCGTTTAAGACATTTAACAGGACTGCTGACTGCTGCGTGCAAGCGCTGAAGGAGAATCGATTCACAGATGGAAACTTTGTCCAGCTCCACCACTGTAGGCGGCGACGTGCCCCGCTCAGCTGGTTGCTATTGGACTTTCTTCCAGTTGACCTAACAAGCTACAAACAAGTTAGCAAACTGCTAGCAGATTCCAAATCAAACGGTGGAAACACAACCTTACAAATGGATTACATCGTTTTGTGATTTCATGTGTGTTAATGTTATGTGATTTCAAGCAAAAAACATTTATTTGTCTCTTTCCACGATGCATGGTGGGTCAGAATCTCAGTCACAACACAATATAACAACATCCATGAGATTATTTAACAGCTTGTGGAGGCATTTTTGAAATTTTGCTGTCTAGCTTAGCCAGACTTCTCTCAACACTTACTCCACAGTAGGCGAAACGCTCCCTAGCAACATAATGACCGTTTGTGCTGATTAAATTTGAAAAGGCAAAAACCATTGAGGAAGGGTTAGAAAAAATCAAATCCCCTCCGTCTGAGAAGAGGCGATGCCAGACCGAGAGAATCAAGTCCAGTCAGTGGATTGGGCAGAGTCTCTGGTTTGGGCCCAGGCTAATATTAAAGTTCTTCTTCTTTTTCTTTTTTTTTTTTCTAGAAATTTACGCTGTTTGAGTTGTGAGTCAAAAACGCCGCAGGGACTATCAACCATGTGCAGCCGGCTCATACCAGTTAGGGTCCGATTCAGCCATCTACATGCAAGAGGAAATTGATCCTCAGCCCAGTTATCTTGGTGTGTTAGTTCGACTTTGATTATTTCGACTTAGCACGATTTCAGTCAGACCAACATGTTTACATGTATTTTAAAAGTGCAGTTTTAGTTGAACACGATAAATCGACTTTTTCCAACATCATGTAAATGCACTGAGTGTTGGAGTCTGATTTCTGATCTGCTATTCTCGAAGAAATTCTTGCCCTTGTTCAAATTACTTTGTCTCTGCTGTTCTTAAGCTCCGAGCTCTGCATTTGCCGCCGTGCATCAATTTAAGTTCAGCTTTAGATCATGAATTATTCCCCCCAGGCAACAGGTGCAGGTATTGATAGAGCCTAATGCAGCAGTGAAGGATTGCTTGTGTGCATGTTGCAGCATCAGTCATGGGGATTAACATTTGATGCTGAGATGCAGCCTTTCAATAACAGCTAATAAAGCTTGCTGTCATTTGGTCTGAGAGTTTTTCACCGCGTCTCACATCAGCCGAGAAAGGAGCAACAGCTAACTCACATAAATCTGCAGCCTGAGAGCCAACATCAGTTTGTCTATTTCATGTCTAATTTCATGTAGATCTGCAATGTCAAACATGTGGGCAATGAAATCACGATTTTCGTTATTAAATCATGTTTGTTATGATCTAGAATTTGTCATAAAAAGTCACAAACCAAGAGAGAGAAACCTTGGACTGTGTTTTTTCATCGGCTTTCAAGCTTAACCGTGTTAAAATAAAACCAGCTGCAAAGAAACCCAAAAGCTCCTCTGAGCAAAATCTCCACTACTGCCTCTGTCATTTTGACTTTTTCCAATTTTTTAAGAGACACGGCAACATTTTTACACATTAACGTCAGTGTTGATATGCTTTTTAATTAGACACACTCAAAATGAATCTAGCAGCGTGGAGATTAAAAGATTTGTAAAACTTTTTACCAGGCAGGGAGGATCTAATGCTGCATGACGTCAAAACTGAGTTGACTGTGTCAAGTAGTATTAGCTCTGGCCATGTTAGCCAGTTTTAATAATCGCCTTTGATAACAACACAGTATGCAGGGCGTGCAAACACCATAGCAGCATGTCTACAGATAGAAGTGGGCGGTACTGTTTGTATAACTGTTTGAATGAGACACAAATAAGAGAAAAGTTCCAATGCACAACATATCGCTCCAGCTTCCAGTGCTGTTGAGGCACAGAACATCCATGTTGTGTTATGAGGGGTTGGTGAAGTTCTTTAGACTTTTTGAGTCAGAAATCCAACTTAAGAGTTTTGTTTTTTTAAGTTAAAATGCAGTCAGGCTGTTTAATGTGATCATATACCAAAAAACTGATGAGTGCAGATTCTGTAGGTCAAAGATGAAGAAGTGATAATAAGACAACACGCTCCAAATTCCTCAGATATGGTTATGTAGCGAGTGATCGAAGGCTTGTTACAGCCAGAGGAAATGTCTGACACACACTGCATGCATTAGTGACCGAGCTGATTGAAATAACTCTCATGTCCAATACTAGCGCAGTCACTGTTGAAAAAAATCCTGCTCTGAATGTGCTGATTGTTTGACCCACCTTATCGAATTAATTTTAACCGTTTTGAACGAAGGAAAAAATCACGCTGTGTTTCTGTCATTCAAGCTTTCCACGAGGTCCTTCTGTCACTCCCTCTCAGCTCGCTCGCCCTCTCTGTTGTGTTTCATTAAAGCAAAGCTGTGAACGTGAGAAGAGCTGAGGAGAGACGTCCTTTCCTCTTCTCTGTCGTGGCAGGTCGCACAGCTCAGTGACACGCAGCCCCGCAGAGCCAAGTGCTTCCTCTAACAGTGAACAGGCGGGAAGCAATCCCACCTTCCACCACAGTGTGGGTTGTAATGGCAGAGTGGCGCTGTCCGTGTTTTCACTCATTGAATCCACAAGCAGAAGAAGAAGCAAATCAGAGTTATTAAAGACGTATTTTTATGGAAAACGGGCAGGGCAGTGAGTTAACGAGACAAAGACAATTCTAATGCACTGTGCACCTTCAGACCGATTGGTCGACCCATTGAGGATAAAAAAGGATGCAGACAGATGGACAGACAGCGCTGTTGCTATTTAATAATAAGAAAAAAATCATTTTTAATTTGATCCTCAGTTGATGTTGAGTGTCATTTTGCAAGTGACCATCTGATCAGTGTTTCAGCTGCTGTGTTCATCATGTCTGCATTTATCTGAAACAGCTGGGCCTGAAGTCATCTGCATCTGCTCCTGTGCTGCGTGGACTCGCGCTGCTCCGTTCTACCACTGTTTCATCTTTCTTCAGTTGTTTGTCTTAATTTCCCTGTTTCTTTTAAATTGCGTCTCCCCAAGGATTCATAAGAACCCGACAAACCTGATTTCATCTGATCCACTGAGATTGACTCACTGCTTGGTCGTTCCTGACTCAAACATTGACACACTCAGCACAGGTCAAACCTGATTGGCTCCTTGAGCTAGCACTGATCCGATTGGTTGTCTTCTCAGTGACCCTGTTTGTTTACCTGTCTGTCTGTTCATCTGTTTGTCTTTATTCCTCCAGAGGGCAGACTGCTGCAGCGCGTACACACACCTGTCTCTCTCTCTGCTGCACACACACACTCACACACACACACACACATACACACCCTGTGAGAGTGTTAATTGCTCCGAGTGTCTGATTGATCTCTGTGTGTTTTGTTGCTTACATTTGACTTAACGAGCATTTAACGTGATATCTGCCTCCGTTTTAATTACACCTGAGAACTCGCACTCTGATTGGTTGTTTCTTTAACTCGAGCTGTTAACCGTCCTTGACGAGGCTTTAACAAGATATTAAATCTGTGTTTGTTCTGCTAATGAGCTGCAAGTATTTAGAAAGCTCGACATGACGGCAGGATTACTGCTCACTAATGATTAATAAAGAAGGCAGAGAGAGACAGGTAAAGCTGCAGACAGGCAGACAGGTGGTGTGATTTTAACACTTCCTGTTGTGTCTCCAGGTAGCACTTTGTTTAATTAATTAATTAATTTTTTATAGCTAATCCCCGAGTGAACGTGGAGCTGCGACAGCGTCTGCCATCACCTGCAAAACAGCAGCTGAGCAGCCCTGACAGGTACGTCCAACATGTCTAACAGCACTGTAGTGTTTAAGAAAGCTGCAGTCCCAAGAACAAACAGCAGACGAGCCAAAAGTGAAGAGTTTGTCCGGGGGGGGCGCTAAAGGAAAGATTATTAAAATGTAAAGGGTACATCATCAGAGGAGCCAGAGGAAGATGAGAAGAGTTGAGGAGGTCTTGACCACACTCTGATAAATACTGTTACGTTCATGAAATTTAGAGTTCCGCCACATGTTTCTGTTTGTCCTGTGTGTTTCATTGCTCATGACGATCCTCAGCTCATGTTGTGCCTGATGTGTTTTCAGGTGTGGACTCAGAGTGGAGCTCAGTGACCTTCCTCAGAGTAAGATCCCGTCCGTTACCTGTATTCACTTAAATGCTCACTGAAACTTCTCGTTCATTCATCATGAGCATTCTTCAGTCTTCCTTTTGGGAAAAGTGCTGCAGCAGAGGCTTTAGCATGAAGTCAGCTCAGTGTTTCTGTCCATGGGGGCCATGTGGTATATGCATTGTTACCATGGACACAATAAATCCATGGAAACAAGCGGAACTGTGTGAAGTCTGAGAGAAGGAAGCAGGCTTGTGTGACTCTGAGGATGAGACGGGTTCTATCAGAAGTCAAATTCTTGCAGTGATACATTTCTACCTGATGTCCTTGTCCTTTCTGATGTCTCCTGCGTGATGGAGCTTCTTCACTTAAATGCTGTCCTGTTTGTCTGTCTTTCTGTCTGTTAGCCCCTCAGGCCCCCCAGGAGCTTCTGACCTCCTGTTCCCCCTCCCCTCAGACCCACAGGAGGTCCGTCTCTCCTGGGATGGAGATAGAACTTTCCCCCAGTCGCGGCCCTTCTCCCTGGGCAGAGAGCTGCGGAGGCAGCTCTGATGGAGGCAGAGCGTCCAGAGGTCCTTGTAGTCCTGTACTCAGGAAACACCTGCTCAGCACTGACAGCAGGTCAGTTTGTTCATAAAACTGCAACTACTATTACTATTACTACTGTTACTGCTACTAGCCACAGCAATGACTAGAGATGGCAACATTTTCTTAAGAGGAAACGTACATGTCCTTCATTCTGCTGAAATGTTATATTGAACATTGGAAACTGCTAATGGGGAAGGAAACTGAAAGAGGCAAATTAAATTTAAGTGCTAAAGAAACTGAAGTGTCAGGTTGAGTCCAAACACTCCAAGGAGTTGAACTGTAGAAGTGCAAGCAAGTGAAAGTGAGTTTAAATGAGAGCTGGAGCTTGTTGCTTACGTCACTGCTGACTGAAAACATATCGTAAAATACAAAAAACACTCGTTTTAAAAGGCATGAAACTCGCCGAATGTTAAGTGAAGTCCTCTCATGTACTCACACTAAAACATGAAGCTAAACACGGATATATAACCCAAAAGTGACTCTTTCAGCTGCTTCTCGAAACAAACAAACAGGCGTTTCCAGGTTGTGTGAACTTTTTGAATCTCAGTGATAACAAGACAGAGATCTTTATGTTTGGACGCAACCCCTCTGACTGTCCAACTGGTTTTCTGGGCCCTTCTCTGCAAATATCCATTTGTCTGTCAAAAGGCTTGGTGTGACCTTTGACAGTGCTTTTAAATTCGACAAACGGGTCAGTTATGTCATAAAAACTAGCTTTTTCCAATTTAGGCCTCCAGCAAAGATTAAGAGCTCTCTCTCCCCCAAAGACCCAGAAAGGGTAATCCATGCTTTATGAACAAACGGCTGGATTACTGTCGTTCCCTGCATGTTGCCGTTGATCAGTCATTGTTGTGTTTCCTGCAGCTTGTGCAGAATGCAGCAGCTTGTCTCCTCACTGGTAAGCAAAAGTACAACCACATTACTCCAGTACTGGCCTCACTCCACTGGCTCCCAGTGCGTTTCAGAATCGATTTTTAAAATCTTGATGTTTGTTTTTGAAGCTCTCAGTGGGCTGGCACCTCAGTATCTTGCCAAACTTCTGCACTTTCATACCCCAGCCCAGGGCGCTGAGGTCGGCCAACCAGCTGTTGCTGGAAGTACCAAAGACTAGACTGAAGACCAGGGGTGACCTTGGCTTTGGGGCGGTTGCCCCCAGGCTCTGGAACAGCCTGGCCTGGCACGTTAGATCTGCCCCGACCCTCCAGATTTCAGGTTACTTTTAGGTTATTTTTAAGTCTTCTTTGAAGTCTCACCTTTTCCCCTTGGCTTTCAACTCAAGTTGAGCTGGGCTCCCGTAACTCTTCCCGCTCCTGTACTGGTGCTGTATGTGGTGTTTGGTGTATTGTGGTATTGTGTTGCCTACTGTGGTGTGCTGTTATACACTTTGTGTCTGTTCTTTTGTTCTTGTGGACCTGTGCAGCACTTTGGTCAACCTCGGTTGTTTTAAATGTGCTTCATAAATAAAGTTTGCATTGAGTTGAGAATTTGGGGCGAGGCTGCGCTCACTAGCCACATGAAGGGGAAAAGGCATGAGACAGCAGCTGCTGCTGCTAGCAGCGCAATTCCCATCAGTGAGTTCATGAGTACAGGTGCTTCAAAGACATCCAGCAATGCTACTGCAGTTTCCACATTAAAGAAACAGACACATTTAGACGTTTCAACAAAAAATGAAGTCCTCAAAGTGGAGATACTGTGGACATTATAAATCATGACAGGCCTCATATGAACTGGAAAGCGTTTGAACTTACGCAGAAAGAAGTGCAGAAGCAGCTGAACAAATCGCCTCTCAACATTGGTTCTGTTGGTTTGCATGTCATGCACAACATGTTCAGAGATGGGTGCAAAGCTACCAGCTGGGACATTGAACATACACTCTCAAGCCTATACTGACTTTTCTGGGATGGTTCTGCTCGTCATGAGGACTTGGTCACCGCCATTGGATGCAGCACCGTGATGCTCAGGTTCTGCAGACACCGGATCCTAAGGTTAAGCCTGTGAAGGACAGTTGCAAGGATCCTCCATTCATCCCAAAAGTGATGATCTTCAACGCATCGCAAGAGAGATCGCCCCCTTCCTCACCCTCTATCAGACAGAGAAACCGATGTTACCCTTCCTCACTGAGGAAATGATGAAAGGTAAGGATTCTCATATTATATATGTGTGCTCTGTGTCTGTCTCTTTATCTGTCTGTCTGAAGACGGGCCTAACATTTTGTTTGTTTTGTTTTATTTTCTGTCTGTGGTATTTTCTCAAACTAGGTGATCAAGCACAAAAGCAGTGTGATAGACAATTTATGTGCATGTTTGGATTTATTTTGTTGATGCTAATTGTTAGTGAATTTTCTGTATCAGCATTGTGTTTCTGTTCATTCTATTAATATTTTAAATCCCCTCTTTGAATGAATAACTCAACAGTGACACCTAGAGCCTGGAGACAGTGACACCTCCAGACTAGCCACATTTGTACTGATTAAAATTATGTATTTGTTTGTTTAATCTATATTTTAGCAGTTTGTCTCACTGAGATGCAGTCTCTTTTTTGCAAGAGAGGACTTGTCCAAGGAATGGCAGCGCAAGCAGTCATGTTACATGAACATATATATAATATAAATAATTATATTAAAATACAGTGAAATTAGGGCGGGGATCAAGGCCCAGATTAAAAACCACACCCCAAACACAAAACAACAAAGCGTTGACTTTTCATTATTACCATGAGTAGGGCTGCAACTGATAAATATTTGATTAATCCATGCAATTGATTTGGATCATCAAATGCCAGATGACTTAATTTTTATCCAGCAGTCAGAAATCTAACTTAAATTACTAACTTCTAAATTTATTACATGGAGGAAACAGTTTTGATGAAGTTGTAAATGGCACATATCAGGAAAAAAACACGTTAGAAAACTGTCAAAATTAAACTGAAATTCAAATACATTTTCATTTGGTTGATTATTCTAGTAATTGTTTCAGCCAAGTGAGTTTAAATATGTAGTTGGTACAGAATACACAATTTAATTTAATTTGTAAAGGTAGACTGAACAATATTTTTCCATCCTTGGTGTACATAGGGTCTGTTGGCATTTACATTTGAATTTTTTGCACAAATTTCAATGTTATGTCATTCACAGGACTCATGGGGTGATTTTGCAAAGAGAAACCTCTGCAGGAGGCCACCTCAGTCCTGAAGCTCCTGCATATCCCTCTCCAGGATAGCAGCCTAAACACAAGAATGCCACCAAAGTCACCGTGGGATTCTCAGCTGAAACCTGTCTTATCCAACTGAAATCCACCAAGAAGATATCAGAGAGGCGAGTACTGAAGGTTAAGATGGAATGCAAGACATTCTTGATCACAGTACTGGAGAAGCTACAGAATAAGGCTCCATGAACCACCAGCTAGTGAGAAATATGCGGTGCCTTGACCCAAGATGCATAGCTGAATACAAAGAAGTGTCCCTGGCTCAAATGAAAAGGATGCTACACCACCTTGAAAGGGCTAACCATGTGGAGGAGTCAAAGTGTGATGACATCCTTCGAGAATTTGGAGAGTTTTGTGATTTTGCTGCCCTTCAAACCAGCTTCAGGGAGTTCCCCAAGACAGACAGAGTGGACACTCACTTATATGAACCAATGGCAACCAGCAAAGCTTTCTCCAAGATATGGCATGCGGTGAAGTTGCTGCTAGTTTTCTCTCATGGACAGGCCAGTGTTGAGAGAGGGTTCCCAATCAACAAGGAGCTGACTGTGGAGAATGCAAAGGATGCCTCTGTGGTTACTCAGAGAAAAGAGAATGTAAACGCACAAGACTACACAATAAATCTTCTACATTACACCATCATTAGCTCACTCAGACAGAAATTGCTGACAGTACCACCTGACAGTGAATCATTGCTGACAGCTCTGGTTACTCAGAGGCCATTTTGTAACACCAGGACAGAAACTATTATAATTGTGTTATTTTTTATGTTAGTGGGGAGCCTGTTTCATTCTGTGATGGCCTTGAACGAAAAGGTGGTTTGAGCAAGAGCAGAGCTCCGCTGTGGAGCGTTGCGGTCCCTCTTCATGCAGACCAAAGAGCCCGTGTTCTCGGCTCGGTGCAGGGTTGCACATAGCTTTTCAAAGGAGTGGGCACAGCACTGTAGACTGTTTCATGAACCAAGCAGAGGTCTGAGAAGGTGATGAAACTGTCAAAGCTAAATTGGTTGTATTTAGTGAGTATGTTACAGTGGTGATATACTGTCTTGATTTCTTGTCTTGCCCATACAAAGATCTAACTGGGCTTGGAGCGGTTTGGCTTACCTGAGTCCATCATGGCGTGCAGTACCTCATGTAAGACAGGATCATGGCATTCAAGTAAGTTTTGGCAGCTTCGGTTGTTAACACGTTTCTAATATGGCGAAAATTGGAAATATTGAACCTCAATGCATGACCCATTTTTTAAATGTGTTTTTTGAAGGTCAGGTTAGGATCAAGAATGACTCCTAAGTATTTAAATTCCTCGATGTTTTTTATCATTAAACCATTCCGTATATGTTGGGCCACATTCTTGGTTTACAATGTTTAGTGAAGTACATAGACAGTGTTTTATCTGTGGTCAGGGTGAGCGAGCCACACTGCTACTTTATCCATTGCTTCTGATAGTTTGGCTGCAAATTTATCTGCATTTTTTCCATGGGTAAATAAAACTGTGTTATCCACATACATTATTGTCTCCACCTCATCACATACCGCAGGGAGATCAGTAATGTATGTGCAAAACAAGAGTGGACTGAGTATCGATCCTTGGGACACTCCCATACTACAGGTTTGAAGGGAAGATCTTCAGTTCTTAATGCACTGGGAGCAGTCAGTCAGATGTGATATAAGCCATTTAAGTATGTTGACTGAGAGTTTAAAATTTGGTAGTTTTGAAAGAAGGACAGAGTGGTTGACGGTGTTGAATGCCTTACACAAGTCCAGGGAAACAGCCCCTATGACCTGACCTTTTCTCAAGCCTGGCCTTGATAACCTCAAGGAAGTAACAGCAGGCGGCTTCAGTGGAGTGATGTGCTCGGAAACCAAATTGCATGGGGTGTAGTAACTTCTCTTTCTCAAAGTGAAATTTTAGCTACTCTGCAACCACTTTTTCAAGTACTGTGGAGATGGCAGGGAGTATGCTAATAGTCCTGCAGTTGTTTACTTCCTGGTGGTCACCTGATTTAAAACTGGAGTCATGATGGCTGACTTCAAGGTAGATGGAAACATGCACTCACCTAGCGATAGATGTATGATGTGCATTATAGGCAAGGCTAAACTGACTTTCATCACAAAAATCAGTCACAAAAACAGTTTGCGTGGCACTGCCAAAGAGGGCATCTTTTCATGACCCAGAAAATGAAGTTGATGAGAAGCTTGCTGAGATGAAGCACAAAGCTGCCATGTGACCGTCGCTTTTCAAAATGGTGTTAAGAGTGAACACAAGGAGAAACACTGCAAAGATTTGCTCCACACTGAGTTTCAGGCTTAGATTCACATACAGATGCATGTTCCAGCTCTAGTTTTAGGAGTGGAAGTTCACTTTGGAGGAATTATTTATTTATTTATTTAGTTAGTTTATATATATATATATTGTGTCTTTTTTATTTGACAACTTGTGTGAGCTGGGGAATCAGTAGTTAGCACTGGCATTCCTACCCCAGTGGACTAGCTCTCTCTGTCTTTCTTTTTCATTCTTTTTCTTTTTCAAGCTTTCTCTGATAGAAAATATAATGGCTTTTTTTCTTTATCAATTGAGACATGGAAAAAATGTTAAACTGGAAAGAAAATATGAGAAAATGTATCAAATTGTGTCTCTCTGGTGTTTATTTAGTGTAGAGAGGCACTGTATGTTTCAAATGTAGACCTGATTTTACTCAGTGTTACAATGTTATAATTTTCATTGGTCTCACTGAGGTAAGGTAATTTCTTTTGGTGGAAATTCAGTTAAAAATTGTGGAAAAGTCAGTGAAAATCATTGCTGAAAAAGTGTATGAACCCTGAACAGTTGAACAGCAGTTTGGGTGAAACACTTCGACTGGTTCCTCTAAGAGAGTAAATGTGTAATAACTAATAATTTATTAGGGTTATCATTTAAGACTGACTCAGTTGTAAAAATTGTAAGCATCACTTCCTATTTACTTGATTTCTAATTCCTCCAAACTAAATGGCAAGAAGACTGACCTGATGCATCAGTTCTATAGATGATTAAAACTTTTTGAATAATAATCTTTTCGATATTGGAAACTCCTTCACTTTGTTTTCAAACCTCTCTGCAGTAATTTTATTAAAAAGTTTATTGCTTTTCATTAAACTTCAGCTTTCTTTAGAATCTTTAATTCATGTGTTTCTTGTGTCTTTTTGATGCATTTTCAAATGAATTTTGTGGAGCAGTTTGAGTTGCATCGTTGTATAAAATGTGACCTATTAAATTTAGATTTGATTTGATTAGTCGAAGCGTTAGAGAGGGAGACAGAAATAGAAAGATAGTAAAAGAAATTGAGGTGGGAAGAGAGGAAAGTTGATTACAAGCAGCTGATATAAAATCAGAAACAGTCAATTACAGAAGAGAGAGTCAGCCATATTTCAGTGTCTTATTTACCCACTTTATTACGCTAAGAAGCAGTCTGACCTTTAAGTTAATATGAGAGAATTACAGGCGAACATCCGTCAGCGCTTATTAAAGCAACGCCTCATAACCTGCTGCCTTCATCTCTCCGCCTCACATCTGTGAGGTTAAAACACCTGGCCTGACTACTCACAGGTAAAAAACTAATGAAACACTCACTGACATGATGTCACTACAGTCCTAACCAATCACAGCCTCACTGACCAGCAGCTGACCTGCTCTCACTTCATCTTTACAGTCAGTCAGTGTTTCTGGCTCTCTGGAAACATCTTGTGCCATTCTTCATCTGAAATATGAGACTGTTGTTCGGATGTCTGTGTTTTTGTGGATGAGGCGAGAGAACGGCTGAGACGTCTCCTAACCTCAGGGCGGACACTCGAACCATAAGGCCACGGAGCTGGTCTGCCATCACTGATCATACCTGTTGTGTCTCACTCATCAAACAGCCCTTTGGATCCTCAAATCCCAAATCCCAAATATTTTTTTCTTTTTTTAGTCAGATTGAGCAGTGATTCCTCCGTCTCCATCGCTCTGATCGAACTGTTTGCTCCACTGATTTTCGGACTGTAAGAACAAATGAATGTTCAGGTGTGGTTCTAGTAAACTCAAGCCATTTTTACAGTAAATGTAGCTGTATTTTCTAACCTGAAAAGGGCCAACCAAAAACAGGTCATGGACATCTTGTTCGACATCTGGACTGTGCTGGAAAACAGAGAGCAGTAGAGAGCAGCCTGGAGGCCAGAAACAACATAAGGCAGTTACCTCCACCATCTTTGCCTTCAGTCTCTCTTTCAGACTTGACACTGACCAGACAATGTTACAGGAGAAGCTGTCTCCCGTCGCTGTCAGGCCAGCGTCGCACACTACGCAAGAACAAACCTGTCAAAGACAATGACATTTAATGTCAACATGTGTCACAGCATCACAGGGGGAGAAAGCTGCTGTTTCCACCCGGGTGTCATGTCGCCTCTGCCGTGGGACCTGGGGATGAACGCAGATGGAGCAGAAAAGATGAGCGAGGGTTTTTTGTTTTTTTTGTTTTTTTGTTCAGTGTAAAAATTGTTTTAACTGAACCTTGTTTCCCCCAGCTCTCATCAGGAGGACATGTTTGGTCCAGTCACAGCTTCTGGTCGATGTCAGAGTTTGGATCAGGACAAAAATATCTTGTTTCTACTGAAGGAGCTTGACACTCTGAGAGATGCCAACAAGAAGGTAAATATACACATTCCTGTACACACAGTATGTTCTGCACACACAGATACACACATGCTCTCTCTCTCTCTCTCTCTCTCTCTCTCCACACACACAAAC
>JAQFJB010000005.1:23353003-23365037 GCA_029874875.1 Naso minor | reverse complement strand
CGTCAATCATGATCCACCAGCCTGTGAAGAACTGGCAGAAGAGAACACAAGGTTGACATATGAAGTATCATACATGAGATGTGTTTGAGATGCAGTTTCGTTCACTGACTCGTAACTGGTAACGCTGGCGGAAGCTGGTGGAGAAGCAAAAATACAGAATGATTAAGAATTACAGATGGCGCCGTCCTAAAAGCTTCTTATGACCACAACGACAGGAGACGTGTGAGAAACAGACGGTGTTACAGGGATGACGTTGGCTCTGGAAACACAGCTGCTCACAGACAACAAAACAGATTCAGAATATGTCAAGACTTGGAGGAATAATCAACGTATTTTTGATGCAATCTCAGAGACGTTTGACACATTCCAGGAAAGAAACAGAGTAACATCTTTTTCAGTCATTCAGCCATTCTCTCTCAAGAGCCACTGACCAGAACTCCAGCGACAACAGACGCCACAGCGTTCCTCCTCTCCCCCCAGTCGATGCATTCCCACTCTGGCCAGCGGAAGTTATCCAGGAAGCCAGCCATCTGCAGTCCTCTTTGTGTTCACCTCCCTCTTTTCTCTGATCCCTCTCTGCACAGGTGAACCAGTCCTCCTCCTCCTGTCTCCGTGTGTGTCACCACCTGCTTCACCTGCTGCTCTTCGCTGCCTGCGGGCTGCTCAGCCTCTGGCTTTGATCAGGAACTCTGTCAAAGTTGTCTGTGGAGGATGCATACACTCAAGTCTCATTATTAACGTCTTTTATACTGTGCGCAACCTTTGACCTGATGTTTAACAGTTAGGCTTCTAAGATATGATCGAAGATCGAAGTCTGATAACCTTGAGATGGCTTGAGACTAAATTTGCCACATTTCAAGAAACAGTTTGTTAACTTGTTCTTCCTTTGCTCATCACTACTTATAACAGTAATGGTTACTTGGCTTGGACAACATGACTTCAGCAGGTTCCTACTTTTATTTTATTTTTTGGTCCGCAAAGTCAAGCCACTGTAAGCAGCGAAAATACACGTGAAACAGTTTAAAACGGAAGCTTTTGCACCAGTGTTAGACTGAAGTTTTAACCAAACGCGTAACGTTACATACAAACGAGCGTCATACGGGAATATCCTAACTGTCATTTTACTGCACAGTGTTGTGAAGAACTCACCAAACCCAATTGCTAAAACCTAAAGATAGCGTTAACGTTAAATTACGCTAGCCTTAGCTCTTACGTTAGCCTGATAATGTTGATGCTAACGTTAATCGTCCGTAGCAGGGCTAACAAATATCGATTGACTATTCTTTGACTTAGAGGTCTGTCAACATAATCACATCTTTACTGCGTTGTTGTCAAATCTACCTAAAGGTTAGGGGGCTAACGTTCACGTTAACGGTCGCTACCGTTACATTTCTCGTCCAGCTTAGGCTGCTGTACCGTTAGTTTTGTTAATATTGTTACAGTGGGAAGCTAGCTAACAGTTAGCACATATTAACCATTAAATTAATAACACAGGCAACTTAGTTATAACCCTATATGAAACGTTTTGCGCGTAGGGTTAGGTGTCGTTGCCCACCTTGTTAAGTGCCCGAGATGCTTTCAGTTTCCATCAAGCTGAATTCTTCTTCGTCGTCGTCCCCAGTTCTTCTTCTTCTTCGTTTTGTGGCAGCTGGCAAACATGAAATGACGCAACAGCGCCACCAGCTTCCGACCGCATCCAGAGAGTGCAACATCTTTTTAATTTCTCCCTAAATCCAGATGCTATGTACCAAATTTGAGGCAAATCGCTCACTTTTTCATAAAAGCCTGAAAACTGGTAGGCTACAGTTGTACAGGTCGGGATTATTTTCAGTCATGGAGCCTTTTAAAAATCGCCTCATGGTTGCCATAACAACCTATTATGTATTTTCCATCATATCTCCAAACATGATAACACAGAAAAGTTTATGTCCACCCCAATGTTCTGATGGTCAGGGTCCTGAACTGTAGGCTACAACTGCACCCATTTCCATGCTTTTTTGAAAAAGTGAACAATTTTTTCGCATATCATCCAGACTATAAAACGAGAGTTTCTACTCATCATAGGAATTGAATGTGAATCTATTTTTTAAGAAGGTTCTGGTCTCATGGCAGCCAAATCACGGCATATTAATATGCAGCAGGGTGTGCAAAATGATAAACAAAAATCTACATTTAAAACAAAGAGGCCTCTCAAAAAGACAGACTGCTACCTCTGACTTTTGTCAGTGTCCTTTACCTTCATCAAACCACAGTCCTCAATAAAACATCTCATTCTCTCGATGATTAATTCAAATGTTGCCGTTTTTTTCTTGTTTCAGCAATGATCAGAAATCTCACTTACAACATGTGTGTCTTCTACTTCCCCAATATGCTTTTGTAACTTGTTTACAAGAAAATCCAAGTTTCTTCCTCTATTCTGAACTACTGCGTCTGTAAAAACTACTGCATCTGTAAAAACACACAATTTGATTTAAACTGCTTGTGCACTTGGTGTAAAACTCCTGCTTATCTCACCTGCACATAATATTCTCACTTCACCATGTCTAAGATTATGTTGATTGTTATCATTACATTTATCGTGCGTGTCAGAATAACTCGCTCTCTTGTCCCAGTGTAGGGCAAGCTCTGTTTTCACGACTTCTATGGTATATTCAGAACTTTTATTTTTCATTTTTTTATGCTTAAGCTTATCATGCTCAGGGACAGCAGATGGAAATTTGACTTTCTGGCCAACTTTGGCATATTTTCAGAGAAGTTATTAATATGCAAATAAAGTAAAACTTAATTCTGTCAGGCAGATAATTTACTTCATATGCTTGTCTATTTGAAGACAATGAAAGCCTGAAGGGTCACTTGTCTTTTTTACTTCCTGAGTCGCATGCTACTTAAAGGGATAGTTCACCAAAAATTAAAATTCAGTTATTATCTACTGATGGAAGGCCAGGTGAAGTCTTTCAGTCCACAAAACTCTGCTGGAGTTTTACAGGAAAAAGGCACTGCAGTTATCTCCTTCTCTATTGTAGTGAATGGTGACTAGGATTTAAACATAAAAAAAATACAAAAATGCCTCCATACCACTCATCTGAAGTTATCAAAGTGTCCTGAAGCCTCGACATGCCAGGTTATTTGGAAAGATGTCACTGACCTGACACCATGTTTTTAGCCTCACCGTTTACTGTAGCCTGTCGCTCCTGACACAGCACACACAGACCTTTGTTTATATGCAACCCAGAAGTCCAGTGTCAGCAGCAGATGCCAGACTTGCCCTCTAATTGTTCCTGCTGATAGGCAAACTCTCCTTGGTCTTTCCTAGAGCTGCCGTGCGAGCTTCAGAAGGTGTGTGTGCACACAAGCACGTGAATGTGGCTCCCATCTCAGGAGCTACAGTGAACAGTGAGACTAAAAACATGGCGACAGTGATGTTTGTCAAAACAACTTGGTATGTTGAGGCTTCAGGACACTTGGATTACTTCAGATGAGCAATATAGAGACATTTTATGGCTTTATTGTCAGGGCTCGGTATGTTTTCTCTTTGCTCCTTCCTGTTTTCTCCTTTTTTTCCTTGTGTGTGTGTGTGTGTGTTTGTCTCCCCCTGTCTGTGTTTTCTGGGTTGTGTCTGGAGCTGGGGTGGAGCCAGAGGTCCATGATTCATCTGTTACACCTGCTGCTCATCACACACCTGTGCCAGATCAAGCAATCAAGCCACCTTCCAACATTGCTCTATTTAAGACTGGCTCAGTCCTCTACTCATCACCAGATCCTCCATTACCCACCAGTGGTATTCTGACTGGCTTCTTGGTTGGTTATTGGTTATTTCTAGTTAAACGTACTTCTGCTCACTCTGCTCCTTCTCTGTGTTCAGTTCCCTGGGATCCGCTGCCAGACTCACCTGCTCCATCTGCCCTCCTCGACTCCACTCCAGCTCCTCCTGCCCTGTGATCACCGCGCTCCTGCTGTTTCCTGTCAGTCCTCCAGTCCTTGCCTTGCTTCTCTGTGATTCTCAGTCTTTTCCAAACTCAGCCACCTCAGGAGCCTGAACCTCGCTGCCAACATTTCCTGGGTTTCACCAATAAACGTCCTTGTACAGTTTGTAACTCCACTCTGCCTCTGTGTGTCTGTCTGCATTTGGGGTCAGCCTTTTGTAGTTCTAACATTTATTTTGTATTTGTTTTACTTTTGAATCCTAGTCACCGTTCACTGCAATTGTTCGGGAGATTACTGCGACACCTTTTTCCTGTGAAACTGCAGCAGTGTTTTGTGGACTGAAACTCAGCCGACCTTCATTAGCATGAGGTTAGGTAGATAACGATTGAATTTTCATTTTCGAGTGAAAAATGCTTTTTAAGTCGATGGCACAGCTTTATTCACCCCTGACTGGATTTGCACAGTGTAATTGCTGTGCTGTCATTATATTGCTGCAATGATGGGGAAAAAATGTCTCACTTGACATTGTTTTTAAATGTCAAAGCCCTCAGAGGTTTTCACACATGCAACCCCGGAAGCTTTGTAGTGACTCCATTTTAAAATGATCTCTGCTGCTGAATTAAATGAAGGTTAAAGGTGACATGGTGGTGTAGCAGTTAGCAAGGTGTGTGTGTGTCCGTGTGTGTCCGCGTGTGTGTGTGTGTCCGTGTGTGTGTGTCCGTGTGTGTCCGCGTGTGTGTGTGTGTGTCCGTGTGTGTCCCAGTCCCACTGCTCACCTGCTGCTCCAGCAGGACTTATAAATAAATGGATGATTTTGATAACAGAAAAAAAGATTCTGAAGAATTGTGATGTAACTGCAGGATAATGATTCATTAATGTTTTCAAAGACAAACTGGAATAAAAAAACTGGTTCACCAATAAAAACAGCAAATGCATTTGTCTCTTAAGAAAAAAACATGCGTGTAGAGTGTATTAGGCAAACACAAAGGATACCCGAGGCCCTCTGCTCTGTTACAAAAAATTAAAAAGCCTTTTTTAAACCATGGCCAGGCGAAGCAAAGAACATATGACGGCCCTCATCAAGTGTCTCAAAAATATGTGAAATAACACTTAATAAATGAAGAGAAAAAAAAGATTTCTCGGATGAAAAAAGGCAATGTCACAGTCTGCAGTGCAACCATTGTGTAAAAGCCCAGAATCCGCGGTGACACATTCTTCAGGCTCTTGTTTGAAATTATTGACTCTTTTGTATTGGGCTTATTTAAGGTGGAGTCAGTAGCAATTTCTTAAAAATGAAATAAAGATTTATACAAACTAAATCCAGCTCAATCACCACTTATGGGCCTCTAGACATGTGTGGTGAGTGACTGTGTCTGCAGAGCCCTGCCCTCTGCCCCACACAGTCATGACCCCTCTTGGTGGGGAGTGGGTGTGTTTCCCCTGGCGAATGAGAGCGCGCCTTCTAGTAGACAAAATGTGGCAGAGTAGCCAGTTAAACCAGACCCATTCACTGCGCAAATCAAATGGTGTGGGAACTCTCCCATTCATGGCTGTTTCCATCTGTCTGAAAACATGATGGGCCAATTGCAATAATTTATCTCGTATTGGAATTGCTTTATGCGATGACTCATTGAAGAGGTTGAAGACAACAAATCGCTGAAAACCTACACACAGACAAAGGGCGTGGCTATTATCATGAATTTTCCACAACCTGATAAATAGTCATGTAGATGTTGTTACATTGTGTTATGAACTATTTACATCAGGTTTAGTGCTTTTGTCCAGTGTTTTTTAAAACGTTTTGTGTTGTGTTGTACCCCAGGCTGTGTGAGTCTCATGTCCACACCACACAGATTGGTAGAAAGACTCTTACTAAAGGCTCCTGTTCTTTCCTATGTGTAATATTCACAAAAAACAGCACTTGTCAAGTCACCGAGGTTGTTCTCTGTCTTGTTGGAACATTCCTTTTATTTAAAATTGCCTAGTTTTCAAAAAGAAGGGGTTTTGGCTCCTCTTAAACATGGTGCAAGCAGCCAACAGCTCTGGTTGGTTGTATGGTTAAAATTTTATCCAATTGCGTCAAGAGGCAGTTTTGCCTGCATCTGTTGGTACTGCCCCTTGGAAAAAATGGCAAATCAAGGGGTACCAGACTAATTCTTATTTGAGAATTAACTGGCTTTGCCAGGCAAGTGGTTTAGTAACCCATCACCAAAACCTAACTTTAAACGTATGATGACTGTTTGCACCGTATAAAACAGGTGCCCTTTTCACCATTCTCACCCCTGCCCCTCAAACATCTTGAGTCCACCAGCGCAGGTGAGGTTTGGAGTGGATAAAATGTTGGGACTGGACACCATTCAGACCAAAGAAAGTTGCAGATGTGGACATAACAGCGACGAAAAGGAAATATAGCTCTAGTGAGGTGAAACGTCAAGCAGATAAAGGTCATCTCTGTTTGGCTTTCAGCCACTTTCAAGCACTAAAGGACAGGCTGGGGACGAAGAGCAACCAGGAGTTCGCTTGCTTTCTGTTGGACAGAGAGGTGCCAAACATTGGCAGTTAGCATGTGCTAGCTTGCTAAATTATCATCTTCTCCATTAAAATATTTGTAGTATTCCTGCATATCTTGTTGTGTAGGTACAAGCAGTATAAATACACGCTACAATACTGTTGATGGCATCGAGTCAGGAGGAGGGGCCTAATTTGCATTGCTGCGGACTCTAGCACTGACGTGTTTGATGGGTTATTGGTATTGTGGCTTATTTAATGCATCGTACGCTTGAAAATATAAATACTGTGCAGGAAAAGACCTTCTGAATTCTTTAACCACTCACGTGTCCCTCCCTTCAACAATAAGGAGAAAAAATGCATAATTTCCTCCAATAACTCACAGTCTGTTTCAGTTCAGAGTTGCTTCAGAGACTGAGCCACTTGACCGCAGCATTAACTGGCATATCAGTGAGACTGATGAGAACAAGAAGGAAGCTTTTGGCAATGTGTGTCAGAGCAGAGGGGGCGGGTCATGTTTGTCAGCTGTTGAACCTGCATTTCAGGAAGAGCTCCAGCTGCAGATAAGGGCCGAGAGAAAAGTGACACACTTAAAAACAGCTCCTGATCCACAGCTGAGACCCAACTTTTCATCTGTGCCACAGCAAGTTTAAAAACCCGAGAGAAAAATGGTGTGACTGATCGTCAACGGTGAGTCCTCAATGTGTTCAAAAGGCTCAGTTTGTATCAATTGATATGATAAAACTGGCTGCACCTGTGTAAAACAGGAGGCAGAGGGTTGAATTTTAACACGACACTGTTGAGTCGTGTCCTGCTGCTTCTCAGCGACTTTAATGTTTAACCTGAAACTCTGCCAGCAAGCAAGAGAAGCACAGACAGAGACATTTATTTTGTTGCCTCTCTGAGTGACTCCGTGTTTTCTGTCAGGAAGTTGACTCGCTTGCTCACGGCAAATCTCGAGTGACATAAACAGACGAGAGAGAAGCGGAAGTATGTCTGGGTTGGGCGACTTTTGGCTCCAAGGATTCAGCTTCAGGAAATGAATTAAAATAAAATGAAGGTTTTATGTTTTGATGTTTTGGGAATGTTTAACATTAAATTAAAAAAAACTCAACATCTCACTGGAATTTCTATTAAGGTTTTATTCTGAAAGGGTCAGATATTTAACCCCATAATAATGTTTTTATTGCAGTGGTTGTTTCCTGTGAAAAAATGTAGCCTACTCTAGTAATTTAGCATCACACCTTCATGGATTTGGCAGGTCTATTTTTTTAATAAGAAAGGTTTGACCAAGTAATCATGGACTTAAGCTCGTAAAAGCCTCAAGCAACAAAATCTTTGGATCCCATAAACCTTTTGTAAAGAAATTTCCTTATAGTCTGCTGTAAACACACTCATTCAAACCGTAAACGTTCGGTCTGTGATGCCAACTTCTACCTTGTGCTCTCCACACCCAGCATGATTTAACCTTGACAGTCATTAAAGTTAATGTTTCATACCAGACAAACCTGATGCGGAACCACAGAGGATATTTAACCTGTTAAGAACTAGCCTCTATTTTGGGCCTCGGCTGGAAAATTACATGCTCATAATTACTAGAGTGCATCTATGCAACCAAAAGGTCTATTTGAAAATTTAAGGTATCGTAATAAAGGGAACACTTGTTCAGATGTGCAACTATAAGTATATATACGTTACTGGATCTGAGTAAATGATGTTGGTGCACAACATATATGAAAGATTTCATTTCTGGAAAAAAAAAAAAAAAGGACTGAATATTCCTTTGGAATGATGCAGTTGCTGCTCCAGATCTTTAGCAAACCAAGATGCTACCATAGGTGCTCATCACATCTAAATACACCTTTCGTTTTGTTTTTTCCAGAAATTAACCGGACCTCTTTACAATTTCCCATTCAAATTAAACCATACAAGGAAGTGAAGTTTGACTCCAAGTGGAGCAGATTTATTTACAATAAAGAACAAATGCAAACTGTAAAAACTAACTGCAACACAAACTTTAAAAAAAACAAACAAAAGACTCTTTACACAATTGTTCTTTTTTCAAGTGAAACTTTTGGAAGTATCTGTACAGACATGAGATGTGTATCACAACATTTGCATGAGTCAAGTGGAGCTGATTTATTTACATCGAAAACTAATGCAAACTGTAAAAACACAAACTATAACATATGTGAAAAAAATGTTTACACTGTTGTCCTTTTTTCAAGTGACACTTTCATAAATGTCTCCACAGACATTAGTTGTGTGTCACAACACTTGATTGAGGCGTGTCGGGTTAATGTCCATCGTGCCACTGCAGGAAGCAGTTCTTTTTTGAACTGAGACAGGGAGGGACCTGGCACAGCTGTCCACATTCTTGGGATGTCACCATCGTGGCTCCTCTTGCAGAACCTCGTGCTTCTTGATTGTTTGTCGTCATAGAAAGTAGGCATGCAGGAGGTGAGTGCAAACCCTTCAGCAAACTCTGGCATGCCTGCAGCCAGCTGCTCCCTGAAGGTCTTCTGAGTGTGTGGCTTTAAGGAAGGAAGCTGTTTACCACAGCAATGTCCAAAAATTGGTTAAAAGAAAAGTCTTATACCATTACATGGTCTTGTGCTGCATGTTGTAACACTCAGTCAGTGCATCCAATAAGTCTGCACCTCCCATGTGACAACTGTAGTCTACAACAACATCTGGAACAGGGATAGACTCTGTCTGCCACACACCAGCCTCTTCGCCTTTCTCCTCACCATCTGTCCACTGAAGACCTCATGCACTGTAGAGCTTTGGTGTCCATCCATTTCACAAACAGAAGTTTGTCCTTCCTAATCCACAACAGCCGATGTTTTTTTAGACAAATCCTGGAAGAGGGTGGAGCTGGTGTAAAAGTTATCCATATTCGTGGTGTAGCCCCTGCCGATCTTTCATATACTGCCTCATGCTTCTCCTGGCCTTGGTTGCCACCATCTTTTCATCGACTGAGATATGTTGGAATGGCTGGAAGTGAGATTTGCAGACGGGAACTATCTCATTGCACAGGGGCTTTATTTTGAAAAGTCTGTTGTGCTCCACAGTGTTCCTCTTCCTCTCAATCTCTTACCCTTGGATGCAGCGACTACAAGAAGGCCTCAAAGTGCTCCTGAGTCATCTTCTCACCGGGGAAGGAGAAGTTATAAGGCCATTTCTTCTTCCAGGATTCCATCTGTGGTGGACACAGTGTTTTCCACTTGAACGTCAGCCTGCAGTCACTTGTCGGCATTGGCGTTGGCGTTGTCTATCAAGGTGCAGACAACAGAAGAAGTAAAAAACAGCTGAAGAGCCAGATGGGAGACCATGATGCCATTGTATCAAAGGCAGGCCTGGGGGTCCTAGTCGGCCTGAATCTCACAGGTTCCTGGTTTCTTCTCTTTCTCACCTCTCCCTCTCCCTCTCCCTCTTCCTCCCTCACTCTTGGTGTGGCAGACCCACTTCGACCCTGCTTGCTCTGCGTTTTATATGTGGCTTTCTCTTTCCTCTTGGGTTGCCTCTCTTCAGATGTGTCTGAATCAGACGAGGACGGTAGCTGAGGAAGGGGAGCAGACGCTCGATGTGTTGAGCGTCCTCTCTGCGGCTGACCGGTTGGGGGAGGGGTCGATGGGCCTGTCTGATGATGGTTGAGGGGAATGGAGAGGTCCTGGAGCCAAACATACCCCGGATGGGTCTGCCCTCATCTCAGATAGGGGCTGGGCAAGTCATGATGAAGGTGGCTCATAGTCTTCATCACTAGTGGAAAAAACAAATGTAGAAGCAAAACAAATATATTCATTCACTGGGCTAGTTTTGAAAGTGTAATTCATCTGAACACACAAACAACAACAACAATAATAGTAATGGTAATAACAATAACAATATATTTTGAAAGTATAATACGTAACAAACGGAAGAGGTCCTGCACACTGTTTAAAGCTTGCAACATAAAATTGAAACTTTTTTTTAGAATTAAGCAGACAACGTTTCGATCCAAAGGATCTTCCTCAGGTCTGGAGTCTGTCAACCACTAAAATATAAAATATGCAACACAAAGGCTCATAAAACAAACACATATAAAGCAGATAAAATGAGAGGTAATGATAAATAAAAGCACGCAGTGTATGTAAAATACATACATCATTAGATGAAGCAGATTTTTTACTCTGATTGTGTGTTTGTTTGTTCGTTTGGTTCGTTTGGCCTCAAAAACCTCAGACACATTAATGTGTTGGATGAGTTCAGTGTATGCAAACATTTCATGTAATGGTATTTTAAAGGTAATGTATGACTGCATATATGTCTTTTATTAGGAGAAGGAGTTGTTTCCACTCTGTGCACCTGTCTTAGCCAGTGTTGTATAGTAACAAGGTAGAAATATTTTGTTTCTGTACTGAAGTAGTTTTATTGTATATCTGTACTATTTTCATTTCTGTAGACTTTTACTTTTACTTTACGACATTTTCCAAAGGAAACAGATACTTTTACTCCATTACATTTCCCATAAGCATCTCAGTTACTAGTAACTAAATAAAACTAGAAGAATTTTGAAAAGCTACTTGTCAATACCTTTTTTTGTTTGTTTGTTTTTGTTTTGTTTGCCAATAATGTTGGATCACAGACTGCAAGAAGTTGGATTATTGCTTAACCATGTTAGGCGCAATCAGGTTATCTTAAGCTGCAGTACAAGTAATGACCGCTGTCATCATGTTCTATGTTTGATTTTAGAAAATTCTGTTGCTCTGAAACAGTCGCCCAGTTGTTGCAGATTCGGCTTGAGCTAATGTGTTCAAATCAGGCCCAAAGTAGTTTAGAAATTTCAAAAAAACTTTCTGAAAGCATTTTTTAAAATCATTTTATTTGCATTTTGTTGCATTCTGTCCTTATCTAGAACAGAGGTTACATGAATCAAGAGTAAAAGTGAAACTTGACTGTTTTTTAAATGTACTTTTTGCTTGTACTTTTACTTTCAGTGCTTAAGTACATTTATATTCACTGAACTTTTGATACCAAATAGATAAATACCAGAGAAAGTAGTAATATTCTGGTAATAATATACAATTAATATTCTAATAGGCAACTTAATATATATATAATGTTTGAGCTAGTAGGCTAAGGAAGGTAAGGTAGGACGAGCACCTGAAACACCAGAAGGCAGCTGTTGTGGCGCTCGAATATGAAAATGTTCAGTTAAACACTTAATGTTACCTGGAACTTTTAATGAAAGGTGAGCTTTGTATGTAAAGCACAGCATCAAATCTAATTTGGAATGTAAATATAAATAAATCGCTTTGTTTCCTCCAGGATGCTGGATGTTGGACTCTGTTGCAGAGCTTCTGCTGACAGCTTTGTGTTGTTGTGTTCTCCAGCCTGCAGGTTTGTGGGGCAGAAGATCCGGGCTGCAGTGAGAGGTGAAGCGCAGCCACAGAAAAAAAGCACCACAACATGCAAACAGGCGAAAGGTGAGTTTGGTGTCAATGATTCAAGGGTCCGAATCAATGAGCTGAGGCTGAGATCACCTCTATCTTCTATAAATGTTGTTAAAATGTGACCATGTGTATATTTCAGATCTCAGTCTGCGTTTTTAAACACCATT
>JAQFJB010000005.1:23122685-23133200 GCA_029874875.1 Naso minor | reverse complement strand
AGAAATAAAGTGGTGTAAATAAACATCTCTGACACGACAAATTAACTCTGGAAAAACACCTGACAGACCGCGTGCGTAATGACCACACGCTGTCTGCCAATGCCCATAAAGCAATAAAGGTCCACAGTTTTAAATCTCTGTCATGTTGGTTTGTCCACGTTTCTTTAAACTCTGGTGAATCTACGTGTTGTCAGAAATAAATGCTTCTGACAGCGCCTCCCGCGCGCTCTGCGCCATGCGTAAAAACCTGCTTTGGAGGCGCCTGAATGCGTCTTTTTCACCATGCAAAGAACAAAGCGAGACAGAAAAAAAAGAAAACTTACGTTCAGTGGCCATCATCATGATTGTCTCTGTGATGGCATGCTCGTCGTCCTCCTCCATGACCACATCCCTGTTGTCATCTCCCAGCACGTCGTACTGGTCGAGGAGCTGCTGCAGCGGCGGCGCTTTGGGCAGGAGCTGCTTCACGATGTCTCGGCTGATATTAGGAGCTTCTTTCATCCGCAGTTTGCTCAGAATCTGAGACTTTATGGCGTTCAGTCGCATGGTCTTAATTTGCTGCCGTACCTCGCAGGTGGCGCACTGCTCCGTGTCCTCTGGGCTGGTGGCGGGCGGCTGCTGGTGCGTCTCTTGGTCACTCAAAACTACTGGACCCAAAGCAAGCAGCAGGCTAAGATAGAGCACAGTCTGAGACAGATGCATTGTCTTAACGCGTCAAGTTGGGTTTCAAACAAAATAAAAGATCCCTCGGTGTGTGCTGGACCTGATGCGCGACTGGACTGGGTTTGGATTAATGTCCCACACTGATAGGCATCATACTTTATTAGCGCACACCTTTTTATACTCCAACTTTAGCCTCTTTTGTGTCGTCAAAAACCATGATTGGCTGGACAGGCAACAATGAATTTTAACCGACTGACATGAAAACTTTTTTTCGTTGTCAAGCCATAAAGGGACGGAGACTGTGAACATGTGCTGGACGCGTCCACGCACTGATAAATTCACTTTTCTTACAGTGATTGCGCAATGAGCGCAGTGGCGCAGACTCTGTCTGCGTAATAATTTACGGTCTGATGAACCTCGAGTTACAGTACGACCTAAAATAAAACAAACAGCCCGTTTTCTGTGGAGGAAAGCAACACAGACGAGTTCGTGCGTAGTTTGTACCGTATGTAATTACGGTTTTTAAATGTACCTCTCAAATGTGTTTTAATGCTGCACAGTCAGAAGGCTGCATCAGATATAAACTGACTGATGACAGGTAGTCTACATGGATGCAGCTGTTTGCATTCCGAGGATCGATATGTCTTAATTATCGGCTCTGATCATTTAAACCTGAAACAAAACGTTTCTTGTGCAGGAAAATCATAAAATCGGCGGGGAAAGAGAAAAATCGTGGCGCAGAACATGTTCGAGTCTCTGTTCGTGCAACCTGGTCTCAGCACATGGGAGGATGGCGCCATCGTGTGGCAAGTCATCGTCACTCACATCAGAGATGCATCATCTGCTAAACCTGGAGTTTCAAAAAAGAAGCCAAATAAGAGAACAATCGTTTATGAAAACAAAATTTAAATAAAAGCTTCAGGAAAAGACGCTTTCCAGCTCGTCAGAGGAGTAACGTGACTGTTTTCTTATTGCAGGTGCTGTCAGCGTCACTCACCTGTCCCATGTGTGACATGTATGCACAGCGGCAAAGATCAAATACTCCAAACTGTTCACCACTGATCTAATTAAATCTGACTTTATAAAGTTCACGGAAAAGTCACGGACATGAGGAATGAGAGCACGTTTCAGAAACAGGCCTTAATAAAAGCTGGACAGACATGTGAATATTTCAACAGCCGTATTAAGTCTCATAGATATTATTGAAACACTTTGGTAGCTCAGTGTTTATGTGCTCTCAGAAAAAACAGACAAAAAGATTTAGCCTATTTAGAGCCTATACGAAAATTTCTTGGTTCGGAAAGAAGTCCTGCAATTCCACACAATTATTTATTATTAAAGTATTACTTACATTAGACAATTTTCACCAGGAAACAAAAATAATCCATGAAACAAAATTCGGCCCATGTTCCATAAGCCGAATGTTCAAACTTGGATTTAACTTTAAGAGACTTTCGAACTTCTGACCCGCGGGGGAAACACTGAATAAGAGGGTAGATTTCTTTTGTGGATGTAGTTCTGATTGATTCTTTCATCGATTATCTTTGAAAATGTGATTTTTCAGAAAACTTTGCGACAGCGCGGCGGCACCTCCGCGCGTAAACGGCAGAGCTGTTTTCTGCCGGTGGGAATGTGACGCTGGCTCGTTCCGCTGTTGGTTTTCCGGTGTGTGCGCCGCGTAAAAAAACCAAAGTAAGTGATTCATGATTTTTTTTCCTGTTATCAGCCCATTTTCACAAGAAGAGGCAGCTTTAAATAAAAAGACCTACCATGTTCCAACAAGAATGTAACTCTTACATGTGAGATAGACACGCATCAGTGAAAGGCTCAGTGACGACACAGTGACGACACAGTTCTCTGAGTACTTTTACTTTGTGTACTTGAAGTATCCCCGAATTTTGCTGATCTGCTTTTACTCGAGGCATTTTACTGCCCCACTTTAACTTGTAGAATCTGTCTAAAATATTTACCACAGAAGAAAACACGCTGAAGATGAACGTGATCATATTGGCACAATTCTTGTCCGATGCAGTATTTCACTGCCGCCACCAGATGGCGGTGTTTCACCAGGCTGCGGCGGGGCAGAGCCGCTGTCAGTGCGCAGCGCCTGGGCTCACTCTGCAGCTCGGTAACAGCCGTTCAGCGGCGTTGCGCTCAAGTCAGTCCTGACCTCTGATTTCCTCTCTGCTGAGCAGCTTCACTCGGTGCTGACCGACGTGAAGGCAACACGGAGACCGTCCGCCGTCTGCCCCATCAGCGTGGGATTTTTGTGTCTCCTCTGAGATTATTTGGAAATCTGGTGCGGAGCGCTTCATCCTGCAGCGACTGGACCAGCGAGCAGCAGCAGAAACAACTTGGGGGATAATTTTGTATTTACACAAACAGTACCGTTCAAGTGTCAAGTTCAGATTGCTCGGATGCTGTTTGGAGAGCCGGGGAGCGGACAGACGCACCAACCCAACCCCAGATGATGAACGTATTATTATTTACTTGAACGACCTTGGGTTATTTCCTCTGTCGCCGGATTGTTTTTTGGTGGAATGGAGAGAAAGCTGACGCTGTTTCCACACTCTGTTCAAAGTATGTACGGCTCTACAGGATCACAGTTGTGTTGGCATGTTGATTTTAATCTCAGGTTTAGCACAGACATGTTTCCATTGAGGCTCACAGCGGGTCTGCACAACAGCCCTGCACTGTTTTGTTCAAAGTCAGTTATCAGGTTTAATCCCAGTGCCATGAGTCTTACTGACAGCTAATGGATGCTCTCACAGTTTGGTGCACACTGACATTAAGACACGGTTACAATCATTTAAGCTCATTAACATAATATCAGATCTGCAGAGGGGGATTTTGTGACAGTTCAGACTCCTGTGTTGACGTGTGAGCCTCTAAATGTTGTTGTTTTACTCACAGGGAGACTCCCCACTCTGCATAAATCATTCATGGCCTGCCTGTTGTGCAGCTTTCTGAATGAAGCACATGTTTGTTGTGCACCAAGGCCTGTAGTCCTAGAAGAGGAGCTGTCACTGTGAATCAGGCTGCAAGGCTCGCTTAGTGGAACAGATGGGAGACACAGGCTTACAACAAAACAGCATCAGCGCACTCGAGCTAGAGACAGACGTCCCTGTGCCATGCAATACAAAATAGGCCGAGGGATTGAGTCATAAAACACTCTGAGGTTGAGGAGGGAGGGCCGAGGGGGGTGTGAATGAGTAACACACTTGATGTGCAGAGCAGCAGAGCATGTTTAAAAATGACCCTTGCGGAGGTGAGGCCTTGACCTCGAGCCAGCCGCTGGAGCTTGGGTCACCTAGCTGCCACAGCCACTACGAATATCGTTCAATCCTTTCCTCGTTCCCGCCATCTGGTATTTGTACGCTGCCTCTGATGGGAAATAAATCACTAAAATCCTCCCTCTGTCTCATTTGCTCTCTTTCTTTCTGCAGCTGAGGAAGGGATGAGTTCTAGTCAGCGAGGGAGTAGGACTGACCGCTTCAGCACCACCAGAGCCACACAGGGATGGGCCTCCTAGCCGGTTGTCCCCCAGCGCTCTCTAAATTGCCACTCTCTGCTGTGTAATAGTGGTCGTTGCACATGTTGGCATTCAGACATGGATAGGAGTGGGAGCGGATGACAGGAGCACAAAGGCGACTGCCACAGAGAAGTCAAGGGGATGCACAGATTTGCTTCTGGGATCAAAATGAAAACAGAAATTTGACCAAAGACTTTTGCACCTTACTGCTACTGCACGTCTCCCTAAATCAATGCTACATCCTCCAGAGTATGGGGTGCGTTAAATCCAAAAAGAGCAACTCTGCAGCTCAAAATGCAAACGCCACAGAGAAGATGGAAGCCAAGGGGTCAAGGGGTGAGAAAGCCTACTTGGTTCACTCAGAGATTGGCTCACCAGAGAGTTCCCCTCAGGTCAACCCGGTTCTACTGGAGTATGCCCAGAGACTCTCCGAGGAGATTGTGGTCCGGGCCGTGCAGCAGTGGGTGGAGGTAGACCGGCGGTACAGTGACATTCCCTACATTGAGTGTGACGTGCCATGACATGGGGAGGGGTGTCGGAGTGCAAAGGCTGGACCATGCTGAGACTGCCTCGACACTGGAGGTTGTATAAGTGATTAAACAAGGCCGACAGTCTCAAACACCTTCACTCAGAGGGAATCCTTGAAGAATCTACCTGCGGCAAGCAGGAATATGAATGAGCTGCCAGAAATTCAGTTTTGACCTACTTTTGGATTGGATTATACTTGGATTGAACCTAAAAACCCTCCTCCAAGGCGACCACAGCACTCTGATCCGGTCTACGTTTCTGTGATTATCTGTGTCAAAGCTGGTGCCTTACTGAAGCAGAATGTCTTCAGTTGGATATCAGCTTTCACAGACCTTATTTGTCCCCTCTCCTGGTAGGCGTTGGCTCTCTTTGGCTGGACGTACAATGCAAAACAAGAAATCCTATCAGATATGGCCTGGAATTGTAACGTTCTTGCCAGTGAAAGTTTGCCTCGTCCAGTGATGCTGTCCCAGGGCCAGAATCCTCTCCTCTTACGGAGGAAGTTATTATTAGATCCCATCTTTTGGCAAGGGCTCACACTTAAAAAACCCCACTAGTATCATCGGGTCAGAAACACACCCAGCTGTCTGACTCCTTCTGGTCTAATGAAAGGCTCCACGGACTGAAGTTCTCCCTAATGGCCTCCCTGGAGATCCTGTGGCTGAGCTGCAACCAGGAGCATCACTGCCATTAGGCAGCCTCGACCACAGGCCTCTATCCAGCAGGCAGGGTCTTCAAAATGGGGCCAGGAAATTTACATACAAATAATGAATGTCTGGCACTCCAGGATATTCTGTATACACAAGTCACAGCTTGGGAACCTTGACATCAGGACCCAGATCACAGGGGAACTGCTGGTCTCAGCCACCAAGAAGCCCGGGCATGAGAAAGGATTGACACACTTAAAAAAAAAAAAAGGATTTATCTTATCAACAGAGATGACGTTTAATGATACTGGCTTTTTGCTAAAATGTTGTAGGCCTCGCTCATCAACATTGTGTCATAGTACAAATCCTAACCGGTAAATACTGCCCTACAGCTGCCCTACAGAAGACAACGGAACAAATATGCAAAGCTGGAAACACATGACATTTCAGTCCATATGTCTTCTTCAGAAAGTGCGGTGCTGCTTCATAACAGAAGGTAACGATAAATACAAAGTGACAGAGTAGATATTTATGGAATAGAGGTTCACAACCGCCAAAGTCCTTAATGAATGTTCCTTGGGGCCCAACACTGTTTAGGTGAAATGTTTTATACTGTGTGATTTATACCAGAGGGGACACTGTGCAGGTCTGGTCTTTGTTCACCGGACAGAGGGGGAGCGTAGCTGCAGGCCAGGGCCTCACAAGTCAGATTGTCCAGATCTGAGCACAGGAACTCTAACTGATGTCATTGGGATTTACCCAAATTCAATCACATCACTAGCTAGGCTCTGCAGAAGAGCTTTGACGACACTTTTACTGCCAAACATTCGAATGGTGTCGTATCAATTAGATAAGAACCATAACAGCAGGAAGCTCTAACCGTAAGAATACTTCGACAAAAGCTGATAAGCCATATGAAACAGTGTGAGGGTCTTCTCTCCACTTGCCTTTTTCCCAGGTCTTCTTCTGTAACAGAAATGGTGTTTCAGTATTGACATAAAGCTGTCCACCACCAAACGTTGTATGAGGAAGTGAAACCATTATAGATGCTGTTTGGGTGCTCTCTGAAACTGCTAAGCCTCTGTTTACTCTAACATTTAGGCAAACTGGTTGGTGATGAAGCGTCCGAGAGGTTTCTTGAAAGAAACATCACGTGTGCTAGAAAATATCTAAAAATCAACACACAAAACATAACTTGCATTAATCTGTGCAAAGAGATGACTCTCTTGGGGTTTTTCCACAAACATGTTGTGATTCCCTGATGATTAGAGATGAGCGCACCATATTCCTAATTCTTAATCTGATGCCATTTGTTTTGCTTTAGATAAAAATGGTAAATCTCACTGTTGTCTGAAAACTGTGTCCTGTGAACGTTTGGACTTTTAAACCCAAAAGGCCTGTTTCAGTAGCACAAGGAAAAAACTGTGGCTGTGTGAAAAAATGTGATGTTTGATCAATTCATGCCATTAAAGGTGCACAATTTTCTTTACAGTTCACATGCTGGAGGATGTTTTCATTGGATATGTTGATTTTAATATTAAGAATACTGACACCAAACTGGGTGTCTGTCTTTAAGCTGCACATGTTGCCAAGCATGAAGTCCAGCTCTGCCGTGCAAAACATTGTCTTCATTCAGGAAAATTTAATTTTTAGAACTTATCTCTCTTTAAAAATTCACAATGGATTCAGTTTTATGCTGGCAAATAGGTCTTGCATTCATCAAACATAAAAGGGACTCACTGCCCTGCAAGGAGTTTAAGATGTGAACGCCTTTCTTCATTCAAATATCAGTCTTCCAGTTTAACACTCGCTGAAAAGCATCAGTGCTTCCTTTTTAAACTAGTTTTTAAGGCTCATCCATTTAAAATAATTTAACAACAGCAGCTGTTTACATAGAGGAGGAGAGATGCTGCTACACTGGTCCGACTTATACTATTATTATTACATGACTGGGTTTTATTACATTTTGATCGAGTTCAGTCAAAGATATTCCATTATTAAAACAAGATCCCCCGCTGTACACTGTGCCAGTGGTGCAATATGGTGTATACACTTCCAGGTTTGACTATAAACAAAATGTGTTTGGCAGTCACTCCATTGTCTAATTAAACTTAAACTCATCAGTCCAGCTGTCTGACAGATCAGTGACGGAAGTTAGTAGTTTTCTCATCTATGTACAATATAATTTGGATATTTTGATTGATTGATGTTTTGAATTTCTTTATCTCAGGATGGGAATGAGTTTGTTTGACCGGCAGCACCTGTCCTGATTTATGGCTGCTATGTTGACTGAATGGCAGTTGGTTGGTTTACTGTTGTACTGGCTGTCAGGAGAAGCGCCACGGAGGGTCACTTCATTTAAAAGTAAGATGCATAGAGTGAAACAGGTCTGTAATGTGGTGCTTACTATACCTTCAGTTCCATTTAAAGGCTGCTTCAACCTGTCCAGCGTTTCTTTGAAGAAGTTGGGCTCTGATTCAAAAAACTCCAAGTGCCCTTTTTACTATTTTTACTACTGCCACTCAAATGTCCTGAGTCTGCCAGTGTCTCAAAAACTTTGACACTTTGCATCCGAGGAGCCCATACGTTTAGAGAGAAAGTGAAATGAAAGGTGAAGCAGAAAACTGAGAGACTGGGAGAAATCCAAGGTGAAAGATGCTGTTTCACAGCAGATATTTGGTGTAAAGGTTACTGCACATGAAAAGCAAAAAAATGCAATGTTAGAAATCCGTTAAATGCAGACTTAATACCAGCAGCAGGCTAGCCATAAGCACTGTAATATGGTTGTGTCATAATGCAGTCGGGGAAAAAATATAGCCTAGCTTTTTAGAGCAAAAAAAAAAAAAAAAAAAATCAAACTTATATTCAAAGTAGTTGGAGGTCAGATGATGATAACTGAAAACACAGTCACCACCTCTGATCAATGAGGCACACAGAGAGGTAACATATAAACAGAGGCATGTTAAGCACGTTTGAAGTACAGGAAATTTAAGAGAGAACGAGATGAAGAAGACGGAATTCAGATTAAAGAGTAACTAAATCCCTAGACCACTTTTTTTAGCTTTTTAGCGCAAATTAATAAATGTTTCCATATTCTGTTATAAATGTGTGTGATGACTGCCATCTACTGGTTGAAACACTGCTATTACAGGGCTATTTTTTGAAGCATTTTAATTGGTTAAGGTGAGACGTGATGTCACCAGTGCCAAGATACTATCCTCAGGCTGACACCAGCTGCTAGGCAACCAGAGAATTCTAGATTAAATGAGAGTGATCGATGCACCAGCAGCTTTTTAGACAAATTTCACAATTTGAAGAAACACTTAAACCAAACTGGAAGTTTGTTACTGAAGTCTCACCTGTTAACACATGCATCCTAATGTAAACACTCGCATGTGTGCAAATACACACAGCCACACTCAAACACACACAGCATCATTCCTGTATTGATGTTGTTTTATTCAAAATCAAAGGTCCAGTCTGAAGGATTTAGAGACATCTAGTGGTGACTTAGCAGATTGCAACCAACTGAATATTCCTCATCATCTGCAGCAGGAGAGACTGCAGTCAGCGCAGACATCACAAAAGATATGAAGGCCCTCTCTGGAGCCAGTGTTTTGTTTGTCCATGCTGAGATACTATGCAAACAAAAAAAACATAAATATTAACTTGTCAATTCAATATCTGCAATATTCTGTCAATTGTCTTGACTTGACTTTTTTCACTCAAACATGTGGAGAAAGAAATTCTCACTTCTTCTAATTCAGTCAGCTCAAAATCAATGTGGCCAAGACAAAAAAAGGTATAAAAGGTCATTTATTCCTGCTGCTATGCACTGTTGTGGATTTTTTTGACTGTGTGATGTCTATGTGATACTGCTGGCTGTAAACCAATTTGCTCCTCAGGGATAGTAAAGATACCCTTGAACCCTTGAACCCTTGAAAAGAACGTATTATTTGCGCAAAGCAAAATGTAGAAATGGACCCAGTTTCACTTGAGGGCCAACGAGCCGAAACTGTGCAAAACTTTCAATACGTCGGTACAGTTTTGGACTCTCGGTTGAGCTTCTCTGATAACACAGAGCGTGTTTTTAAAAGATGCTTCCAGAAACACTGTCTTCTTTGGAAACTGAGTGGCCCTGGTGTTAGTCATCAAATTTTAGAAACTGTGTATAAAACCACTGCAGGGAGCGTTTTAACTTTTCACCCTCCTGCATGGTACGGTCACCTCAGCTGTAGGTCCAAGAACAGACTATCTTGAATCGTATCAGTGGCTGGCAAATCAAACGTTTAACCCCTAAAAGGCCTCTGCACAGAGAGAGGGCGAGGAGGAAGGTGAGGAGTTGAGCCCTCGCTCTAACCGGTTTGAGCCTTTAAGCTCAGGGGGGCGCTATAGAGTCACTCTGCTGACTACAAATGTGTTCAAGAAGTCTTTCATTCCAAGTGCTGTCAGCATTTTTAACTCAATAGACTGATAAGCTGTGGCCACAGAGATCAACTGATTTTGGTGACTAATGGGACTCTGTGATATTGTGTTGTTTCTACTTGCTTGTCTACCTGTATGTTGTTTTGATGTTTTTGGTGAGCCGAAGACTAATTCTGTTTTATTCTGTTCTGTTCTAAAGAAAAGGCTGGTTGGAACAGGACACAGCAACACTTCTTCCCTCTGACGCACAAGCTGCCACAGACAGAAAGAGCAGCAGCCACATGATTTCCTTGTCATATGAATCGATCTTTCAGAGCCAAAAAAACACGGAACAAAGTGCGTCCCTCTTTGTTTCATACAATACGGAACACGTCGTTTCGTTTCCAAACTCGGGACGATTCCGTATTTCTGCCTATTTAATGGACGGTTGGCAACAGGCCACAAAGACAGGAGGGCCTGCTCGCTGTCTGCGCTGCTGCTGCGCTTTGAAAAGGTGTCGTTTGATTTTAAACAGTCTTTAACAGTCTTATAGGTCCTACAAATTGAGGCAGGTGTCACGACACCGGAACTGCGCATCTGTGGATCAGCCCTCCACCTTCTTCCCCCACACCTCTGCTGGTAACGCCCCGCCCACAGCCCACAGGTGTATCAAGGCAAATCTTACCTCACTGTCGTTGAGCGCTTGATCTTGAGGATTTTTTTTTATCAAACCACGAGATG
>JAQFJB010000005.1:22950019-22964346 GCA_029874875.1 Naso minor | reverse complement strand
CCTGTTTCAACATGAATGGCAGTGAATGGGCTTTAAAAATGCAGCCTGACATCTACTAAAGTAACACATGGTCACATCTGAACAAGAACGTGTAGAAATTAGGGGTGAACTCTGCCAATGGAGACTGGTGCTTCTTTAAGACATTGGTCCAATGTACACATAAATTAAAATGGTTTCACTGGGATCAAACATGACTCATGCATTTTTAATGATTATTTAATAAAAAATGTGTGCCGTAGTTGTGGATTTTGCACTTTCATTATTAGTTTGTGTATGTGTGTGTGTGTGTGTGTGTGTGTTCTGCTACTATGTCTTTCTCTGAGGCGAATAGGCTGCTTCTCTTTCATCTACAAAAAAGTAAATAGCTCTTCTTTCTTCAAAAGCTCGTAAAGGCCGTCTCATGACAGAGAGGAGGAGTAAATTTGAAGAATGTCAAATGTCCGATGCTTCTCGTGTTTCTTACCCTGCATGCTCTGCTTCCTCAGTTCTCCTCCACGCTCATGGACGAGTGGCGATGAATCTGTCAGGTCTGAGCTGGTTTCCATTAAGGGTCTCTTAAAGAACAATAGGGAAACCGGTTTAGTTGGGAGTATCTCGGTTATGAGAACTGTTGCAAAGGGACGACCTCTTCACCTCAGCTGCCAGCACCTCCAGCGCACTGATTCATTTGTCTGGAACAGTTTGCTGCCGTTTGTTGCCATGTTAGCCATAAAAACTTAATGTTGGGCTGTGTATGTGTCAGTTTGTAGTTCAGTCTCTGCCCTCAAGTGATCAAACCATCAATAAATGCAGCTTTAAGGGAAAATATATTAAACTGAACTTGCACATCAGAAACTTTATTTTTCGTCTTTGCTCTGCAGTGTTGATACACCGTGTAAAAGAGCTACTTTTGTTATAAGATTTAGGGCACACTCACATTTGGCCCAGTTGTCCCGTACTGTGCCGAAACTCGATTGCCCCCCCTCCCCTCTCCCCCTCTCCCCCGTGCTCACATTGCTTCAGTCTAACAGTGCCTGAGCATGCATGAGCTCCCTGATGGAGTGCGACTTGTATTTTCAAGTCATTTTTTTCATCTTGTAATGACATTGTTCATTTGTTCTCTGGTGTTAGCGATCTAAAGACAGTCATAGATTTTTCCACTGCTCTTCATCCAGACTTTGTACGCTGTTGTCTGCCTGAATTTAAGGTGAATCCTCCACAAACAGTCACGCTGATGTCGGCACTCCGTGCCTGTGCTCGTGCATCTGTACTGTGCCGAAGCTCACCTCTTCCAATCTGCCGGGGTCAACAAAGAGTACTGCGCTGGGCTAGGTACAGAGCGCTCACACTAGTCAAACAAACTGGACTTTGGGGGTCAAACGTGCTCAGGCACGGTACAGATTGTCTAATGTGAGTGTGCCCTTACACTTTCTTTAAATTGCTTGGTTTGAAATTCAGAGGCATCTGGAAAAGTTCATTTGTTCTGCTAGCAGAGAGCTGAAATGATCAGTTTGTCCTGAAAAGAAAGTCCACTCTGTTTATGGCTTGAACACTGACCTTAACAAAAGTAACGGCAAATAATGGCTCCTGGTGTTTTTACTTTCCATGTTCTGATCTCCTGACACTGGCTTTCCATAGTGTGTGTGTGTTTCCTCTCCCCTAGCTAACAATGCAGCTCAGGAAGTATGTCAGGATAAGGGCCAGACTGTGAGGCTCTCTTTGGTCAGTGCACCCAACGTTGAGGGACAATAACATCGTCTGGTTAATCCCAGAAAGGCTAGTGTTGAAGCAAAGTGTTGAAGAAAGCTGTGGATCTGTGAAAGGGAATTACTGGCCCAGGTGTCTTCAAAGAAAACTCGGCGATGTCCCTCTGGCTGGTGAGTGCTGTTGCAACATGTCAGGTTTAACTGTGGGTGGTCAGAGAGTCACTCCCGTCTCAGGTCAGTCCAACCTCAGAATGCAAAACAATGACGCTGAGTCAAAGAGCTTCTTTTGCATGTTGCAGGTTATTGAAGTCAAACCGTATTTGTTGTTACTACAATGAATGTTTCTTCCAACCATTTCCCAAAGACATAAATTACTTTTTAGACTGATTTGAGCTGTTTTTTCTTTCACGTAGGTGAACAAAAACAACCAAATTTGAGTTCAGTCTTGAATTTAAATCCATTTGAAAGTCTCACTGAGTCTGAATAAGTTTAGCTTTCAGTATTGACAAGTAATTAAAGTTCTAAATATGAAAGTCAAAGGTCTGTAAACAGAATTTTTTCTTTTTTAGAAATATCAAAAATTCTCTTTTTCCTGTTTATCCTTTTTGTTTTCTTCCAGAGTGTACTAAAAATTATGAATTATGAGTTACTAACAGCAAAAGAAACTTACAACACCTACAACTGGTATTTTACTTATTAAATGTTTTTTAGGTGCATAAGCCACACACAGTCACAGGTGACGTTTGGTGAGGTCAGTTAACGCGAGCGGTGGTGGCAGTAGCAGGGGAAGAGCCTGAGGAATCTCTTCCACAGAGATGGCTTCTTAGGTTTAGGTTCTTCGTTGATCTTCACCGTCTTATCTTCAAGGTCGGTGTTTCTGTCCTTCAGCTGACCTCTTCCAGATTCCTGCTGGTGGGGCTGCTCCTCTCTTTTGTTGGTTTGCAGCAGTCGGGCCTTTTCCTCCTCCAATGTTTTCTCTTCCTCTTTTGGTCCTCCTCTGCGTGAACCAGGGCAACCAGCAGAGAGGCCACCTCGTCTTTCTGCTGATCCTTTTGGTTTTCTCTCTCAGTTTCCTCAAGTTTACTGACTTTGAGGAGAAGTTCTTTTTCACTGTTGTCTGCTTCATTTAATTCTTGACGCTCCATCTCACTCCGTAAAGCTGCATTCTCACTTCTTAGTTGCTTAATCTCCTCGTCCTTTTCATCCATGAAGTCCAGCTCGTTGACTGCTACCATCTTTTCCCCTGTCTGCTGGAAGAACACCTCCACTGGATTGCGGACCTTGGCTTTTGGAGCCCACTGTGGGGAAGCCTCAGGCCCTCTCCAGCTCTGTGATTTCCTTCTGCTGGTGAGGATCCGTTTTATCGTAAAAGTCTTTTACTTCTTCAGCCTGTTTGGTTTTAGAAGAGTCCACAGCATTATGTAGCTTCTTTAATGCCATGGCTACCTGCACCTCCTCGGGTGCTGCATCAGGCTGTGGTTCCTTCGGGTTCGCACCTACTTCTGGGTCTTCTGGGACCACAGTGGTCTGGGTTTCTTCTGGCTCCACAGCCTCCTGTGGTTCTTCAGGGATTGCAGCTAGTTCTGGTGCTTTATCCAGATATCTTTCCTGCCATTTAACGAGTATGGACTCCTCTGAGCTTGGGAAATACAATAAATTGTACAATGAACTTGCGAGGTTAGAGTGGAGGGTCAGTCCTGAGCTGCTGTGACTGACTGCGCCGCCACATTGGGCCGACCTAACCTAATGTGCCTAACATGCATGTTTTTGTGATGGGAGGAAACCCACGCAGACACGGGGAGAACATGCAAACTCCTCACAGAAAGGTCCTATCCCAGCTGGGCATCGAACCCAGGACCCTCTCTTGATGTTAGACAAGTGGACATGGATTTGAACTCAGGACCCTCTTGCTGTGAGGCAACAATGCTAACCACTAAGCCGCCGTGCTTACCCGGCAACGGAAAACCTGTGAAAAATTTTTTAAAGGTTTTATAAACTGGAACAAGACAGTCCAAGTTTGTGCTTCTTTTTTTTTGCTTAATGCTGGACAGTGTAGTGTCCACTGTATTGAAATTAAATGCTCTTTTACACCATCTTTAATTAAAACTGTTTTTTGGGTCTTAACCTGATCAATAGGCATTTTATGACATAAGCAATTTGTCTCGTGTAGTTTACTGCCTGTGTTTTGACCTTGGACAGAGACAGTCTTTGCTGTGTCCATTTATCTCTCTCTCTTCATCTCTTATGTCCTGTCCTCTGATGTGGACATGCCACTGTCTGAGGTGTCTGAAAAACTAATTATTTTATGGCCTCACAGAAGGCAATAACTTTCAGACTGATGTGTGTTTTACAAAGAGCTGTCTGGGCCACACTGGAGGCAGGCCCACATCTTGTCATTGGTTCTTATGCAATGATCACCCTCAGCTGTTGGTCTGTTATGTGATAACAGAAAACAGAACACAAACTTAATTATTTAACCGTCAAGTAACCTATAGTAGCTCCTTTATTGATTTCTCCCACTGTGTTAAAATCCTCTTGTAAAAAAGTAGAAACATAATGTGAAAAAGGAAGATGGAGCCAACTTGATGTTGGACTTTTGTACCTTTTCATCACTTGGCCTGCATCCTGTTCATTTCTGCCTTGTCTGGGTTTTTATGAGGCAGCTGATGATTGCTTGGAGGCCTTTGGTGTTTGAGGCCAGTTGATACTTAATGTTTGGAAGGTGAGACAGTCACAGTAGGTGCTTTGTATTTGGCGGGTGCTTTTGTAGATGACACTTAAAGATTAGATAGCTCACCGGTCCTCTTTGGATTAATTTACTACTCTAGCAAAGAATAAAGCTGTTTAGCAATCTTCATGTTAAATTAAAAGCTATGTTGATTTTGAACTCTGTGAATTACCTTAATATAGATAACATGCGCTATGATGCTTTTAAGATATCTCTATTTACAAGGTTCTGCAGTGATGTAAGAAGTGTTTTCTCCATGTGATGCATCGATCTTTCATCCATAAACTTTATGGACAAACATCAGTTTCTTACTCTTTAAAATGGGACAGAGCTCTTAGGTTGCTGTTATTGATTTACACTTGGTTTAAATAAGTGTTAAACAGCTCTACATTCTGACAGCCATCACTGATATAGAGTTTGGTCAGTAATGCGGGTCTCCCAGTCCCTCTGTTCAGCAGTAAATTAATAGATAAAAAATCCTGGAATCCCTTCTCCTGATTTGATAAGAGTGATATCGGATACCAAAAAAGTTAAGTGAAAAAAAATGTAAATCCCACTTACAGCACATTTAATTTGCCTCTTTGGATCTAACTAAAAAAATTTAACTTCAGGAATTAGTTGTGTATGAAAGTATTGATACTCTTAAATAATGCAATATTATGTTTTACAATATGAAATTGATTCTAATAAACACTGTTGATTTTAAATGAAAGTTTACATGCAAAGATTCATGGCAGTGGTTCATTTTGTGTTTTTTTAAACCACCCAAAAAGTATTGCTATGATATTCTGATTTCATAAAAATATTAATGTTTTTTATTCAGATTTTAGGGATATTGTTCTTTACACTATGGCAGTTTTCCTAAAATGAGATTAAAAGAAAAATTGTGATATATTGCCTTGCTTCTATTCTGCTATATGTCACATGGGTGAAACCCCCTGTTTCATGATTCATATTGCATCACCAGATTCATTCTAATACAAAGTCCTATTAGGAATAACGTGATGCGGGGTTAGCATCCTTAAGAATGCCGCCAAAATTTTTCATTGTCATCGTTTTCATGGTACAGTTCTTCTTTTATTTGTTCATGATTCAGTGGATTGAAATTTCTGGTTGAAATTAAGGTGTTTAATTTTAAGGGACCTTTCGTTATTTATGGGAGGGGTACACTAAAGGAAAATATGGAAGGGTCATGCTTTTTTAATTTGAGTTGGAGGGAGGGTCATACAAATTTGAATCGATCAGATTTTGAATAGTTTTCTCCAGAATTCATAAAAATATAGTGAGTTCCATCAATGACTCCCCTCTTGGCCAGACTGTTTGGTATGATCCAGGGTGTCGTTTCTCTTCGGCTGCCCTGTCTGTCGATCTTTATGTTTGGCCTATCCAGATAGTGGACGTGTGCAGTATTGCCTTTTTCACACTGGTTGCCATTGTAATTCCCAAACGAGGCTCGGTTGGGTGTGCGCAGCAGAGACGTTTCACAGCGGAGCTACGACGCCAGAGGCATAGCTTCACCTGCATGGATGTCATCTCACTGCCGTGTCCCTGCCTCTTACAAGAGGAAAGCCACTGTTTTCCTGTCAATTCTAAAATCCTTCGCGAGTGGACGAAGTGATGCATCTGGTGTTGCTGCGCTGCTATGACACGTCTCCGTTTGCGCTGCAGCTCTGTGCTAGAACGCAAGCTGCCATGAGCCAAACTTGGATTGACAGATGGAGACTTGGCAACATGTAGTGGACGAAATGAATATCTGTTGTCCAAATGTACATTGTGTTGTGGATGATTGAGATATGAAGGTAATAATACAGCAAAGTTACGTTTTATTGACAGTATTTGCAAAGCTGCTGTATGTTCCGATTATATAAATGTGTACACAAACCAAAACTAATGACGAAAAGAAATCAAACAAAAAATATTATGATAACACTCATCTGTGAAAAATATTGGATATTAAACATCTGGTTGGGGAGGGTCAAGAAAAAATATATTGTGGGCAAGGGAGGGTCACAGCAGTTTATTTCAGAGCGCTCAAAAATCCGCCAGTGACCCCTCATTATAAATAACGTGCGGTCACTAATTGAGGTGTTAATATGGAACTTTTTTAAAATTGTGTTTGGCCTTTTGAACCCAATGTAATTATGTAAACCCAACTAATGAGCATAACGATAGAGAGGGCATCAAATTCAGAATATTCTTTATCATTTTTCAGCAGACAACATTATTGTGGGGTACAGTTTCAGTATCACTTGCATGCAGTCACTGAGATTTGAACCTGTGCCCAGAGAGCTCATTCTTTGTCCCTCTTTCTTTCTGAAGAGGCTTTGGGTTATTGGCCTTTTCTAAAACACAAAATTCTCTTGTGCTCTCCATTTTGTCACCAATCCGGACATAGATTTTCACGATTGCCAATTTGTTAGAAACTGTTCCCATCTGCTCTCTTAAGATAGAGCAGAGTGTCTTTGCTGTGTTCAAAGATTAAATGAGCTTTCACTTAATTCCTCAAGGCCCTTTGCCACGTTCCTCCATTCAGCAGCCTCTCAATTCAAAAAGTGGACACCTTGGATCAATAGTGGGAGGGGCAGAAGATAATTGCTGCATCAATCACAACCACTTTGTCTGGGGCAGTAACATAAAGTGCAGTATTGAAACAAATGGGACTCCGATGCAAATGTTATTATTGGCTATTAGTTAACTTAAGTTTAAATTTGTCCTGCTTTAGCAGTAGCGATATCTAACAGACTCATACTCTTTGGATGTCAATTAAAATTATGGGATTGACATCTTACGTCAGCCACGCACATGCAGAGTGTGAGCTGGCTGTATGATGATGAAAGCCTGGCACTCTGCCACCGCCTGCTGAAATCCATCTGAAGTGTGGGAGAAGGTTCAGTTTCATCAGATTCTGCTGCAGTGCACTCGTCTGCATCTGAAGGTCTGATGGGGGCGCTGCTTGTAAATGGAAGCAGCTGTTGAATACGAACTCTGTACATTTGTATTCCCATTATTTTATATTCTACAATAATGTAAATAGTAGACAAGACAGCTTTAAAACAAATTTATTCAAGTTTATTCTTTGTGTGATTTCAGAATTACACCACATGTTGTTACATTAAGTTAAATTGATAGATGGAAACCACCAGCTGTAACCGAAACATCTGTCAGCCCCCCATTAACACTCTGCTCGACCACTCCTCCTCTTATTCTCTCAGGAACATTGACCCTTAACTTTCTAACCCCTTGTTTGGTTTCCTCGAACGGACAACAGACCCGTCGTTGCCAGACTGAGACCTGAGGCTTGAAGCCAGCCCATTGTTTGTGCTGCAGAGAAGCAGGAAGTGCGCATGATATTGTCCCCGCTCTGAAACCTCTCTGTCCCTTTGCCAGTATTGTGTAATCTTCTTTAACAGAAACCTAGTGAGACTTTCCTGTAACTCTTTGCTTTACCTTTACCAAAGTGTCTGTGAGCTACAGACAGACCATTACTTAACTGCTTCACTGGGCTTTACTTATCTTGGCATGCAGTTAACAGTAAAGTAGACACAACTCACTATTGCTCTCATTGTTGTTATCGTAAACACACATTTTGATCAGAAAATGTCATACACATAATAATGTAATGACTCTCGTTATTAAAACCACGAGGCACTGGGGAACATCACATTATATTAAGGCAGTAAGGTGGTATAATGCACATTATGCACAGGTTATTCTTTTGAGAACACAAATAAATGATTTTTGCTCACAAAAAATACATGCTTTCATCTGTTGCATCTGTAGCTCTGCACTTTCAGTTTTACTGGTCTGTTAGCAAGTAAGTTGCATAACAGTCTGAACTTTTGGCTACAGCATAACCTTCTCATTTTCCAACACTTTGTTGCTTTTTTGGATGTGGACTTGGAGACAGCTGACAAAACAAAAACAGGAAGAATACACCCAAATAGGGCAGTGGGCCTATCTCACCATGTTTTCACCAAAAAGTCAGAGGCTTTCCTCTCTCATTTCCCCAAAAGGAAGCAAAGAAGGGTGCTTCCTGTGTAGCTGCATGAGCTGAAGAAGGTTATATGTTATTGTTCTGTAAAGTTATTTAGCTAATGTGACATTTACCAGAACGGAGAGCCAAAAGTTCCCCGTTTTTTTAAATTCTTATAATGAGAAATTTTCTCCTCTTATCTTTCTCGCCTTTAGTCACCATTGTCATGTTCTCTCCTCGAGTTGTTTCCATATTGTGAGAACATTTCACTTCATATGCCCTGCAGGTTTTTAAATAATCAAAACTAAACATGCAGTTCAGTTGTTGACTTGATTGATGTCTTGATTGTCTTCCATCGTCACTCTTCAGGCTCAGAGGTACCGTGAGGCTCATAAGATTTGTCTTAGACTGACTTCACTGATCCTCATTCTGACCCACCTTCATAAAGTGAACATTCACGTATTCACTCACTGTGTCTCCCTGTATCAGCTGCTAAATGCCTGTAACATAATTTGTACGAACAGCTTCATGTAAACTGCTGTGAATTCACTGTGATTCAACACGTCTTACATTCATTGTTCTTTCGCTGCACCAAGACTCCCTCCAAGCCATCCCCCCTCTACATTAAATTGCAGAACCTCCCCTCCTTTTCCATCAATCTAAGTGCCTTCGTCTCCACCAGACGACTCTGCCTGACCCACCCCACCTCCATCCGCCTCTCTCCCCCTCTCCTAATGTTTTACCTCCGTATGCTTTGAATGGAACAACCTGCAGCATCCAGAGAAGGAGGGGACAGGATGGAGGATAGAGGGACGCTGTAGGAATGGATGGATGCATTTAGGATTGACTTTAACAACAGTTTACAGGAACTTACAGCCACTGAAAATGAAGGACATTATACCATCTCTTGAATTTGATCAGGAACCACTCCAGGATTCTATCCGGGACTAATTAATAGGGTATTTGTACATCTGGACTCTGGTTTTGAAGGACAGACTGGAGAGGGAGAGGATACGAGAAGCAAGGAGCAGCAGATATTACACAGTAGAGGACGTGGGGAGGTTTTTAGGAGAGAATGAGTGGACTAAGCTGGTGTCTTGCTACAGTCTTCAGTTGGGCAAAATTTTTCTTCTACTGCATCTTCCCATTTCGGAAGCAAAGGAAAAGCAAAAACAAGGTACAGTTTGTTTTCTAGGTGTAATTAGAATGAGAGGGAGGGCTGTGCAGCATATTTTTTTTTTCTTTTCATGACCCTGCTTGTTGAACTTGACTTCAGTGACTGTGGCAGGTTTTCCTTTTTGTAATAGTAAAACACAAAGGCTGCTTATCGCTCGAAAAAGTGCAGCAGTACTTTGTGTTGGAGAGCAAATACCAGTTTTAGCCATGTTAGCTGTCTGACTCTGGGTAATGGCAATAGTTTGGTGGGTTGGTTGGTCTGTCTGTTGGTGGGTCATTGGTCCAGGCTGGAATATCTCAACAACTACAGATAGATTGGGCTGAAAGTTTGTTCAGACACACATCATCTCCAGAGGATAGATCCTACTGACTTTCCATAGTGCCACCAACAGAGCCAAAGTTTTCCTGATATATTTTCAGAACTACTTCATGGATTGGCACAAAATTTTGGTACAATTTGAGTTAAAAAACAATGTATCATATTGACTTTCGTGATCTGCTGACTATTCCTGTAGCACCACTGTGATGTTGAGATATTTTGGTTTTAACTGAAATGTCTTGACAAATGATAAATGGTAAATGGACTGCATTTATAGAGTGCTTTACAAGTCTTTTGACCAGCCAATAGGGTTAGGCTATTGGACGATTATGTCGACCATCGGCCATGGGCTCCACCATCGCTAGTTAGTTTGTTAAATCGAATATTTTGGTCTATTTTTGACATTTTATTTTGCGAAATTGATAGTAAGCCTCCTCAAAAATTTCGCTCAATAAATATTTAACCTGTAAGTGGCAAAAATGGGCATGAGTAGAGTCTGTGGTTTTCTTACTGTTATCAGAAAGGAGTCAAGGAGCAGCACTGACCAGCGCAAAAGGTCGTTAAAGTTATACCTGATAGGAGGTGTGTCTCCGCCTGTGGCAGAGTGCATGCATCCAGTTAAGGTTACTATGCTTTGGTTTCACACAATCAAATAAAAAAACCCACCATGGATTGTTTAATTCATTGTTGTTAGTATTGCTGTTGTATCAACGAGGTTGCAAAGTAACGTATGGCTCATCTATCAAAATAAATGCATATTCACTGGCAGACTGTGGAACGAAGCTCCGTGTGCATGTTGTCTGAGCAGGGTGATGAGCAAAGCGGCATGGCTAGCGCTGAAGAGCTGAAAATTATAATAATTGTAAGCGATAATTATATATGCAAATAATTATGGTTCAAAAACTGTTAAAAAGCTACTTGCAGCATTTCGTATTCATATTTTTCAGACACAAACCCTTCCATCCATCTGTGTGCGCTCCTCAGCGTGGACAAGCAGCGCTTGTCTTGTGCGAGAAAAAAACGCTGTAACGTTACACGGTGAGACTCTCATTATGCAGCATAAATAGTGGTGACAACACACTGCACATGCTGGTGCACCTTCGCAAATATAACAGGCTGGTTGACTGGCAGATGGTGGCAGGTTGGAAAATTTTAAGCTATCGCCCGACCTTACTACCCAAAGTGTTTTACAGCTCGAGTTGAAATTCAACCATTCATACACACACACTCATCTACCAGTAGAACAGCCATTGGGAGCAATTTGGGGTTCAGTATCTTGCCCAAGGTCATTTCAACATGGAGACCACAGAGGTTGGAGATTGGACCACTGACCCTCTGATAAGTAGGGGACCCTTTCTGCCTTCTTAGCTTTGGCTGCCTCACCAGATCGCCAGAGTAATTCACATTTGTGAATGGGTCTGCAAACCGTTTTTGATTTCTGGGGCCATCATCAACGTACACAGATCAAAATGCCTCTGGGTGCAATTAGATAGAGCTGTACAACCAATCAGAGCGATGAAATGTGTGACATATGACTCTTACCTGGACCGGTAACACTCCTCTGTCAGGCATCCAGACACAGGCCAGGATTGGATGGATGGGAACGGAGCCACGCCCATCTACCACAGCAAATGAACCATGAGCTTGACAGATTTATCTGGTTGCCAGGCCATTATTGGAGAGGTTGGGATAAAATTTATGTCCCCCTCACAATGAGCTGCAATAACAGTTTTGATCCCCTAATTTCGGGGCTGCAGTTCAGGAGGTCGCTCAGTTATTGGAAGCTCTTGGGAATCATTCCCTGGCTCCTCCAGTCTGCTCTTGAAGTGCCCTTGAGCAAAATACTGAACCCCAAATTGCTCCTGATGCCTCTTCCATTTGTGTGTGAGAAATCGGTGTAAACATTGGTGTGTTAGCATTGTCATTGGGAGTAGGGTTGGGCAGTATTAAGGTGTATACTGTACAATGGTAGAAATATGTCTACCAGTAGAGATTTGGCAATACCGTTTGCACCTCGTAAAAAAAGACGTTTCTGCGGCGCGAGCTATCCTTTTGAGTCACCATAGTTACACCTCTGTGACACACGGGAGAGCTGACACTATAGCAAAGTGCTTGGCTGCAAGACAGCTTTACTTCCTGTTCACTTCTTGTGCATTCTACGTGAGACACATGCCAGCTTACCGGGGATTGTTGTTAAAATGGCTTTTCACCCGGGAGCAGCTCGAAAACATGCCGTCCCACTGATGTGGAGCAGAACCACCAGCATGCTGACATTATCTCTTAGCTCAAAGCAGCTAGCACAATTGTAGACTTTATCATCTAAATTCAGTCTCCTCCTGGAATAAAACGCGGTTATTTCTGCAGTGGTTTATTTTTGTGACTGCGACTTTTGCAAATATTACAGCTGGTCTGCCACTGACTTGGATGTTATTTTAATTTATCCCATAGCAAATGTATGGTGGGACAGTGTGGAAAAAAAAAAAATTTATATCACAGCCAGCTAATGATAGGCCTGATGTGATCACAGAGGATGAGACAGGCTGGAGAGCTATGTGCACGCACTCACTCTCACACACACACACACACACACGTCAGGATATTGCTGGTTTGACTCGGTTACTTCCCGATAGTATGTTTGTGCTGCTGTACAGAGCCATCAATCCTGCAAATGCAGCCCCTGTCTTACAGTACACACACACACACACACTCACAGGCACACACTCTGATGTGCACATAGTATTCATCTACACACACTGAACTCACCCCTAATTAAAGCAGAAAGTGTTTTTAGTGAATGGCTGCCTGTCTGGCTGCAGACACAGTGAGGGTCTTTAGCATGCAGCTTGCTCACCTGCGGTTGTGCATCTTCCTTTGCTGGCACGTTGATGGTCTCTGTGCCGTGAGGTGGCGTTCAGCAGAGCACAGAAACACTTGAGCTGAAGTTCCTGTGGTGCAGTGAAGAGAGTGACTGTGCTAATAAGCAGCTGAATCGCTGCCAGTTCCAGGGATGCAGTTTCACTGGTGACCCTGTGCTGTGACCTCTCAAAGTGAGTTGAACCAAAAGATGCTTTACTTAAAAATGAGAAACTTCCAGTGAAACAGTAACTTATTCTTTTGGTCACTTTGCAGCAGAGGACTCATGCTGACACAATAGTGACGTAGGAAGTTAATATGTCAAAAAGGGCACATACAAATCAATCTCGAATCACTTTCCTTGACAGCAAAGTAATGTTAACTTGTTTGTTGTTTTGTATTAACCCCCTCAATTTCAATTTTATTTTATGTGAAGCCAATAAAAAGCAGCTAATCTTCACACTGAAGACGCTGAAAGCTGAAAAGTTGCTTACATGTTTAATGAATCATCAAAGTTGCAGATTTAGTGTTTGTGATTTAAGTAATTGATGAATCACTGAATTGTGGCAGCTTTGATGCCAAACTTTGTAGCAGTCTGTGTATGTATTCAGACGTTTTGTTTTGTTGACCTACTTACAAACACATCCCTGGTGTTTGGTGCAGGCGACCTGCGGTTTACTTCCAGTATATTTTTGATTCTACAATCCCAGTGCCAATGTGAGTCTAAAAATAACATAACATGATAAATTAACAAGTCACAACAAGCACACAGGATCGTTAAGAGTTGTTGGAAAGTTTATCTGATGAGTTTAGGTGGAGGCAGGCTAGCACTTCCCATTGACTACCAGTATTTGAGCTAAGCTAGTTAGCGGTGGGTGAAGTCTGCCCGTCTCTTCCTTGTTACATTTGAAAGAATGATCTCCATCTTCTCGACTTGAACTCGGGACGAGGGCAAATATCAAAAAGAAAATATGAGCCATTCAAAAGTGTATTTTTAACTTTCTTCTGCTGGTAGGAAGCAGGAAATTGCTGCAGTGGCGTGACTAAGTGTGTGGAAGCGGCAAAACAGCAGCATGCAATAAATGCGATTAAAAAAAAGAAATTAATGGTTATTTGTGGCTTTTTAATCAACTACAGTTAACATGTTAATGCTGACAGCCCTAGCTCTGTCGCAAAAGTAGACTGTTTGCTTCTGCCAGCTGCTCACCTTGTCTGTTTGTGTAGTTTGACTGAATCTGCAGGATTTAACTCCAGGAATAAGGAACTTTAGGAAAAAGATGTCACATAAGGTGTTTTGAGATAGAAGGAACACTTCATAGTTCTAAGAACCTCCCGTGTTGTTGCATCCGCACTAGGTTTGGTAAATATCCAAAATTTAATATCACAATATTGTCCCACCCAGATATTGCGTAATTGCCACGTGCTTGCGGCAAAGACGACATATGGCCTCATTGAAATCCCTCAAGTCGAAGCCTCGTCATTCTCCCCTGCTTTAAACCCAAAATATTGCCAGATCAGCAAGCTGGCATTTTTAAAACAAAGTCCTCCATGTCTGCATATTAAAGTGCTGCTCATGCCTACATCATGCCACTT
>JAQFJB010000005.1:22853835-22869006 GCA_029874875.1 Naso minor | reverse complement strand
GTCACTCTGTCGCTTGCTTGAGCACACTTTCGTCTCCTCTCGTCAACAAAATCCAAACATCCATTTTCTCAAAGTTTGTTATCATCGAAGATCTTTTTTTAGTTACATCATCTCGTCTTCATCATGAAAATAGGAGCGTTGACTGTTATTTTTTGTAACAGTTTTTGTCAGTGAAGTTAACTCTGTAACACCTCCACCTCTGCATCGCTCTGTTCAACTTTGTCTGCATGTAAGGTAAACAGCTTCGGGACACAGCGAGTGATGCAATAATCGCGTGACACAACAAATCAATCATGAAATTTGTTGCCAACACTTCAAATTGTCGAATTTTATCGATTTTATTGACTCTCTGTTGCAGCCTTACTGCCCAGTTTTGGATGTCTGGGTTTCTCACCAGAACGAAAACACACACGCACACACACAGAAACAGAGCCAGCAGCTTGTTCATCACTTTGACTCTGAGCACACTAAAGGCCATGAGGACTGAACTCTAGTCTGAACTGACTGTGACACAGCAAATCTGAGTCACGGCGGAGCTCCGTTGTTTAACATTTAATCATTTGAGTCCATGAAGCGTACAGAGTGTGAAAGGTTTGAATCAGTCCTGGCTTGGAATTCGTGATTAAAAAGAAATTTATTATGCACGGCTTGCAAAAATTGTCAGGAGAAAAAAAAGGTGTGTAATGACGTTACTTCAGTCAGTGCCACCCTTCTCCTTCATATCTAACATCTCTTTAATGTTTTCTTTGGAGAGGGCGAAGAGAACGGCAAACTGTGGAAAATTTTGCTGATACACGACTTCCCAGGCTTTCTCATGCTTTTAGAACTGGTTGTCCAGCTTAGTCCCAACAGCAATACACCCAGAGACACACACTCACACACACTCACTGTGGCCATCTGGCAGCAATTGCACAAAACGGAAACGCACATGCTGGCATATATCACTGGGAGATTTGTTTGTGTCTGTGTGTGTTTTTCTGGCTGTACACACAATAGGGTCTATTTGTGTGAAACTGCCTGCGGCTGGAAATTTTGGTGTCTGAGCGAATCCACAGTCTGCATTCAGAGGCTCGAACATCAGTCTGGTGTTTGCTTTCATTCTGAGGCGCAGCTCTGTGTTCAATGTCTCTGACATGCAACAACACCTACACGCCCACCTGACCGTGTTTTCTTGGCATTGTGCTTGTATTCAGTAGTGTATTTGTTTTGGTTGTCTTTAAATGTTGGTAAAAGTTGGTGCGTCACTTGTGAGGCTGGAGTTTATGGGTAGAGTTCAGATGATCTCCTGGTCGGTGGTTTACTCTGGGCGTTTGGAGTCTGTATTCTGGGGCCTGCACTGCCAGACTATAATTTGCCCTTTGCATTCATACTGTTTATATCCCACTGGAGCTTTCTGCAGAAGCGTCCCAGCTCTCTGTGTGCGACTGTCCAGCAGTCGCTGCCGTGCAGGAGGCTTCCTCAATGAAAAATATTTAACTGCATAAACATCAGGTGTTCTGTACTTAAATGGATAGATGTTGGTTGGTATTCAGTAATTCTGTTCAACAAACTCCATAAAGAGGTCAAGGTCAAAAATGAATTGACCTTATTAACAAGTATTGGGTCCTAAACAAAGACTGATAACTTTTTTTTCCCACTGAATTCTGTTGTTGTGAAAAAGCTCTTAAAACCTGTTAGTGAGTCACATTTTGCACAGGGTGACACGACTCATTCATTACCATGAACACACACTGTAGTTTATTTTGGCTCCGTGTATGCTGCTGAAAGTAGTCCCCAGAAGATAGAAGCACTGTTTTCCCTTGTTTGTAGGTAAAGACAGGACTCAATGCAGCCAGTCGGAATGCCCACAGTCTAAAATGACCTGTGATTGGTCAAAGTCTCTAGTCACATGGCTACATTTTCAAAAGCTAAGAAACAGAAGTAAGAGAAGTTGCAGAGGTCTAGTTTTCTCTGAGACCTTGTGAACTACCATATGGTGAACAGTTATTGAGGATTTTCACCCAATGAAGGCAAAAAATGACTTCAATAGATGTCATCACATTTGATTTTTATTGTTTCATACAAATCAAAGGTTGGGGCGTGATTGCTAGAAAGTTTTGTACATTAAACTTAAACAATCCAACATTTTGGGAGAAATTTTCTAGACCTGAGTTTTTTCTTTTAAAATTTCTGAAACTTCAAATGACCAGACTCTGGCTCCTCAGGATGCTCTCACATGTTGTATCTGTCAGATAGTAGGTATTGCATGAAAAGTGTTACTTGTCATTAATGTTCCTCACTGCGGCTTATAGATACGACTGATGTTTTTAATACAGCTTGGACTGATTTTTTTCCTGCCTCATTTAGTGAGTAACATCTGTGCATGTGCGGTAGTCTGTGGTGAGCTGAGCCCACATGAGTTCATGACATCATGAGACGCTCTGATGTTTTCTTCTTCTGCTCTCTGCCATGAACTTCTCTCTTTACCCTCGTCTTTCTCCCTCCATACCTCCAAAGCCTGCCTGTTCATCTGTCTTCATTTCTTTTTCTCTGGTGTCTGTCTCTCAGCCTGTCCGGACTGTCCTTCTCTTTCTCCCTCCTTCTATCTTTCCTTTCGCTCTGTGCTGGCTTGAACTGTCCCTCTCTGTCTTCCTCTCTCTGTCTTTAGCTGTATATGGCACTGAAATCCACACATGGACTCTCTGGTCTTGGCTAATGGAAGTAGACTTGTCTCTTTGTGTAAATATTTGCACAGAGGGATTATAGATGGTCCCACGCATTCGAGGTGGAGCCCCTTTCTGCTTCAGGCCACATTAGGGCAAAGAATGGTGCTGAGTGTGACATGAGAGGAGATGACGTGACAAGACAAAACAAAACACAACAGAACATGATGGGGAGCTTTGGAGGTTTGAAGTCTTGCAGGTATTGATCTCGTTGTGTTCTTCTCTGTCTTCTCTCCACAGGCATCAAGCAGTGACCTTCCTCTAAAGCATGTAGACACCATGGTGAGTTTCAACATGCACGTGCACAACATGTTTTTTAACACTATCTTCAGGTCCAGTCTTCTTTTTTGTTTAGATTACTTAATTGAAAGAGCTGATTCATCAGCCTGTGTGACACAAGCAGACAGATCACGTGTTTGACATCAGAAAGGTGGTATAGAGGCGTTCCAGCTGGCATGAATGACAGCTGGAATACACCTCTGAGCTGAAATCCTTATCAGTAACATGCTTTGAGAATAAGTTCAGGTGTATACCTGTTATTTAACAGTCCACAAATCATGAATTCACTTGTCCTCTGATGTGTGGGAGTCCACAGGAAGAACTTCTTGTTCACTGCTGGCAGGTTGGCTGGCCTTCTACTGTCCAACTACTGAAGTTTCCAAAGAAAAAAAACAAACAAACATATATTTGATGTTCACATCAAGCACAAAGTTCCTGCATTTTGAAGTAAACAGGGATTCTGTACTGGGAATCGAGCTACGCTGCTGTACCAAACCACTGATTCTGCTCCCATCGGACCTTTTTTCTTTGACTGTGTGTCACAGACTGATGGCATCACATTCTGTGATTAGCAGCTGATTTGTGAGCAGGAGATTTGTCAGTGCAATGTCACAACTTTTGCTTTGGTTTGGCCTCCTGTGGTGTACATATACTTGAAGGAAGGGTAAAGGCTGACGTCAGCTACAGAGTGCTAAAGGTGCTCGATGTCATTAACAAACAGATCCGGGAAACCAACGTCAGACACAGAGTCATGCAAATCCTAAGGCTAGACATGAATGTCAGTACAAGACAATATTGAGTATTGTGTCAACGTTTTTGAAATTGTTGCTTTCTGCAGTAAACTGCAGTCATGTAAGGGAGATTTTATTTAACCTTTTTTTTAGCCAGGTCAGTCCCACTGAGATCACAGATCTCTTTTTCAAGGGAAACCTGACCAAGAATGGCAGCAGCAAACAGTTTCAAGTGAAAAAAACCATGAAACTCATACAGTGCTCATTAAATAACAAATAACACATTGAATTTAATGTCAAAAACACATTAAATAACAAAATGATGAATAAAACCTTTGTTAAAACAGTTACTGACAGTGTGGATTCCAGTCTTCTGACTAAGGATTTAAAACCACCAAGGATGACCAAGTTCTGCAGTTTAAAGTCAGTCTGTAAATTGTTCCATGTAAAAGGCGCAGAAAACCTAAAAGCTCTCTTTCCTAACTTGGTTTGTACTTTGGGAACAACAAATTGTACAGCATCAGAGGACTGAAGGTTGTGGATTCCATCCTTCAAGGTTAGAAGAGAGGAGAGGTAGGCCGAAATCTTGACCAGAGTGGTTTTGTAAATAAAAATATACCAGTGAGCAAGCTGGCGTGTACCCAGAGAAGTGCAGTTGACTTTAGAATATAAATTACAATGGTGAGTGAGAAATCCACAATTAGTGATAAACCTCAGAGCATTATGATACACAGATATTGTGCTCATGGCAAATAAAATCTGGTTAGGATACGGATGAGGATAGACCCAGCAGTTATTGTAAATATAAATGTTTATTGCAGCTCTGTGAAGGGGGTTAATCTCTGTTCCTGCATGAAACTTTGGTGTGTTAAAAACTTCTTCCTGCACTGGGACTAAATTTGAGGGCTGGTTGCAAATTTTGAGGTGCGTAATTGCCAAAAATATTGTATATACATACACAATATGTGTGAGTACTGGGCTGAATGGCACAGGTACAGCAGCATATATAAATAAATTTAGTCAGATTCATGTCATATTTGATTGTAGTGCCAAAGTTGTGAGTATTGCAAATGTGAGCAAACATGCAGTCCAGTATGTTTTACACTGGGCTGCTCTTCATGCAGCCTTTTGCAAAGTGTAATTTGCTGCCATATGTATTACAAAATAGATGACTTGAGTCTGATCATCACTTCTGTGTTGGTTTTTAATGTGGATGTGTTGCTCCTCAGAATTGGACACTGTTGTTGGGTAATGAGACAAACTTGAGTAGTTCTGTAATGTTGCTCAGCCTTCACATGCTGCCTCAGCAACGTTGATAAAACTTTATTAAAATAATTCATTGCTTGAGAGTATGAACTCTTCTCCACACATGTATGTCAGCTCATCTTGTGTAAAAATTGGAGCATACACATAACACGTTCAATCTGGACTCACTCGTCTGTGACGCAACTTCCTGTGAGTTGTATTTTGTCTGGAAAAAGAAGGATCAAAGTAACTTTAGAGTTACCACCCAAAGCCAAGTACCCACTTTGTCCACAAAGACCAAAATAAACACAATTGTGTGCACCACTGTGTGTGTGTGTGTGTGTGGCTGCTTTCATTGGCATTTCCTATGTTATTCTTCAGCTTTCTCCTGCAGTGTGGCAGAGCAGAGCTGCAGCTCCTCTTCCTCTGTCATAAACACACATAGGAGCTTCACATCAGACAGTCTTAACTCATAATTTGGTCCACACCTTAACTGAGGGGCAGCGCCTGAAACACAGTCATTATAATTCTGCATGCATGTGTTTGTGTTTGTGTGTGTGTGTGTGTGTGTGTTTGTACTGCGACGTCTGCGAGATGTTCGGCCGCGCCTCATCGCCTCGGAGCATCGAAAAGATTTGTCTCATGACTGCATGAGCTTCTCTCGCTTCACTGGATCAGTCTCTACTTCAGCTGCCACACTCTGTTGGCTTATTTTTTTTAGGTTCTTTTAAACTCCCTGATGTGAACATTAAAAATTAGGAGCTGGTATTCGATCAGAAAGTTTTGTTGCTCATATTTTCTTCTCATATTTATAACAGAAAGACAAGAAAATGTCAAAAAATAGAAGAAAACTTGAATATTTGATAGAATGCATTGTATACTTAAAGACAGAACTGGCTTAATGTCAGAATAAGATTTCACGGTTTTACACACAAGTTTATTAACACATGACATTTGATGTGACTCAACACACTCACACACACACACTGGGATGAAGAGTTATAGTCAGCTGATTGATGTGTGAGTGTGTTTGTACGTACAAACAGGCATCAGACCCCACATGTTTACTGAAATAGTTGGCAGCTGCAATTTAGATCCATACACAGATGAGGAGGAGGCAGAGAGGGAGGGAAAAGTTGAAAAAAGTTGGGGAGATAACATGATGGGAGGCTGAGTGTGAGGGGGAGGGTGGCCAATAGACACACAGCGAGGGAAGGAAGGAGAGAGGGAGAGAACTCAGAGCGGACAGAAGGACGAGACGAGGAGCGTTGTGGAGGAGTCCGGTCTGAGCTGGAGCATGCCGCGGCCCACTGCAGGCAGCTGCCCAAAATAGAGCCCGTTGTTTTTTCTTTTTTCTGCCTCTTCTTCTTCCCCTTCTCCTCCACGGCTGTCAGAGAAAAGGGAGAGGTTTCTCAGAGGAAACTTCACTGCTGGACAGAACGCAGTGAGAGGCAGCGGGAGCTCTCCAGATGGACCGAGGAGGGTCTTTGAGAAGGCGGCTCTCCTCTCTGAGGGGGGCATGGCGATGGAGTACGGGTTACCTTTTCAGGAAGGTAGGACGCAATGGAGGGGCGCACGGACGGAAGTTTGGATGGATTTAGTTGACACGGGTCCTGGTGCTTGTACTTTTCTTTTCCACTTCTTCATCGCTCGTTTTGTGTGTGTTGTGGAGTAGTTTCTCTCGTCTCCTTGCAGAATTCTACCAGCCCCCAACGTCTTTTTCCCCCCTCCCTCACTCGCTCTTTCTCAGATGGTTAATTTGAATGGCCTGCTTGTAAAGTCAACCTCCACAGATGGTTTTCATCTGGAAACAGGCCTGGTGGACCCCCCACTCCAGTTCCCACCTCCTCCTCCTCCTCCTCCTCCTCCTCCTCACCGCTACTTCGCCTCCCCGCGTCCTTCCCAATTCAAGTTCTCAAAGGAGGGAAACAGGTCTTAGTGTGTCCACTGTGTGATGTTCTAGAGCATTTTCTCCTCAGTTTTGATCTGCTTTAAAGATCAGAAGCTAAACTTCAACACAAGAAATCTGAATTCAGGATTTCTGTGGTTGCTTCACTGTTTCATGCTTGTTAAGAAACTTTACATCTTGCAGCTTTGATTGGGAACTTAAACAACACTTAGAATTCAGGAAAATTCAAGGCTGCTTAGTTCACTCCATTCATAAAATCACAGGGCTTGAAACTCATGATGTCTGTCGGTTTCTCAGTGTCAAAAACATCAATGTGACCACAGAGAAAGTCCTCGTTCTTCTTCACTGCGACCCTTTAATTCAGCCAGATGTTTGCACTTTGGCTTAAATATTGTGGCTCATAAAATGCTCTGCACACCATCAGACTAATTTGAAGAGAAAGCAATGCATTAATTGCCATCCTCCCAGCACAGGATAAACACCAACACCTCCAAACACTTTCCAAGTCTGTTACATGTTTGTTTCTCATGCTGGTTAAATTGTTGTCATCATATGATTCAAGTTGGTGCCCGTTCAAAAATCTGATGACTCTTTGGTCACCTCAGGGTCGTCTGTTTAAAAATGCGTGGGGCTTTTCTTGACTGTCAGGCACAAAAAGTCTTACAGCTCCACACACCTCTGCATCTGCCTTTGGAGCCTCTTTTTTAAGGCAGTTTCTTGCTCATTCATCTCTGTCCTCCTCCAGTGACTTTCTGCAGTCTTAGCCTCTTGCAACATACTGAGACGTTTAGGCCAAAGCCCAGGCTGAAAACGGGGGATTTGCTTTGCGTCACCTCAGTTGAGCCACAGAATCATGTGAAAACTTCAGATGTAAGATGGAGCAATGGTGCATACAATGTTCAAATGAGGTGGATTTGCTGGGGAAGAAAAAACTCAGGCAAAACTTGTAACTACAGGGGTCTGATTTTGTTTTCCCAGTACAAAGGAAATGCAAGAGCGGGACCCCCCCTCCAAAACTATTTGAATTGTTTCCCTGTAGCTCCACCAAGAGAGAGACATTTATCAGCAGACGCTGAGCCCTGCTGGCTTCACATGGATGCAGATTTATCAATGTTTGTGCCCTGCTGGTCTCAGATGGCTGCAGGGTTTTAATGAACTGAAAGAGAAGCTTTGCACACACTGCAAAGCAGCTGTGGACAGCAGATCGTTTTCATCGATCAACGCAGACACATTCACTGATGTTTCTGCTTTTGTCATATTAAACATGATTTTATGGAGATTTAAACACATCTATTGAATGGGGAGTGTTTAATTAAAGTTGGGGTAGATGTCACTGGGCAGAAATTCCATAACAATCTTTCAGCATTTTGTAATTCAGCTGGTCTGAAAGAGCACCAGACTTCTGCTCCTCTCCTTGACTCAGTATTCAGACTGTAATGGAAACTTTTCAGCCAATCACAGGCACAGACAAGCTGAGCTGCAGGCGACACCGTCAGCCGGCTTGTGTCGAGCTGAGACGAACCAGTTTACACCACTTCAACAACAACAACCGTTTTTTTTTCTTATCGTGAATCATTGGTGCAAACTGGACTCAAAAGAGAGAGCGGCAGCCATCAAAATAAAATGTGAGCTGAAGCAAAAACAGGGAGGGGAGGGAGCAGTGGAGTTGCTTCCTTAGGAGTCTATGGGATTAGAATACTGAAATAATTCGCGCACGCGCAATGAGACTCGCACGCTCGCTCGCGCGCGTGCAAATCCGCACACAAATATTGTTGTGCCGAACACTTTCAAAGCACTCGTGAGCTATTTTGTATCCTGCATCTCTACTCCCTGGAGGAATATTGAAGCCTGCGAGGAGAAAAACACGCTCAGGTGTGTCTGACCATTGTGACTACTGAGGTCAGACACACCTGGATTAATCAGTTTGTCCAAAAAACCACTCGCGCGCGAGGAGGGGAAAGTTTTGTGAGCAGACTCTGCGCACGCTCGAGCGTGTTTTTCTCCTCGCAGGCTTCAATATTCCTCCAGGGAGTAGAGATGCAGGATACAAAATAGCTCGCGAGTGAAAGTGCTCGGCACAACAATATTCGCATACAGATGTTTGATTTGCACGCGCGCGGATCTCATTTGCGTGTGCGTGAGTCTCATTGCGCGTGCGCGAATTATTTCAGTATTCTAATCCCATAGGAGTCTCATGCTACAACTAGCTTGATTTCCAGGCGTTGTCTACTCAGTTTTAAAATGGTTTATTTACATGTTAAATGTTGCATTTATGGCAAAAAGTAAGCTTCTCCTTGTTCATAAAGTCACCACAGTGGTAGCAGAGTGGTTTTGCCAGATACAGACTAGGTTCTGTGTTCGTTTTTTTCAAAGTCTGAGACCCATTTTCTCATGGGAAATACTGTCAGCCATGCTCTGCCTGCCTCCATGAGTGAACCTTCCACCTGTGTGCTCACCTGAGCATGCAGCAACACCACACAGACGGGCACAGATGAATATGAAGCTCAGGAAAATATCGCAGATATTGAAAAAGGTCCCACAGACTCAATTCAAGAGAAAAAGGTTGATAGAGGCCCATTGAAGTTTTTCGAGTTGTAACTGGCTCATGCCACTGGACTTTGTAAGAAATTCCCAAATTAATTTTTAGAGTTTTGCAGCTATTTCTCACAACTGACTTGTAATGCGTAACTTGTCATTTGTCTTCTTAGAATGTATTGCAAAACAAAAACCAAATGGTTGCAAGTGTTTTTGTATTTTTGTAAAGTTGTTGCAAATTTATTAATTTCACATGCACACATCATAAACTTTATTTTGACATGACCAACCACACACATACATACACTGAATCTTGTCTCAGTTTGTTTTGAATGTGCACGCCGACAAACAGTCAGGCTTTTGGAGGGCAGAGCAGGCTGAAACTCATCCAGCGGTGCTCTTGACACCGATGGTTAGCCGGCCGATCTGATCTAATGGATGATGATGGATAACAGCCCCCCTTCTGTGTACATGTGACCCAGACACCACAGGGGAGTGAACACGTCCCTGTGGCCTTTGACCCTCCCCCGAGCTGGTTCGAGGGGGAGGCGAGGCATCGTGGAGCCAAACACAGTCAATCACCTTCAGCCGCACTTCCTCTGCAAGCTTCTCTGCTTTGCTGTGTGAGGGCACCATGTGACCCCCCCCCCCACATGCTGCTGCACAGCGGGTATGAGAGAGCCCATCACAAGGTGCATACAAGCATGTTTGCGTACAGAGGAGCAAATATCCGAATTTGGCCATCTCGAGGGATTAATTCAATGTCAAACTACATGCAGCAGCCTCTCAGGGTGTGTTGATACATGTAGTTTGGTTCATTTGGTCTGAATCAGCGAACGAGTTGCGACTCATTTACTTTTTCCCTTTTCATTTTTTTTTTTTGGTTTCACACAGGCAAAATTTCAACAAACTAAAATCTACAAAAACCATGTGGAAACTGTCATTCTGTTCATTGGTTAGAAATCACGTTGGCCTGTTCTCCTCTCCTTCAGGCGTTTGCTAAACATTTGAACACTTCACAGTTTTTATGTGTTTTTTTCTTGCTGTTGGACTTTGTGGTTGTCTGCGTAAAAATCAAGAAGGCAACGTGTTTCGTTGCTGCTCCAGGTCAACCCACAATTCATGTTTGTGTCCCAGCTAACTGCCAGCTGTTTGCTTACAAAATCTTCTCCAGCCCATAATGCACAGCACAGCTGGCTATGGGAGTTGGTTTACTTCAAAAATGCACAATTCTTTCTGAAGTTGGGGCAATTCAAGGTTGGATCACCACAAACAAACCATACAGTTCCAGACCCAGACCACCTCTTCAAACAGGTCTTGGTCCGTTGTTTTTTTTTAAGTCCACACCTGAGTTCGATTGTTGTGTTCACACCAACTCAAACGAACCGCACCAAGGGGGAAAATGACCCAGAGCCTGATTCAGCCAAACTAAATACTGCGGTTTGACCTTGTTTGCCTGATTCAAGCTCATACCAGCCTTACTGAAATACTGCTTTATTGAGGGATATCCTGCTCGCCGATGTGTCTTTCACTTTTCAAAATAAGACTACAAAACCTTCAGATAGTTAGCTTCCTCCTTCAGCAATTCATCACAACCAATTTGAGCTTGTGGAACCTGCAGAGAGCAGCTTGGTGCTTTGCCTGCTGTTGGAAGAACCGCTCACGTTACACATTATGGACTTCCTACGTGGAAGTTCTGATGTAGTGCAAACCAGCAAAGAATCTGTAGATACAAAATTAGCAATGTTGAAGTGCTTTCAAACAAGCTCTGTTGTTAGACAACTGGTTAATTTTGTTTTTCCATTGTATAAATATATGTTTTAAGTTCAAATGCATGTTAATTGCGGAGCCCAATGATGAAGCTCCACTGATTTTTTAAAATCTTTTTCAGGGCTCAACAAAATCTTCAAAGAGCGTGGAGTCACGGCGCAGACCATCGAGGTAGGACCTCTTTTCCTTTGTTCTCTTCTCGCCAGTTTCCCATAAAAGGCTTAATTCAGCTTATTGGACTGTATAGTTTGAATTATTATAAGAATGAGTCTGCTGTTTCCTCCAGCAGGACAAACAGACAGAGGATAAGGTCAGACAAATATTAAGCACAACCCTATCTGTCCTTCATCATATCAGCCTTTGAAATGAAAAGTTTGGATGTAATATGGTATTTTGTGATTTGACTGGGGGAATCAGTGCAGCAGCATGCCCTGCCGTTGAACTGGACCTCACGCTGTTCTGTTGGACACAAAGATATTTGGTGTCAGCCCCTCTCACCTCGGTCCTCGGGGAGTCACAGATGTTGTCACTTGTGTAATTGATGTGTAAAACTTGACACCACAACAGTTCAAGCTGAAGCGCTGAGTTCGGCTTGAGTGACAGTTTGATTCCCTCTCAGCGAATCAAAGCCTTGATGCTGGGTTACAAAAACAGTTCAACATCTGATACATCAGGACATGCAGAGAACTTTGAAGATTACGATCATTTTAGATGTGAATAAAAGAAAAATCAAAGGCTCTCCCACAATAAAGTCATGTGACAGCGAATGAAGATTTCCCGTCAAGCTTGCGAAACCAGACAGGAATAATATTTACATTGTAGTTGTACTGCACTTCTTGTTACTGTTGCATAAATTCTTACATTTTAAAATGTAGTGCAGGTCATTCTTCAACTGTTCTTTCAAATTAATGTAAAAAATTAGGAACATTGCATCTTATGAGACATACAGGTGACTACATATCTGTTTTCTGCCTTTAACCTCAAAAATACTGTCGAAAGTTTCCATCAGACCACAGCCGAGTGTCAGTGAGGAAGCAAGTTTAAAGCAGCTATTTACACGTAAATCTCTTGTTATTGAAAATAACTAGTAACACTAGAACTATTCCGCTACTAAAATAGGACACCTTAAAATATCTAACAAAATCTTCTGAGTGTTTGGCTAGAAAGATGTCTTAAAGCTGTTTGTCATTATTTTCCTGATCACTTGGGGCAGCTGCGCGGGCTGTAAACAACACTATAACACATTTCATCACCTTATGAAGATTTTATGGTAAACATTTAAGTAAAGCAATGCCTGTTTCTCGCCATTTCCACTATTCACTCTCCTTTTAAACCATTTATTTGTTGACCTACACTCCAGTGACCTAACACCAGATTTATCTGGTCCCTAACTTTGATTGTGTCCTGCAAGTTTTTACAGTTTAAAGATTATTAATTCAAATAAGTGATACTGTAAGTGTAACATGGAATGATAACTAACCTTTCAAATTGTAAGAAATTGTAATTTGAAGATAGAAAGTCCAGGTTGTTCTTTTGTTACTAAGAGATTTTTCTTGAGTTTTTTTTTTTTTTTAACAAGCTCATGTCTCAGGTTTCCTGATAGAACATTCCAGGTTTACAGTTGGTGTTTGTCCAAATGCACAAATGAGATCACTGCAGCACTGAAATTGAGTGTGTGGAGATAATGCGTCATTCGTCAAAGGCAATATGCAGAAAAAGAGCAATCGCCTCATCTCTGCAGCTGATGAGAAGCAGGCTGGCGCTTGGCCCATCAAGGCCTGCTGGTGGATCTGGATCACAACCAAACCACAGGTTTATATCGGCCCTGACTACAGCCAGAGGGCAAGAGACGTACGTATGCAGAGACAGAGAGGGGTAAGGGGGCAACAGAGAAGGAAGAGATACTAAGAGAGATGGGAAAAGAGAGAGAGAGAAAGAATGAAGAAGACATTGGTGAAAGAATTGAAAGAAAGAAAAGAGTTTTTGCAAATCAGGAGCATAGAAAGAAGAATCTCTTGAATATTACAAAGTAAGATGTGTGTTGCAGCACATGAGAGAGAACATGTGTGACATATCAGCTTCTATCGCTAGTGATGAATAATTTCCAGTAAGCAAGTTTTAAGTGGGTCCAGATGTAAAGTACAGAGCATGTTACAGTATTTGCAGAGTGAAGCTGAGAGATCTTCTCCTCCAGACGTATGAGCAATTTCCTCTGGGGCCACTCACAGCTGACAAAATGTGGGAAATATGCTGCAGTCTGGGCACAAAGAGGCCAGACACCTCTGCCTTCACCTCTTCATCTCACAGTCCCAGCCCTCTGTGGACATGTTAGAAAAAAACAAGACAAGAAAAAACAAGATTTTCACTGCTTTGTAATGATGAAAAGACTGATGTCACTCTCACATCTGTCCAGGAAATGTTTGGCAACAACTAGCTGCTAGTTAGCTTAGCTGATCATAAAGACGGAAACAAAGGGGAACAGCTAGCCTGGCAAGATGCCGGCTCCTCCGAGGCTCACTGATTATAGTAAGATAAAATAACCTGTATTAGTCCCACAACAGGGAAATTTACAGTGTAGCAGCAGCAAAGTATCAGTTGAAGGTAAAAAAAAATAGAAATGGAGAAAAATTAAAAAATGAGAAACAAGCAAAATTTGCAATAATATAGCAATTATATCTATCTATCTATCTATCTATCTATCTATCTATCTATCTATCTATCAAAAAAAAAAAATGCTGGCATAGCCAGCAGAAATCCACGGGCTCCATATCACCATTGACAATCCTGGGAACCAGTAATCGAGGATTCTTCTCTTACACGTGTACTTTTTTAAACTTGATGTGGCAAACAGAGTTATAGAGTGCTTGGGAACAGGGAAACAGGTAACTTATGAAGGTAATGCTAACATTTTAACAATGCCAGGTGTGGCTATGGTAAAGGTACACAAGATGATGCAACTTATTATATGCTACCTGTGCTTAAAACTCAAATGTTTTAAATCTATGATAGTTTTGGAAACATACGGAAATATAGTAGTTGCTCTTGCTGATGTGTGTGTTCTGGAAGAGCAGCCTGCTAGTGTCAGCTACACTGTTGCCATCTTCTGAAGAAACTGTCAGCTGAACTCAGCGGCGTGGGTGACATCGCCTCTAGAAAGACCATCTACTGGACTTCATTGCCATGGCAACCAAAGACAAGAGGAGAGAAGGAGTACCCAAGAACTGTGGAAATAGCATATGCATGGAGCTTCATCAGTTATCAATGAAATTCTCACTGATATCATGGACTGAGCCACACACACACACTTACACAAATAAGAGACTAGGTCTATTAGGCCTATAGCTAGCAACACTCACTTTTAAAAATGAACACATTTCAATGCACTGTGAGATCTTACTCCAAATTTTAATGCACAACAAGTTTTCCATTTTTGTGTATTGTGTTTTTTATTGTGCAAATATATTAAACTAAACTATTAATGTCATCAGCTATCAATGGAGTTCCCCTGGTATCAGCTGAAACAAGAAGAGCCAAGTGTAGAGCTGAGGGATTCACAATCCATGCCCATGTTTTAGCAATCTGTGTCCACAGTTTGTCAATTTGTGGTTCTTTCACTCTAAAACAGGACAAAAAGATTTACAGCCATGTAGGCAACGTGCTTTATTTTTAAAATTACAGTAGCCCTTTTTGATTAAAATGGAGCAAAGAGAAAACCACTGACAAACCACATCATGCTGATGTCATTTCATATACCCACTGGTGTCTATCAGATAAAATGAACACAAAATGGAGCATAACTGTTATATAAATACTTAATTAGTCTACTAGAGAACTGGGTTAGAATTTTTGGGGTTTTAGGTTTTTCAGTCAGGTGCCCACGTGAACACTGGTTTTCTTGCTCTATCCTGTGTTTAAATGAGTACTGAAAGATTCATTCCTAAGGTGCTTCCAATGGTTGTGCATAGCCACAGCATTTATGCGACTTCCTCCTCTCCCTCTT
>JAQFJB010000005.1:22797327-22812397 GCA_029874875.1 Naso minor | reverse complement strand
CGATCTGAACGAGATATTAATATTTTCACAATTTCCATACCAGACAGACTCGTCAGTCAGGGTGTGTCTACGGTTTTTTTCCATGTATGGAAAGGTATGTCTGCCTTAAGTCACATTTTAAGGTCACTATCAGCTTGTGTTTGTTTTCAGTTTTGGCTAAGACATTTTCTAATGAAAGAAAGATGAGCTCTAAGAACTACACAACAAGACAGTTCCAGGTCCATCAAACATAGTATTCATCCAACTACTTCAGTTACAAAATTCAAAACATCTACAAAGTAGCACTCTCACAAGATGAGGTACTTCAGCACAAACAACACCTTATAATTTATGATCCCATAGTTCTCCTCTTATTTCTTAAACCAACTTATTTTCCCATCTACCTTCATCTTGTTCCAGCATGCAGGGCAGCCAGTGTTCGTCTTTCACAGTGGCTTTGCTGCTTTGGCCGCTGTGCTTCCTCGACCCGCCAGTCAATAGCCTACAGCTCTTAACTCAAACCCTGTTTGTTTTATGCTGATCGCTTTCTCTTTCTTTTTTTACCTCTCACAGTTCAAACCAGATCAACTAATATGAGTTTACTGACTGCTTTGAGCTTCAGCCAGATCTGGCCACATTGACACATTGGATAACCAACTGTTCCCCCTGGCATTCCAAAAAATAGTTACTTGTTATGGTTCCAGCCAATGCTAAAAGGGATTAACATCACTTTATGTAGCATTCTGTCAAGGTTATGTTAGAAGTTTGCGTGTATTTGTTGTTGTTGGTGATGAAATGCATGGAGAGTTTTTGGTTTAATTCTTTCCACTTAATTGGCTTCAGTTTGATCAGCATTTTGCACTTAATTAACCGTGTGTGTGTGTGTGTGTGTATGCGCGCGCACGCGCATGTTAAAGTGTTAAGAGCCACAGCCTCCTGTGAATTGTTTGTAGTGTTTGATTGTCTGCAAAAATGCACACACTGACTCGTGCAGTAAGGATTCACAGTGGCTGACGACCGTTAACTTAACCTCTGATGATGGTGCATTGTGGAATTGCTGGAGGAAAGCAATGTAATGGAGCAGCAGTGACCACCTGCTTTAATGTTTTTACTTGGATGTAATCTCAGGTGTCCTGGCCCGCACAGTGTCCTTGGATGAGCCTGCAACTCTGCCCCGCCGTCGCATCACTAGCGAGGGCCAATACCAGAACGGTCCCGACGATGAGCCCTCTCCTGATGTCCCAGTCCGCTCCCCCGTTCGCTGTGTTTCTCCAGAGTTTGTCAACGCCATAGCCCTGAATCCCGGAGGACGACCCAAGGAGGTAGAAAATTTTTTTTAACATGTTCTCCCACTTTTTCTTTGCACATCGAAATGTTTGTGTTTTTACATGTATTTTCCTGCTGTCCAGAGACACATGCACAGCTACCGTGAGGCCTTTGAGGAGCTGGATGGCAGCCCAATCACTCCTACACCCGCAGTTGGTGGTGAGGTGTTTCCCCAAACCCCCGCATTCCCCATCTCGCCGCAAACCCCTTACTTCAACCTGTGTAAGTTCCCTCTTTTGGCTGACAGAGGGCACTGTGGAGCTCAGGCATTCTTATCACAGATATTCAGCATAATAATACTATTTATTTTGAATCGTAATTGAAGGCTGTCTTTTGGAAAGGAAGTATTCTTATCTTGAGATGTCCAATGCAATGATGCAGGTTCGATACCATCAATGTGTTTCTGATCTTTTTTTTTTCATTTCTTTTTGATAATTTCAAATGCATACAGAGATCATTGAATTTACCTTACATTTACTCTACAATGGCATTTAATGTCATTTGCTTTTTTGTGGAACAAAAGAAATTTAGATCAACTAAATTTACTTAAAGGGAAGTCTTGTTATATACTGTAAGTTTACATTATATTTTGAAACACTTTAATATTCATAAATGGAAATGTCTCATGAAGACTGAATCTGCCTCCTCTTAAAAGGATGTTTTTCAGAAAACCCAGGATAAGAAAAAAGGGATAGGGAGACAAAAAAAGGCCAAGTCAGTTCTGTCAAACTGATTTCCAAAGTTCATGATTAGCCTGCGTCTTGATCACATCATTTTTATCTCTACTCTATCCAGAAATAAGCTTTGTTTAACGGAAAATTATATTTAGGTTATTCTCTAAATCCACAAAACAGAGAAGAAATACATAGACAAACCAACAGACATACACACACCAATGTCTGCATCCTGCCATCTTCAAAACTCCTCCCTCCGTCTCACATGCACCTCAAACTAAAACAAGAGTCACATATTAGGTAACACATTGTTTGCCAACTCTACCAATTACCTCATCTCCCCCAGGACACATCAATAAAAAGTAGGCATACAAACACACTATTTTTTAACACCCATTCTGCGACATAACATCACTCCCTCCTTTCAAAGAAGGAACATTGTGTACACAGTGACACTAAGCAGGAACCTTTTCTGAGATAAACAAAGATGGCAGAAGTCATGAATTTGGACAAATTAAGTCATGTGTGTATTTGTTAAGCATTTATGACAAAACATGTGATTTTCTTCATTGTTTTTGACTTTAATGGACCTGAAAAAACTGATTATCCTATTCACAGCCTAGCACTTAGAGTTAACTGTTAACAGTTAACAAAGATTATTTTGCATTAATTTGCAAAACTTGATGAAAGTGCATGGTTAGCTGACTGATTAGTGCACGCAACACTAGATTTACTTCACATCCTAAAATAAATCACATTGTCAAGTGTTCACTTAGCCTGTCCCCTACACACCACCCACGATTAAATGTGGGCCATCCAGGTTGCAAGTACAAAGAATTGATTTGGATTCTTTGGTAAGTGGAGGATGCACGTCTCTCTAAAGGAGTCCCACTGTCCCACAACGTCAGCCAACTGATCCCTCATCCTGTCCCCACTCTTTTACCGGAGTGACCCTTTACCCATCACTTATCACAGTTGTGCACTGCTTTAGCATGAGAGCTGCATGAGAGCAGCACCAGCAATAAAAGGAGTAACACACACACGCACACACACAAAACAGTGTAATACCATGAGCGTTGCAAGTAATTAGTCATAAAACAGAGTTTTTGCCACATTGAAGTTGGGGAAGGCAGTTTATCTGTAGTGTCACTGCACTAAAATTCCATAACAACCTTTCAGCATATTGTAATTCAGGTGGTTTGAAAGGACAAAACACCTCTGGACCCTCCTTGGCTCTGTATGCCCTGTATTGAGGCCGTGTATTCAGAGTGTCACAAGGTATTTTTAGCCAATCATGCTAAGTTCAGAGATCCTGTGTTCCTATTGGCTGCTCTACGCTGCACTTCTTAGCGAAAGGTGACGTCAGTGTGAGCTGATTGGCATTTGAAACAAGTGATGATCCTTACACTCTAAAATTCACCTCTGTCGACAGCAGTGTCTGCAGGTGACACCATCAGCTGGCTTGAGTCGAGCTAAGATTGACCAGTTTACACTGCTGCAACTTGTCGTGAATCTTTGGTCCAAACTGGCCTTACAAGGGAGAGTGACAACAGACAAAATGAAACATGAGCCAGAACAAAAACAGGGAGGGGGAGGTGCAGCTGAGTTGCTTCCTGAGGAGTCCTATGCTACAGCTTTTTTCTATGAGTTTTGCAACAAAACTTCGAGGATAGAGTGGATGGTTGGTAGGCTTCGGTCAGTGTCCAGTTTTACTGGTCTGGTCAGGTGTACGGGCTTATACTGGTTTAATTGAATGCAAATCAACGAAAGCAGCATTTGTTGGTATGTGAGATTTTAGCAAATTGAGAACATACATCAGCAGCAACACATAATGACACCCAACAGCCCAACACTGCACATGAATCAAACTCATTGCATTAACAACGAGCAACAAGATAACATGATTAACATTTTATGATGTCTGATTTGGCACAAATGAAAATGAATGACAGCAAAACACACAGCCACATAACCTTAAACTTAGTTATTAGTGTCAGGAGGAAGGGGGTTTCTGTTCCAGAGTTCCAGAATGTTGGAAAGCTTAACAATGTCATGTCTGCGTTTATAAAATAAACCAGAGGTCTGTTAATGTGTCGCACAGCCACAGTTGAGATGTTAGCTTAGCTATTAGCGTCAGGAGGAAGTGGGATTTTCTAACATTAATTACAGCCAGTTTAATGATCATTTCTGCACAGCATTAGTTGTGGAAGTTCCAGAAACTTTGGAAAGCTTAATAATGCTGTGGCTTTTTCATAAAATAAACCATCTGTTAATGTGTCGCACAGCCACAGTTGAGATGTTAGCTTTGCAAGTAGCGTCATATAATCCTCACTTCTGTGCTGTATCAGTTGGGGAAGTCCCTGAAACGTTGAAAACTTGGCGATGTCGTGTCTGTGTTCATTACATAACTCTGTAGTGTAAGTTAACATTAAGAAGTTTCTTGTACAGCTCCAAAGTATTTACTCAGCAACAGCTGTTTGGGTCTCAATGTCCGCACGTCATGAGAATCTTAACGCTTATTGGCTGTTGCAAAACACTTTGTGTCACTCAGTTCAGTTGGCTGAGACGTGCGACCCCTAGTGGTGAAAGTGTGGTATACCGGTCCGGTCTGATATTTGGCTTTTAGACATTTTTACAAAAGCCCAACCCTAATGGTTAGTTCTGAGCCACTGCGATTGAGCGTGCTGCCACTTTGCGCCAACCTAACCCAATGTGCATGTTTTTGATGGTGGGAGGAAACCGGAGCTCCCAAAGGAAACCCACACAGACACGGGGAAAAAATGCAAACTCCACACAGAAAGGTCCTACCTCAGCTGGGTATCGAATCCAGGACCCTCTTGATGTTACATGAGTGGACCTGGGTTCAAACCCAAAGCCACCGTGCTGCTAGCTTGAGTACCAAATGTTGCCTACCTCAGCTTTAATACCAGGTGAATAGTCAGGAGATCACAAAGTCATGACCACTTACCCTGAGGGAACTGAATATCCCGGCCAAATTTTACTGCAAGCCATCCAATAGTTGTCTAGAGATTTCACTCCAAACCATAACCTTGTGGCGGCACGACAGGAAAGTCAGAGTCAATTACGTCACTTGGTTATTTCATCTGTGGGCCATGGAAGCACACATTTTGTGCAGTCGATGTTGAGATACTTCACTGTATAGGAGAAAATTTTGACAAACTGGTTGTGCATTAATCCCCTGGAGTTCATCAATCAATCTGCCAAATTTTAAATCAGTCCATTAAATGGTTGGAAAGACATTTCGCTACAAGATTGATGTAGGATTTAGCAGGTGAGACTTTTCAGTCTGAACCAAAGTAGGTGACCATCTGACTAAATGCTGCCCCCCCCAGCCATACTGCTAGCATAGCTACCAAAGAGAAACAACATACACTTTTATGATTGACATAGTTAGAAATGAACCATTCTTAACACATGCAGACACCAACACAGTTCATTATGCGTGTAAAGCAAAAACAAAGACACACACAACATCCACCATCTGACCAGCTGCTCCTCTGTGTTGCTGTTGTTATTTGTGTTTAGGTTGTAATCACTTCCTTGTTTCACTGCAACCAGCACCGTGCTTGCCCTCTTCCAGCAGTCTTAATTATGAGTCATTAATGTACTGCAGTTTGCTAATCATGCTAGCTATGCGTTTGATTTTGCAAGAGTTTTTTCCCTACACAATAAATATGTGTTTAAGCTGGAGGGGAATGAAGGAGTTGTTGGCAAAATAAGTGCAGATTAATGGTGTAAGACAGATTTATTAAGTGAGAAAATCAAATAAGTAAATAAAATGAATAAAGTTAAATAAATAAATCAGATTCACGGATAGGATAATCATTTTTAAAGGTCTAAATATGACTGAGGCTCTAATGGGCGACACAGGTCTCTACTCTTTACTTTCCCTCTGGTGTTAGAGTAGCAGAGGCTGTGTCAAAAATTATTTTCAATATTCAACACTATTACCTTTGTGGCACCAAGTTTGACAACTGAGGAGTGAGAATTGTATCATTCTCATATCACAAGTTCCTGGAGAGCCTTTATGAGTTCAGTCTGACCCAGCTCTGCTTTGATGTCTGCTTGTTTTTGACACATCTTATTCTGCTGATGGTGGAGTGAGGTGGGGTCACATTATGACTGGTCACATGCATGTTTTGCCTCCATTGCAGCATGAGCACCCCCTTGAACATGTTGCTGTTGTCTATTAACCTGTGTTGACGCATATGTATGTGTGGTCTTGACAGCTGTTAACCTGTGTAATAGTGTATGATCATCAGTAGTAAAGGTCAATTTCAAAGAATGCCATATGGAAATTAAATTGATATACTACCTTTTGAATTTTTGTTGGTTGTTTTTAGATGCTGGCATAATTTTCTTAGTGAGAAATTTTCACAGAAGAGTCAAAAATCATTGTAAGACTGTGACAACAGGTAGTAGCTGTCAAGATGTTTCCAAGTTGTAATGCCGTGTGGTGATAACTGTCCCATTCTCTTCAGGTCGGTCCCCTCCTGGTCTTGCCAAGACTCCCCTGTCAGCCCTGGGTTTGAAGCCCCACAATCCAGCAGAAATCCACCTAAATCAAACAGGCTCAGGTTGGTTTAACACTCACTTAATCAGAAGCAGAAGCAGAATCAGGCCACATCTACACAACAACTAAATCCAATTTGTTACTGTTTTCCGATGCTGTTTGCAACTGAAGACTAAATGCAAACGCTGAACCACTTGCACTCCTCCTTGTGAATGGAGTTCTTTTTGCATTCCCTTTGATACACAGACTTTTTAATAACAATTAATAGAGTATAACAAAAGAAATCCTTCCCTTGCTCTACCTCTGTTCCTTTACATTATTTTTTTTCTCTGGATTTTGTCCAATGATGCTTCACAGATGATGAGAACAGTGAGTGTGAGGAAGGTAAGAGTGCTGCTATTTTGCCACAGATCATCATCAACATTCAGTGTTCTAATATTCCCCACCTCATTTTTTATTTCTACTGTTCAGATACAGTCAACCTAAAGAAAACATTTCCATTTTCTTTTATTGTCTGAAAAAGTCTCAAGCACACTCACAGCAGCAGATACTGTTACGGGAATGTTTTATGCCTTGTGCCATGCTGTTAGCAGACATCTATTTTCACAGTTTTCTTTGTTGTTTTGCACTATATACATTTCTGATTTATGAGTCTATCTACATTCCACCCCTCACCTGTAGTCATAAGTTGTGGGTACTGACCAAAAGAATAAGACTGTGGGTACAAGTAGCTGAAATAAAATAGGATAAGGAGCTTGGTCATCTGGAGGGAGCTCAGAGAAGAGCTGCTGCTCCTTTGCATCAAAAAAGATACAGCTGTGGTGGTTTGGGCGTCTGATTAGAATGTCTCCTGGAAGTCTCTATTTTGAAGGTCTTCCTGGCATATCCAATTGGAATGAGACTACGAGGTAGATCCGGAACTCACTGGAGGGATTATATCTTTCATCTGGCCTGAGAACTAAATCAGTTACATTCCAAACAGGAATTGTAAAAAACAGAATATAAACGTAACTACAAAATCCAAAGAAAATAACAAATATAGGCAGAGAAACAAAAGAAAAGTAAATGAAAAGCTCATAAAAAACTCCCCCCCCCCCACATTCAGGACCAAGAAGCTATGTAGAGTCTGTGGCAAGGTCGGCAGTGACAGGCGGAGAGCAGCCCACGTCACCTCGAAGCCTTAGCCCACCACCTCCAGTCCAACAGAGAAGTCCAAGTCCCTCGTCCCACACACTGAACCCACCTTTGTCCAGCAGCAGCCCCATCCAGAGCACAGAGGGGTGAGTCAAAAACATTCTGCTCTTTTTTCCTTTTTTGTCCAGGGCCAGATCTTGGACTGTCAATTGCTCATTTTTGTAATTTAAATTAAGAATTTACATGTTCTACTCCTAGTGTTAATGCTTTGTGTCACACGTCCAGATAAATGGTTTGATTTGTGTACTAAAATTTCTTGAAACACTTTAAGGTGGTGCTCTAAAACTTAAGCTGGTTGCTAAACTCTTCTCATTCTCTTTCAGGGATCGTCCCGTAGCAGAGAGCAGCATTAGCACTCCGTCCCAACCCACTACTGATTCTGGCTTCCGTTCCCAGGTTACAGAGAGTGCCTACCCTACTCCCACCCCCTCATATCAAACCCTGAATACCCCACCTTCTTCCTACCTAGATTCCAGCTCTCCATCCTCTTCTTACCTTGGCACTACTACCCCTACACTGTCTTACCTTGGACCTAACACCCTACCGGGGAGCTTTGTGACCTCAAATCCCAGCCCGCCCATGTCAGAACCCTCCCAGATCACACTCAGCCATGGTAGTCCCCATGCACAGCACCGAACCAACATTCTTGATCACCCCACCCAGAATGCCATTCTTCAGCAACGCCCAAGTGCTAATCAGGATGGTTCCATAATGGTCCAGCAAACCTCACCTGCTAATGGCTTTGAAGCGGGTATGGCTGGTGTCAGTGGCAGTCCCATCCTTGCTCGTCGTCTGTCTCAGGGAGCTCAGAACAGCCCAGTCCTCAGCAGACAGGCCTCTTTGGGACAGGGGTCTCAGCGGAGCCCGGTCCTCAGCAGACAGCCGTCCCTGGGTCAGCCTATGCAGACCAGCCCTGTGCTTAGTCGACAGCCATCAATCACACATCCCCAAGGAAGTCCAATTTTGGGTCATCACCCATCTGTGTCGCAGGTTTCCCAGAGAAGCCCCAGTCTGGACCGTCACCCCATGCACAGTGGTTACACCACCCCAGATGAGAGACACGGCAACCTGTCACGACAGAGCAGCTCCTCGGGCTATCAGGGACCACCTACTCCTTCCTTTCCCATCTCACCTGCATGTTACCAGGATGGAGGAATGATGGGGGTGAGCGTAGGGCTCCGGCAGGGTAGCCCAGCCCCTGGCTTCCAGCCTCAGCTCCCAGAAAAGCGGCGTATGTCGAGTGGAGATAGACCAAATGGAGCGCTGTCCTATGGCACGCTGAATGGGAAGATAATGTCCCCAGTGACTGGAGGAAGCAATCCCAGCTACTTTCACACCCTCTCAGACTTCTCAAGGTTCAATATGCCAGGTAAGGACACAAATGATGTACTGTGACAAGAAAACTAATTTTTGAGGTCTCTCCTGTTTTCCCTCCTTTTTGAAACAGCCAAATCCAGGCAATAGCAATAGAGTAACTTACTGCTCAAGACGCTGGCAGTCAGCTCTCTGCTTGTGTTGTGTTTCTAGTCCATTATAAGAACAACATCATCAAGCATAAGGGCATATTGCTGGGCATACTAAGCATACAATGCAGATGTGAACTCCCATGTACAATATAGTTTCGCTGAACAGCAAAAATATTTGCATATTTAGAGCTTGAAGTTGTGTCTTCAGTGGTGTGTATTGTTAGCATACCTTGTAATATCTTGGGTGATCAGTCTCACAGGTATTTCAGCAAAACACAGCATATCTTGATTATATAGACTGTCGGTGATCCCATCGGTGATGCTTTGTAATATTCTTTTTGCTTTTGTTTCAGATGGCAGCCCCGAGAGCCAGCTGAATGTCAAGTTTGTCCAAGACACGTCCAAGTTCTGGTACAAGCCAGACATTTCCAGGGAGCAAGGTATAATGCTGAAAGACTTTTTCCTTAGACAGTTATTGCAATGCTTGCCCCTCCCCCCGCCTCTTTTTCAGTCGGTGATTGACTAGTGTGACAAAATGTTTAGACAATATTAGGAAATGTTCCACCACCAGAAAACTGTGTTTTGAATATCAGACACTTATTCCCCATGCACTTAAAAAGTGGAGCTGAACATTTGTGGCATGCAATAATTTGGAAAAGTGAACTATGCTGCAACAGCTGTTTTCGGTGCAGTATTCCCGGGCTTGTAAAATAATGTTTTAATAATGTTTTTCTTTGTGTGAAACATGACATCATGACGTCAAGTTTAACAAATCAGCCTTAAGAGTCACTTTTGAGAAATGCATTTACACAAAAATACACAGACATGCACATCCTCATATATACACATCTCTGTACTAGTGTGTTTGGTTGTGAGGTCAGTGCCTATTGGCTGTCCCATCTACATTTGCTCATGGCCTGTATCGGATTATATCATGTTAAATACAAGCACATGCTCAACTGCAATGACATCACACTTGGAGTTTATACTTAGTGCCATGCACTCCCAGAAGAAAGCCACAGCATATGAAGAGAATTAGGGAACATCTGCATGTGTTGCTCATCTCATCCATCTTCCTTCCTAAACTATCACATGTGAGCAGGCTGAGGCATTGAACTAAACAGTGAAGTAATGGATCTAAAGCTCTTCTTCTTGAACAATTGAGTGTTTAAAACAAAGTGTCATGTTAGACGATGTTGTTTTAATGAAATACAGACTGACAGCAATTTTTAAAAGGGTCAAGATTTGACATATTCCTTTGCTCTCTGTGTGCTTTTCCATAGTTCACCTTGATCCTTTAATAACTAAACTTTCTCTAACCGCCAGAGTCTGTTTCCTGAATTTAGCCAATGCAGGATAAAGGCTCTCCCATTGCCAATGACCCTGTAGAATATTGTTTATTGATAATTCAAGTACTGTTTTGCTCTCATGTCTTTTTTTGTGCAGTGTGTTAAGTTATAACTTCAACCTTCACCTAGCTCTAAGCTTATAATACATCAAACAGCAACAGCACCGTCAGCCACCAGTCGGACTGTACTTAAGTGCAGCGATTTGTTGTGCAGTGTTAACATATGATAAAATGGTTATGTTCAGCAAATATTACTATTTTTATTATCTTAGTTCTGCCTGTTAACATACAGACAATATCTACTTAGGACATTGTCCGTAGCTTTTGCAGGTATTGGAGAATTTAAAATGTAAAGTGAAACTAGACAAGTTTTTTGGCTTAACCTTGTCATTGTGATGTATAACCTGATTAAAATATAGTGGTTGAAAAATGACACCATTTGGCACTAAATTGGTCTCCAATAAGCCCTGTTTTTACCAGGGTATTTTCTTTGCCACTGGGGCAAGGGTTTCACAGAAAAATCAGTGATGGTCTCTGTACTCTCTGTCCTGATTGGCCGGTCTACGCTGTGCCTCTTAGCAAAAGGTGACGTTGGTACGAGCTGATTGGCTCACTGTGCTCTGACTCACCTCTGCCAACAACAGAGTGTCTGCGAGCCACACGGTCAGTCGGCTAAAGCTCGAGCTGAGACGGACCAGTTTACTCCACTGCAACTTTCACTGCAACCCTTCGGTCTCAGTTCAAACTGGACTTAAAAGAGAGAGACAACAAACGGAATAAAGCGTGAGCCGAAGCAAAGAGCTGCCTCTGATTTGCTTCCCAACGAGTCTCATGCTACAGCTAATGTTAGGTTGCTAGCTCATTTGCAGAAGTTACCTACTGCAACTTTAACCTGATTGTTCAGGTGAAAAATCGAGGGATGTCACAGTTTATGTTGTAGAACATCTCATAGCAATCCATGTGGTAGTTGAGACATGAAAATAAAATCCAAATACAATCGCCCTCATATCTTTATAAGTTCTGACGGTGTGTTATACCTGATTTTCCTCTGTCTTTACAGCTATTGGCCTGCTAAGGGAGAGGGAGCCAGGAGCCTTTGTTATTCGGGACAGTCACTCATTCAGGGGGGCTTATGGCTTGGCTATGAAGGTAGCGTCTCCTCCCCCCTCAGTGCAACAGAACAAGAAAGGTAGGAGCCAGGATGGGGGTTTCCATCAAAGGCTATTTTGAAGTAGTTAATAAATGCAGCAACTATTTACTTGGGTTACTCCAGTGTTTTTTGTAGCTCTACTTTCTTTCTGTTTTGGTCTTTGGTCAGCTTGGAGACAGAATTAAAGTTTATATCTAAATACCAGAGACATGAGATGATGTCTCATTGTTAATCAGCTGTTTTACCTTAACTTGCTCACCCCTCTCCCGGTCTGTTGTTTCAGGTGACATCACCAATGAGCTGGTGAGACATTTCCTGATCGAGAGTAGCCCTAAAGGAGTGAAGCTGAAGGGTTGTCCGAATGAGCCTTACTTTGGTTAGTGGGAACCTACTGCCCTCACGTGTACACTAACAGCACCGAAAAGCCAGAAAGAGGATAAAGAAAAAGTCAGACATTCTTGTACCCCTTTTCCACTGGTCAAAAAACCTGAGTTAACCCACTCAGATTGGAGGATTGTGTGCAGTGGGAATGGGTACGCTCACCATTTACACAAGGGTCGATTGACTCTGCAGTAGACTTTATCTCACCTCACCTCGGCTCAGCTGTTAATGTAAACGTAAGACTTGGGTGAACACGCTAATTTCTGGCGTATTTTCCAATGATTGTCTTTTCCTTCTTCATCTGGTGCATCATGTCACACAGGCGTGGCGCAGGATTTCAATTTTCGATGGACTTTACAATTAGAGAAGTTAATACTAACGGACACAGAGCTGAAAAGGATTCTGACAGACTTGTGTTTTATAAGCACAGAGTGTTTCCGTTGAGATAAGCTTAAACTGACAGCGCAGTGCGCCACTTGCTCTCTCTTTAAAAGTCAGCCTCGCTCACCCAGCACACCGCTCTCTCTCCCTGTGATCAACTTAAACAGGTAATAATTCAGCCAGATTATCCAACACACAGAGATGGCTCTGTAGCTGTAGGCATACGAGTGCAGCACGCACAGGTTATTTTGTGACACAGCAGTTTATAGCGCTCATGACTCATATTCCACTCTGCAGTCATTTACAATATTGGTATATCGCTTTGACTCTGACGTGAAGACGATTTGAGAACCTCCACTTTCATACAAACTGTGAGCGAAACAAACATATTGTGGAGTGTTTTCACCCAGATCCAACTTTTGCAAAGCATGGCACCCAGATTAATTTCTGATACATCTACATTTGTCATTAATCGTTAATATTCAAGTTGACAGACATTTGTCTCACACATCACAACAATGTTTCCATACATTGCAGTGCACACATTCAAATGCAACGTTCCACTTAAAATTCACAGAAGCACTGCCTTGCCTGTGGGAAGTGGGAATGGGGTCAATAGATGAAATTTAGCGGGTCGACCTGCGTTTAAAAGCCCGTGTGGACCTGCTGATTTTGGTGGAAAAGGGGTATTGGAGAGTTCTGTCCAATGACTGTTTCTGTCGGAGATCTGAACCCTTTTTCCAATTCTAAAATGTTTAATCCTAAAGTAATTATAGTATTTGACTGTAGTGATCAAACCCATGTTCTCCTTGCTAATTACACTGCAACGCTGTGTGACACGTGTGTGTGTGTGTGTGTGTGTACAGAAAGAGACAAAGCTTATCTGCCAAATGTCTGTCATCATGTCTTTCTTTCCTGTCCTCAACTCATAACTCAAATCATCACTCTTATTTAGTCATATTACTCTTATTTACTCATATTTACTTGATTTTACAGCCACAAATACCAACAGAGTGAATGTTTTTTCTACATTGCTACAAGTTCATTTTTAATATCGTTATAATTTCAACAAACCACATTGAAACAAATTCCTCCAACACCTCAAAACGAATTATGAGAAGTGATCAGCCTCCTGATGGAAATAAAACCAGACGTGTCTTAACTAAATTACTCAATGAGAAGAAGTTTCAATTTTGCCATTAAAATCTGGTTAGCGGTCTTAGAGAGAGCTACTGTATGTGTGTTAATCTGCATGAAATCTGATAAATAATCCCAATTGACAGCGTTTGAAAATGAATAAATTTTGGGGATGCTGCGTTAGAGAGAAGTGATGTTTCCAGACCTCTGCAAGCAGTGCCTCATATCTGCTTTAGGGTTTTAGCTTCAGGCTAAATAAGCTGCTACAGAACAGCAACCCCAAATATCTGACAGAACTCTGTAGTCGGTTTGCATTGTGGGAAACAGGCTTCTTTTTTTTTACAGGAATAAACAATGTGTGTGTGAGAAATGAAACCCTAGTTAAGCTGAATCTGACGGGATACTTCTTAAAAATGTCAATCATAAGTCTCACAACGTAACAAGAGTGAAATTATCGAGGGACAAATCATTTAATGACATTATAACTTTGTTGGCTGTAGATTCCAAAGGTGAGATTAAAAATTCAAGAAATGTGGAAACGTGTTTGCCAAATGCTTGTTTCTGACTGTGTCTTATGTCTGTTTGACAGGCTGTCTGTCTGCCTTGGTCTACCAACATGCTATCACACCACTGGCCTTACCCTGCAAACTACTTATCCCCACGACAGGTCTGTGAAGTCCAAACGTTCAGTGACATTCATGCACTTTAAAGTCGTGTATTTTTGTTCACATTGTTTTAAACTTCACAAAGTTGAGCTTTTTTTTTTTTTTTACTGTGATCAATGTCCAAATCTCAAATAATTAGGACTTTGATCCATGATGCAAGTGTACATTCAGTCAAGTTTAAAATAAACTTCATGTGTTTATCAAGGAAGAGAGAAATTATATCTTACTTGTTTTGTGCAGATCTCATTGAAGAAGTGTCAGAAGTTTCAACGACAAATCCACTGGCTGAAAGGCTGAAACAAGGAGCAGGTAAAACAATAACTCATTCTCATTCACTGTCGTGGTTAAAAGCAGTTCTGTGACAGCCAGCACAGCTTTGGCTTTCCAACGCCCACAACACACATCCTGCGTCTATGTCAGCAGCACGTCTGCTGAATTTTTCGGTGCCCAATAAAACAGATAAAAGCAGCCATACAGCACACGGGAGTCTACAGCGACACAACACTACAGCTCAGGAGGCTCGCTAATTTATTTTTAGCAAGACGCGTGCATTTCTCTGCTTTAATCGATGGTGAAATAACCTGTTGACTGTCATATTAACATCTGCAACATTCACTGTAGTTTCAAAGTTTCAGGTGTGTCTTTCAAAATAAAACCTCTCACAAGTGTATGTTTGCAGAGAATCCCTTCAATGTGAGATTTAATTGTGAAACATCTGAAGGATTTTATGTGTAAAACAGTACTTGTGTTTTAGGACAAATGACAGTCAAAGCAGAGACCCAATGAAGTAAAGTTTAGTTTTGCATTTTTAATTGAGATTGATCACGGACTTTGG
>JAQFJB010000005.1:22766118-22777102 GCA_029874875.1 Naso minor | reverse complement strand
GAGAAGCATCAATTAGTATTAAATGACAGCAGCAGTTTGGAGCATAAAGGCCTTTCAGTGTAACACAGACCTTTCTTCTTACGCTCCACATGGACTTTCCCAGACTGCAAGAATAGCATATTGGATTACCTAAATTGAGGGGTTTTACCATTTAAGCCCATTTCATTTTACATTACATTAGTCACAGAAGTTCTGAGAACATAATCTGTAACTACTTTGCCTTCTGCATGTCTGTCTGCCTTGGCAAGCCTCCACAGCATGTCTCTGAAAATAACTCAAATACCTTCACATCATTGTCTTGTGTTGTCGGGGACTGTTTATTAGTGTGCACCAGCTCTAATATTATCCTGGCCATGCAGGTTATACACTGAAAAAATAACTAGATCAAGCTGCAACCTTCAGAGCTGAAAAATTAAGACAAGAAGGAACACCAGAAACTGCAGTTCCTCGAATGACCACTTGAGGCTGTGGTCTGACTGACATGAGATTTTTAAGGCTGATACCGATATTAGTGAACAAGAAAATTCTGATGTCCAGTCTATCTGAATCAGAAGTTGCATCAGACTTTGATTGTCCTTCATTGTGATGGACAGGGACAAAATAATCAATTACTATCTGTTATTTAATTTTATTTTTTAAAACGATAAGTTGGAATAGTTTTCATTCATTCATTTTAATTTGAATAAAAAAACGTATCATCCTAAAGATGAAGCATTTAAGCCGTGGCATAAAGAGAAAGGTTGAACAGCTGACAACCACCGTGCGCTCACTTTTCATACAGACACACGTTGGGCATTGTGTTAAATACGACACTTCCCTTTTTTCCCTGAACTTTTCCTGCCGCATGAACTTAATAAAACACCACACTAAGCAGATGAAAGATTTTTCCCACACAGTAACAGCAGAGGCCACCAAAAACATTGTGCCATTGTGTATAATATTACATTGTGTATGCTATTACATTTAAATTATGAACAAACCACTGACAGTTTTTTTACTGAATTAAAGTGAGCTGAGCTGCTGTGGCCTGAACTCAACAAACTTCCTCCTGGTTCGTATGGATTCAAACTGTGTGATCTATGTGTGATCAAATGCACCAAGCGTGATCGCTGCAGAGGCGATCGTCATCAGGTTTTGTGTTTTCCTCTCGGACAGACGACTTCTCATTGCCGTTTTAGTTTTGTTCTGGTAGCTGAAGCAGCGCTCTGCTGCTACACTGGACACTGAGATTTCCAGTCAGTAGCTGATTAATTTGACAAACTCACCACCAACTGGACAGGGGTGTGAACTACAATCAGTCAAAATAATGGACGGCCTTCAAAATTCTCCATCATTGTTAATAAAAAAAGTCAATAACAGAAAATATTCGGTTAGCGCGACCTCTGGTCGGCACGTTAGGACACCTCTAAACATTCGGCACAGGGCTGGGCACCTTCATGTGCATGACACGGTAATAAAGAGATTATTCATTCATTCATTCATTCATTCATTTGCCGAGTTTCATGTCTTTTAAAATGAGTGTTTATTGCTTTTTTTGAGGGATTGTCTGACTGCACATGCTTATCTGTTGTTTTCAGTTAGCAGCAACATCAGCAATGAGCTCCAGCTCTTAGGACTGTGCTCCTCCATAAACTTTTCTTGCACAGGGGGCATTTTGTAGGATTTGTCCAAAGAAATTTGTCTGCAGTGTCAAACACATACTTAACAGATCACTTCAGCATTACTTGGGCTGTCACATATTATATATAATGTATCTGTACTCATCAGTCAGAAATTTCAAAGACATTTGATTAGTTTGTGGTTGGTGAATTCCAAAATATCTGTTCATTATGTGACTGTACTGTTTCCTAAAAAGGGAAAATAGTGTTGTGTCAAAGCCCAAAAACCTTTTCTTGGCAGATTTACTGTAGAAAGCTACAGTCAAAATTCCTCAATTACAGTGAGAGTTGAAGAGAAGAAAAAACATGAGGAGGTGGAAAAAGTTAAGGAAGAAATGGGCAGATTGGTTTCATAGGTGGAGAGCAAACACTGAATTGCTCATCTTGCCTACAAAGCGTCTAGACTGGGTTCACTGGCAGCCCAGAACCTGAGCATGAACTCGCGTCCAACCCTACCTGTCCTGACATCCTCTGTCGCCCTCCCTCCCTTCCGCCTGTCTGTCATGCCTTTAAACGTACCAGCGCCCATGTCCAAAACCCCAACTCCCCAAATGCCTGTAACAGTTCTCATACTGATCAAAGGTTTTCATTGCCACATTCTTTCCAGTGTCTGACATGCCACAAGCAGGGCATGTCAAACTGTGGAAGTGCAACCTTGAAGAACTTCCTGGCTTGACGGGAATGAAGGTGATGTCTGGGTCGTAAGCAGTCCAACTCCCAGCATGCAAAAAGACTGAATACAACACATACAAGGTTACGCATACAGACACATACCAGACACGCACAGGTAGTGATGTTATGTGAAGTTATTTATGTCTCGGATGTCCTGAAAACACTGATGCTATAGAGGTTGGGCAGCAGTGGACCAGTGTTAGCTCCCTGAGGAGAGACTGCTAAAATAAACAGGCACTGCAGCATGAAATGAAAACAATGAAAACCAACGGTGACTGACACAACATCAGTTTGTGTATGTGTGTGTCTGTGCGCACTTGTGAGCGTATTTGCTCACAAACGTACGTCACTGATATCTCTGGGAAAGTGTTCTCCCGCTCAGGCCGGATCTTAGCTGGCAGATGCATTTGCCTGGTGGGACTGTGGGGAGATGTGTGTGTCTGTGTGGAAGGGGTGGGCTGTAATTGTGGCAACTGTAAACAGTCACTGGTATTGAGTTCTTCCTTCTTCCCTCTTTTGCAGTCTACTTCCTGCGTTTGTTGCGTGCCAGTGCATGTGTCTGTCCATGTCTGTCACTGCCTGAGAGCAATGTCCAGATCTCTGCTCTAACAGCTCTGTGTGCTCAGGGGTGCCTGGATAAGGGCCACTGAACAGAAGCCAACAAATAATAAGTTCAATGTCTTATGAATATCTAGTAATTCTGATTCAGTCAGGTTGCGTCTCATAAATTCACATCAACATTCCAGCAGCACTGTAAAGCAAAAGTGGTCCAACATCTGGGCTCCAAGTGTGAAGGATAATAGATGAGTCTTTGCAATGACGTGTTGCTTACTTCAATGAAATGACCTCACAAAAAACGGAGCAAGGACATTGAGAAAAAATGTCATTCAAAACGATTCGTTCTCTTATGTAACTTGAAATAATCCAATTCATGTTCTAATATCATGTGTCATGTAGTTGCCTGCGACACCTGTTCTTAAAACAGTTCCTGTCATAAGCCAGATGAGGAAGGAGATTGCTACTCACAGTGGAAGCTGGCGTCATTGTCACGTTTGCGCTTCTGCTGTGAAAGAGGAGACCCTGACATGAACTCAAACCACTCGCTGGCTCGGCTTCTGGCTCCCACCGCAGTAAAACAACAACTGATCCTCTGAGTGTTTCATTAAGTTTACAAGCTCTATGTATTTCTTTTCTCTCCTATTTCTCCACATTTCGAAATCTAGAGATTTTCCCCCAGAATCCTCCGATAAAACCTCAGCATGAAGTATTGAATGACCCAGGAAGTTCTGGAGTAGCAACAAACTGTCCAGCACCATCGAAATGTGACGCAAACCTTCAAGTTTTAAATGAACATTGTGGCTGATTTCTCTCCCAAAGGACAGTCCTTAAAACCATGAGTCAGCAGAAACTCATAATAAAGACTGTGCATTAAGGGTGTCTGTGCAGTGTCCTCTAAGCTGCTTTAAGATGGCATATGATAAAAAAAAAAAAGAATCCGTGTGACTCAGATGTGAAGGTAAAATCACCATGGGACTAAAACACAGGATGGCCCAACAACTTGCATGTAGACAGTAAATGTCATAAATCGTCTGAGCGAAAATAAACACCTCTGTATTTAAAAATTAATTTGTGATCTTTGATATTATACTGATCTTGAGCTAAGACATAAAATATAATGTTTTAATGTCAGTGCTGAATGACACAGGCTGTTTGACTGACAAAATCCGTTCTCAGGCTTCATGTACCAGGGTCTGACATGTCCAAGTAAACAAATAGACCCAGTAAACAAGCCACCCTTTTGTCATCACTGTGAACATGGTACAAATGACGGGATGTTTAACATAATCTTTGACCCTGTCAACTCCTGGTAATAGCTTCACAACAGACACTTAGCTATACGACGCAGATATCTTTGTCACACTGGAACGATTTTCAAATAAAAATTCTGCTATTGTGGCTTTAAAAATGCCAAATGCCTCTATACCGAGACTTTCTATGCATCCTTAACTGCATATAAAAGGTTTTCATAGAATATTTCGACAAAGGGGTGGATAATGATGTTAAAAATCCTGTTGTGTAAAACTCTCTGGTACCCAGTTTTGACCACTGGAGGCGCCAGAGAACTGTGTATTTCAAGGTGGGTTCCCATTTCTTTAATATCTTGTGTAAAAGTACGCATGTGTACTATGTCCTGCTGGTGGTTGCACGTTATCATGGTTGGTTGTTCTAATGTGCAAAACATGTCATACTGAACAAAGGAAGAGGAAGAGTGCTAAAAAGCTAACAGATGTAAATAAAGTGGTTTCTGCTTCTTCCAAAAAACAGTTTTTCAGATGTTTGTTAATAAAGAAAATGCATTTAACACATTAATTAGGCCTATTGGGGGCACAAAATATGTGTTTCCATTGACATCTTTGTTTGCATTTTCAATTTTCAAATGAACATATAAATCAAAAGAAAATGCTACTTTTAAAAACATTTTAACACTGGCAGTGGAAAAAAGTTAATGTACTGATCAGAGCAAAATACAACTAATTGCAATGAAAACAAAGACTGTAAATATCAAATCAAATCAGTGTGAAGCAATGAGAAGACTGTAGACTCTCTCCATCTTATACTAAAACAAATTTAAATATTATGTTTTAATTCACTTGAGTTTTGACTGGCACTCTTTCATTTTGCTTGCAGATTAATATTGTGCACTTTTCCTCTGCAGCAGTTTGATGACACCCAACTGGAGAATCAGTGCTACAAACTGACATTATTCTTCAGTTTTATAATATCCGGACAGCAGATGAAAAAATGCATTAATTTGAACTTCCCTGCCAATTTTGAAAAATCTGAATATGACGTAAAAAGTTGCTCTAAACTTTGATGGAAGTTTGAAAAAGTGTGTTTTTGTGAGAAGCATAAATACTTAATAGAAACATAACATAACATAACAACATAATTAAAAAAACAGGTATGGAATCTCAAAAGTATAAATGGTCTATTTTGTTACAGCATTTTGTTTGCATAAAAAGGAACAATCTTGGAATATATTCTATAGTGCATTTAAATGACTGCAGAGGCAGAGAGCTGTAACTTGATTTAACTCCAATTAAGGGATTGACGGAGGTGGTAGAGGGATAATCAAGCCTCTGTTGTTCACACAAAGGTCAAAAAGGAGAGCCCCATCTGCTCCCTGACCTTGACCCCACGTCAAAATCACCCTCAGCTGTGTGTATGTGAGTGTGCTGCTGCGTACATGTGAGACAACAGTGCCGTCACACTACCCTGAGGGTTTAAGTGCAGGTTTGGTAAGGGGGTTGATGTTGGGCGGACTGAAAGGAGGAGAGGTGGCGACCTTTGACCTCTCTGCATTTCTGTGGACTCAGTGTCACAGCCACAGCTGCAACATCAGCAGGTGTGGAGACTCATTTTCAGCTCAGAGCTGCAAGCCTGAGGGCTGCAAAGGCATTGAGTGTCAGCATACAAGGAATTTACGGTTCTACTTGCCCCAAAATGCCGAGATGATAATAAGACTACTACAAATTAAAATACACCGATTTGCATGCCTATTCTACATTCATAGAGATTTATATTTCAACAGTGAACATCATACAGAGGGTACAGGTTCCTAAAAAAGGACAAATTTGCATTGAAGATATGATATTCCCACTACAGAGTTTCATCTGACATTTATACTGCACCGCATATGAGCACAACATGTTGCTCCAATAACAGATAAGCACAATTTGTACAACTAAATATGCCTATTGACCGCTAAATACCACTATTTAACAAACCAAAGTAACACACACACACGCTAAACACCAAATGCAAAGAGAAAAAACTGATAGAAAAGAGATTTTAACTTCGGCAGGAATTTAAATCGTGAACAGATTTGGTTTCAGTCTGTGAGAATGACCCAATAACTGGAACCACGTCCAGGAAATACAGCGTCACCAGCCGCACAACACCCATAATTAAAAGAATTGCTCATATTGATGCATGCACTGAAGCATTCCTTCTGAGTGCTCAACTGGCAGCTGGTGGGGGCAGTCCGCCCTCATGGAGGTCTTGTGGGGGCTAGAGGAAAACTTCAGTGGATAGAGTGTATATACGTGTGTGTGTGTGTGTGTGTGTATATGTGTGCATTCTTTCAAGGCTTCAGAATCTACAATATGTGCCAATATACATCCTTTTTACATGGACAAGTGGCCCACACATTCAGGAGTGTACATGTGCCTCTGCCAGGCTGTGTGTGTTCATGTGTGGCAGATGGGTGCGCTGCGTGCCAGGCCTTGCCAGGGGGCTGTGCCGTACCACAGTTGCAGTCGGGCACTGGGCGACAGCCTCGCAGCACAGCAGCCTGGCAGGCAGCGCTGGCTCTTGGCTGACCTCTGCCTCCACCAGGCCACCCTCACTCACTCACCTCATTAGCTTGACAGGAGCGACCAAACAAATTGAGGGCACCATGGAGCTCACAGCACTTCCATGGGAACATTTTTTCACACCGCCCCCCCTTCTCTTTCTTTAAGTCATATGGTGTCTGTGCTGTACACAGACGCACACCCATGCGTAAACAATGACTTCTACGTAAGAGGGTGTCAAAGTTTGTGTTTGAAAGAACATACAGACAAGAAGATGCAAGCATATGCAACATGTGCGTAAGTTTCTTCATGGATAAACACATACAGGAACAAAGAATCATGTGACTTCGCTGCATCCATGTTGGTAAATTGAGGCCAGGTACAGTGTTAGATCATGCAACATTTGAAGCCCACCTTTAAAAGACTTCCTAAACAAAATAAACTTTATAACGCAAGCCCCATTTTGTATTAAGCCCAAACGACTGTTATTGCAATACAACTGTCCCTACAGACACATTTATAAACAAGTAAAACAAACCAGGATAGATGTTCCAGTGTGAAGATGAGCTATCATTCTCTCTTAAAAGAAGACATGCACCCTCGAGGCAAAGCTGAAGACTTGCACACATTAAAAAAAGTGAAAAACTGACAGAACAGGCATAAAACAGTGAATGAGATCTATTTTGTTGGTTCTCATGTAACTGGCAGATACCAAACAATGATGTGCTTTTTTTTTTACATGTAACACCCTTTTGAATGTGCTTTGTAAATTGGGATCTCATTGTGCAGTTGTGTGGATTGCACACACTGGGCTTTGAGATCATAGCACAGTTCGACCTGCCCTCATACACATGGTATGCTGTGTGAGTGGCTTGTCCAAAACACGTCTGGGATTTATTCATGTTTTTTTTATGGTGAATGAAGACAAATATTGGCTGATTTGATTCAATGAGAGACACACCTTCTGTTAAGCAGAGGTCCTTCTGTGGTGTGTGAGACACACAAAGTCATCTTACAGTAGAACTCACTGACAACACTTCATGTAGAACTTTATACATGACAGTCAAAAGCTACATCCGCATGGGGCGCCAGTGTAGCTCAGAGACGTTGCGTCCTCGCTGCAGCTGCCCCAGTTCGATTCCACCCTTAGCCATTTGCTGTGTGTCATTCCCCTTCTCTCTCTCCCCCATTTCCTTTCCAAATCTTCAGCTGTTGTGTCAAAAAAAAAAACTTAAAAAGAAAAAAGCTACATCCACATGATTCTATTGTCACAGAGGTGGTCATTGTCATACGTTGTTAGGTTGGTTTTTTTTCATCTTTCTGCTACAACATGAAGAAAGTTTAGACCCGAAATAGTGAGCCATCAGGCAACAGGACGGGGGTGGGGGGTGGGGGGTGTCAAAAACTAGGCCAGAGCAAGAGGTGAAATAAGTCACAGGTGGTGTTAAAGAGGTGTTAAAGAGACGGCAGCCAGAGGGGGGACACAAAGATGGGTGTGCTTGATACTTCACAGCCAAGAGAGAGCAGAGCAGGACCCACGGCCTTCAACAAACCGATTGTACTTACATTAATGCCACTTTTTGTATAAATTCCTGATGAAATGTTTGCAGCAACCTTTTTGTAAGGCCCACAGACTTTTTTATATACTGTGCATATCTTGTAGCATTTTGTTTTAACTGTAGATACACACTAATTACTTTCACGTTGTTTGATATACATAATTGTGAAAAATATTGCAAATGATAGCAAATATTGCAATATTTGATAATAACAACAAGTAGACCCAAGCTGCCTTGATTCTTACAGCTCCCATCAGTTTTAAATTGCACTAACTATCTGACTACAGTTTCTACTTTTGCTGAGGGCAAACCTGTGATGCGTGATTCTGTGTCAATGTGGGAATGATGCACTGAGGACTTGGGTGGCTGGAGGATGAGCTTCCTGTTTTTTGCTCTGTATCACATTTACAGTGTGTAGAAGGTCAAGGGTCAAATGAGGTGACAAACTAGTTCCTCAGAGTGGAGGCGACAGTGAGCAGAAACAGCTGAAGGGGAGAAGGATGGGTTGAAAATGAAATGGATGGTTCTGTTTCAGTAAAAAAAAAAAAGATCTTTATAAAAGATTTTGCAAAGCTGTGTATTTTTCTGCCTCCTGTGAAGCTTGTCTTGGTTTGGGCTGGCTGTGGCTCAATAGGTAGAGAGAGTCATCCAACAATCAGAGAGTCAGTGGTCCAGTCCCTGAGCACGAAAAGGGGAGAAGGGGCAGAGAGACAAAGAGAGATGAATAAGCGGATTTGCGTAATACAGCTGATTAGTATGTAGACATCACCTCATATGTTCTTTATTCATGAAGACAACACAGAGGAAAAAGAACTACAAATGTTGAGCAAGTCAGATTCATGCAATATTGAGAAGCACGTATAAAGCTCATTTTTATGAAAACAGACCAAATATCCCGAGCATGCTCACAGGAAACTGTGACCACCATGAACAAATAGTCCAAGAGACACCAATATCTCATATAAATGACTTTTACAACAACAACAACATGGTAATTAGTCTTTGTGAAACTCCTTTAACTGTCTGTCTTATGACTTGAGCTGCTGTCCTTTGAGTCCTTATTCCAGATCTGTCTCTTTTGGCCAGTGCTGACAGGGACCCATCAGGCTTATATAACCATGGAAATACACACAGTGTGTTTTGAGGCTGGCTGATGCTGCTGACATTACTAAATAATTTCAGTGCATGCAATGGGCGTACTACTGCAGCCTCAGCCATGGCACATAATCGTATTTTTAGCTCGTGGTCTTACTAGCTCCACGCAGCCCATGCTGCTGACCATCTTCTTGATAAAAAGACATAAAATATGATGTGTCCCTAATGCGAACCATACTATCTGAACATGCAGAGTGTATGCTTCTTTTCCAGTCCCCAAACCTCCTCTATTCTTCAGGAGAGAAAACATCTTCCACTTCAGAATGAGCAGGCTCATCTGCTGGTACCTTGAAACATGGATCTCCGGTGAACTTCCCCATGGCGAAGCTCGGGTTCAATCGTCAGGCCACAGAGTATTTATTAAGCTACATCTGGGATTGTCATTACAGAGCTGAAGCACTGGGGAAAGGCAATGGGAAGGGATTTTGATTGAGTGGTGTAAAGAGTACACAAGGGAATAGAGAAGAGCAGGGACACAAAATGGAGGGAATGATAAATTCAGAGGATCCTGTTTTTGTGTCAGTGCGGCATGTTAGTGTAGGGAGTAAGAATAACTTAAAACAACTCAGTCTTTGTTTTCATTCCTGCTCTAATTTTGGCCTTTTAGAGGCTCAGACTGTGTCCAATTTGGCACATTATTCCTCACTGGTTCTTGTCTTTCAACAACAGCGAAACCTTGGGGTGGCTTTAGCTATGGTATGAACATATGGCAAAGACCAAAACATTCAGCTTTTTTTGACATCTGGTCATAACATACGACACTGAGGACAGGGTTCAGGACTTAACCGTGGCCAACAGAGCACCAAAACATTCAGTGTTTGCAGCTGCAGAGGTCAGAAATTCAAGCCACCAAATAGAGACAATGAAATCTGCGCTTGGAATCAGTTTTCACTGCATGACTGTATCACTGTTCCTCTGTTTCTCTACTCTCTCTCTATCTGTCTGGTCTTTTGTAGATATGTGTGAGTGTGTGTTTGTATGTGTCTGTGTGTGTGTGTGTCCTGTTCTTTCCCTGTTGTGTGGAACCACATGAAAGGTGGACACAAGAAGTTCAGTATCCTGTGCTGGGTGAGGTCCAAGGACCCACTAAGCATAATGGAACTGCAGAGAAAAGACAAAGTGAGCTACAGAGGCTGAGATACATTAATTCCTGACAAAGCCAGAAGTTTGAGATGACGCTTCAAACTGAAAGATCAGTACAGAGGAGTCTTTCAAAAGTACCATGAAAGGCACGGCCATCAGTTTGTAGAGTGAAATTAACTGGACAACAAAGTGGAAAAATGCTGAAGCAGATAATCAGATCTGCTACGTCGTGGGTTTGTGTGTCTGGGTGTCTTAAAACATGCAAGAGTGATGATTGAAAAAATACCCTCACATGAATGCTTCCTTCCAGTAACAAGTGTTTGCACCAAAGCGACCTCAGAGGCTCTTTCATCTGTGCACGTATCCAGCAACAATGGTTCTGGTTGCTCCCTGACTGCTGTGGTTGGGAGCAGTGAGGGTTTAAAGCCAGCCCTCCTCTCAGTGAGGTCAGCCGTGCCAAGTTAGAACAGTGCTGAAAGTATGTAATGGAGGTCTGAACACG
>JAQFJB010000005.1:22501959-22514100 GCA_029874875.1 Naso minor | reverse complement strand
GTTTTGATTTGTTTTCAGAAAAGGCCAGTTTCAAACTACCATTAAATGTGCTGAACAACGCCTGAGATCCATGTGTGACACAAAGCCAAGCTGTCAACTTGTAAAGGGAGCTTCATGCCAAACACCAGGCATTAATAAATAAATAAAAAAGAAATGAGAAATGAGAAAGAAAGAGCATGTCACAAAACCTGAACAAAGCTGTAAAGCTGTGGTGGAGAGAGCTGGGCCTGCTGCTCTGCTAACTGGCACACTGGCACATGTATAAGGTTACAAGACCAAAGCCAGTCAGGAGTGCTCTCATTTGATACACTTTTGGCGAGAGCTCCAAAAATGTCTGTCTTAAATCATTCTGATTGGAAATCAATGGGGACTTTTGTTTCAGGACTCAGGGTCAAGTTTTGCAATGGCAGACATACATAAAATATAATTAAACTATGTAAAAAACAAAAACTGTCTGTATGTCCCAGCTGTTGCTTAATCAAAGAAGTTTATGGGGATGAACCGTCTGCCTCAATACAATAACAGCCTGCTATTTGTACATTTTATGGGTTGCTGTAATTATTCCCCTTGACATGTTTGCAGCCACCTTCCCATTGCAACTGCAAACAAAACAATCAAAATCCACACTCCTTGTTTGGTGCAGAAATGCATTTCAAACATCTGCTAAAGCTGCTTTAAAGGTGCAATAGGCCACATTTTATTTGGATGTTCAATCAGCGTTGGTAAATGTAATGAACTGCAGCAATGACTTCCTCAGTTGGTGATATATTACTTGAGAAACTTCAGTTCTGCTGCAAAATCTGTTCTGACACCAGTGATGTCACTGGGATCAAGAATGAAATGACTGCCAAAGCAGAGACAGTTAAGGAAGTGAGACAGCAAACTGAACAATCATTTTTTGTATCTATGTCACATGGGTTTCGCTGCTGTCCTTCCTCCTCAGGATACAAGAAGCAGTCTTGACACTATTCATTCTTAAGGGAGAAATGAACGTGACCACAGATTAGGACCAGTACTTTCGCCCCATTGTCACCAAAATACATATTGGACCCATTTTTCACAAGACACATCTCTTGGGAACTTTCTGACTCTAAAATGTCATTTTTCAGACACACAAATCAGGATAAAGTTAACTTTGATCAAGACCTGTCTCTGTCTCAGCAACACACTCGCTTTCAGACATTGTGGCAGAGAGGTGACACAGGAAGGAGACAGGAAGTGTATACAGTTTCACACTATTTGTGCAGCTTGTTAGCAGTACCTGCTCTAATATGGAATACCTTTATAATCCAGAAGCTTGCCCGCAATGCAGGCACTGATGGCACAGCTCTGTGAACAGAAGAATTTATCTCTCGATTAGTATAGCAGCACTGATGAATTTATCTGTATGAAATAGAATTTATCTTTAAGACTTCCATGTAGTATCCATTTTAAGTGAGTATATTAGATATTTTGCTGATATTGTTTCCTTACAAAATTCAGAATTCATTTTTGCACAAAACTAAAAAGTCTATACAAAACTTCACATGCCAGAATCATTTAAGACGTTTTTATGAGAATGTCATTATTGACCTGCCAGAAGGTTATGAAAACACTACTGTCAGTTACACACAATCCATTCCACAACAATGCAGGAACAAAAATACATAACACAACGTTCTAATGATGCCACATCTGCTGAATAACACATTTACAACATATTTTTACATAGGCTGCAATTGATTACAGATACATTTTTAAAAGATTCCATGTCATCTATCACTCATGATAACGGCTTGGCTGTCTAAGGGATAATGACAGTGGATTAATAACAGCCCATGGAAGGAAGAATTGTTTCAGCACAACTTGGAAAACTGAGACAATACTGTCCAAATTTAGATAGCTTCATGATGGTCCCCTTCGCCCATTTTGTCAGGGGTGTTCATTATCAATAATAGCACCCATACTTGCCTTTGTTCATGCTGGTCACCTCTCTTTAGACGATGATCTGCAGCACAAATATGCGTGTGCGTGTATGTGTGTTTCCCTGCATGCGTTTGGGAGCTTGGTTTGTCTTATTCATAGACACCTACACCCATTTAGAATCCCATTTGTCAATGTCAGTCCCCCCAATCCTAATCCCTCCTCATGTCAACACTTTATTAGTAACCCAGGCAACACACACACACGCACACACACACACACACACGCACACACACACACACACAAACGCACACACAAACACACACAGATAGACACACATCCACAGTCTGCACACACAGCAGTGATAGGAGAAGTGATGCCACGCAGCAGTTTCAAGCACTGTTATCATAAGTGCAATTATTCTTCAATGACACTTATTTGGAGTTTATGAGTGTCAACAAAAAAACTGCTGACAAAGCTCTGCAGCCAACCAAACTGGTGGGCGTGGATTCATGAAACAGTTGGATGGTGTCAGATTTTAATTTTGGAGCTAAATTGACCAGACACTTACTTTGAAATGTCATAAAAATGGCAATAAAAGAGCAAACAACTTCAGACTCTTCAGTGAATGTCAGAGCAAAATAGAATTTGATGACTTTACAATGCTAACAGAGAAGGGAGCTAAGTTGTTGCATCAGAGTATTTTTACAGGATGTAATTGGTGAACAGTGATAAAACTTTAAATTTCCTGCTTTGAAAACCAAGGTTCAACAAGTAGACATTGAAATGGTTACAGGTTGTGCGTACATGTCTTTGATACGTAAAAGAATTACAAGAAGCATCAATAAGTCTTTCATTTGAACTCAAGAAATCTCTCAGCTTGTCAGTCTTAAGAATAAGCCCCTCCCCATCGTTAGCGTAGCATCAAAAAGGCTGGTAAGAACCCAGTAATACTGAAGGAAAGCATTCACATGTTCAATCCTGTAACACAGTTGTACTGTAGCTAATCATAAAATTATTCATTCATAGTGATTTTTGCAGAAAAGCCAAAACCCTGCCATGAGATGTGCTGGATGAGCTAGTACGATGCTGCAGTTGGCATCAGTCTGAGCTCCTCCTGAAACTGGTTACAGTTGGGATCCCCTCTGACTTTAGGCGTTGCTGGAATCTGCACCCCAGTTAAGGGGTTAACGCACCAGCACTCGCCCCGCTGGCCATGGGTGGACATGTTGCACTGGAGAGAAGGAAGAAAAACACAAACTAGACAAGTTGGAAAACACTGGAAAAAAGAAGGGGGGGTAAGGATGCACAGTGGGAAGCAGGGGGTGCGTTAATGAAGCATGGCATACGGAGGAGTGTGTGTATGTGTACTGGCGGATATTCTGGTGGCCAGGGGCCATTGGATGAGAGCGAGGGCCGTGGTTTGGGTGGGACAACACTCACCCAATAATAACCCATCCTCAGGTCATGCCCCCAACTCACAACCAACAACTCATCCACAACTACACATGCCATCACACACACACACACAGAGGCATGGCAGTAGACCAGCCCCCCCGCAGAGCCCCCCTCTACTCAAAAATTAGGTCGTAATTGAAGTGGACACAGTTTACGCCGCGCACGCGGGGCGGCCTCAGAGGGGTCGGCAAAAAAGAATGGAGAGCTGAGGGGGAAGAAAAGACTTTCTATTTTCTTCCTTCAATGAGAAAGAACAAAAAGAGTGACAGTTACAGTAATTACCCCGCGACAAGGAGGGACAACTCCAAAAAGAAGCCGAGTGCTGAGGAGGTACAGTGTTCCTCCCTGGGAACCAAGGACTCCAGTCCGAAACAATGCTGTTGTTTGTGACCAGTGATGAAAATTGGCTGAGTGGTTGAGAGCCCTGCTTTAGGAAACTGTGGCGCCTATTCAAATCTTCTTTTCTGCTCTACTATCCTTGTAAGAAAACACTGGATATGTGACCTTGTTTGTCCTCCTCTGTCTGATTTCTATGGATGAGCAGAATTCAAATTCAAGCCCCCAGTCGGAAGCACAGTTCGTTCCTCGGCTTAACAAAAGTCTTCCCATGAAGTACGCCAAACAGTTTTATTGCCTTGTAACCTTGAGCTCAGAAGCTGTTGCCTCATTCATGATGACAACATCTTCACGCGTATTTGTGTGTGTGTGTGTGTGTAATAGCAAAGTGTTAAAGACGAGGAGGGTGTGTGTGAGTTCTTTATAAAAGGTGTGAGGGGGTAGTTGTGTGGATTGTGGTGTCAGGTGGGAGTGAGTGTATGTATGAGTTGACAGAATGGAGAGAAAAATTCAGGGTAGAACTAAACAAAATGATACAGTAAAGTGGTTTTAAAAAGCTAAAAGGGGAAAAGCAACAAAGGAAGAAAAGCTGGTCATCAAGTTAGATCTAATGCAAGGGTTAGGCTACATAATATCAGCCCGACTGGGGAGACGTAGAACGTCTGGTAGGCTCGGAAATGATCAATGAGCATCGGGCAGGACAATTGATATATTCATCTCGCTTAGAGTGTCATAATGGACGACAACCATCACCGCATCTAGGACAATTCACGACAGAAAGGCTAGCATGTTTGAGTTTTTGTTTACCTCCCGTGACGGCTTGTCAGTAGTAGTAGTCAGTGGCAAGTGCTTCCTGTTCAGTAACATCACACACGTCATGAACTACAAACAATGATTTATTGGGGAGCAACATATAGTCTGTCATGTCTCTTGACTACGGCACCACAAGAATTATTATGTCATATAATAATTATGTCCGTTTAATCACCGAATCTGACACAGTGACCATTTTGCATGTCACAAGTGTAAGCACAAAATAAGGCGCGAGTAGGAAGTGAGCACTGCACAGCAATGTGCATGTAGCAAATGCAAGCCATAAATCTGTGAGTAAATATTCCAAATTATATAGTTTCATCATTTTATTGTTTTTATCATTTCATCTTTTGGATTCCTGACTCCCAAGTTAAAGCAGCATCACGTTGGAGTCTGCAGCAGTCACCTCAAAGAAATGACAACCCAAACTTCATCATGAGGATCATCGCTGATGAAGGTTTTGTCTACATCATCAACCTAGAGACAGGACAGCAGTCACTGACGTGGAAGAGCTGCAGTCTCCAAGACTTAAGACGACACGTCATGTCAGGAGCAAAACCAAGAGCATGCTGGTGGTTTTCTTTGACAGTTTCGGGGTTGTACACCATGAATTTGTCACTTCAGACTGTTAACACTTGTCCATACTGTGCTGTTTGACAGAGAGCATTCAGTGCAAATGTAGACTGTGGCATGACTCTCCAACATGACAGTTCAGTGAATTTCTTGCCTGAACAACAGTTTCTGCTCCCCATCCCACACATTCACCACATTTGAGTTCCTTTCTTCACCAAAATGAAGTTCGGTCTCTGCATCATAGCTGTCAACTCAAGGTTCAGGTTCATGGTGAAGTCACAAATGTCACAAAAACAGTTGTTGCTAATGATGATGCAATGTTGCAACGTACTCATGAAAGTTACTGCTTGCACCTGCTACGCACAAAACTGTGCAGCGCTCCTTTCATGGAACAGTCTCTGAAGTTGGTGCACCTTGTAACTATTCATACAGATAATAACAGAGGCTTTGTCCATCATCAAAATCAGTCGTAATCAGCAGAACTGAAAAACCAGTGCAGCCACTGGAGCCTCTCTGTGCACTTTGGCCAGTGTTTAATATGAAAACGTCATCATTAACTCCCACAGAGCAAAAGGCTGCTGCTGCACTGCTCTCTATGGGCTGAATCCCTCAAACATGACACAAGCATGGCCAAAAACCCTAATGAGCAAAGTCACTGCAGGTGTTTTACTTTCAACTGCAAATGGAAAACTTCTGCTGTGACATCACTGGTTGGGGCATGGCCAGTATGGTGACATTCTTGACACCCTTTGCCCAAAAGTGATGTACATTTTTAAAAGTACTGGTTTTGCAAATGACATGTCAGCCAGAGATTTACATAAAAGTCTCATTAAAGCATCAATATAGATTTGTTATTGATAAAGTTTGATTCCATCTATTGATGAAGCCTGTGACATGTTGTTAAAGCTCTCTGAAGAACTGTTAAGTCGACATCGATTGAAAATATTTTAAGCATTTGTTGTTGAAACTAAATATCTATAAAAAATGGCCTCTTTAATGAAAACTGTCTGAATTTATTTCCTGAAGCCACAGTGGTCTCCAAATATTCTCAGTACATGTTTTTTAATATGAAGCCACTCTTGTAAACCTCTATAACTAATTTTCTACAAGGCAAAAATTGTTTGCTGTTTTTTTTATTTTGGATGTTTATATTTGTTGAAATATTTTCCAAACTTTTCTGGCTGCACTGGTCAAGTTTCCCTTTACGACTGCTTTCGAGTCAGTGTGGTCTGTTGATCCTTGAACGTATATGCTGACATCAATAAGAATGTACGTACAGTGCCTCTTGAATGTGCCTGTCTTAAGCTCTATTTGTATTAGGACCCGCCGTCATGATGGAGTTGCTATTTTTGGTCAGTTAGATTTGTTCAAATGTGGAGATAAGCATATGTTTGGCACAGATTAGGTTACTGTACAGTGCGTGTTCAGCTGAAATGCTGTGATTTAGACCAGTGCTGTGTCCATTGCTCACCTGTTTGAGGTTATACAGTCCATGTCTGTCACAGTTTGGAAATTTGAGCCCGTACAGATTCTCCAGTGGGCCTCTGTTATCCTCAGAGGTCATTTTGGAGATCTCCTCTAAGACCTTGTCCAGCTCCTGCTGACAGGCGCTCTGAAAGGACAGGGGGAGAAAATTATTAATACCCATGATGATGATGATAATAACTATTCGGCATTTATCACACCAGATGAGCAAAAGACAAATGGGTAAAAAAAAAACTAAAAAAAACTCATTTAAATTGGATAAAATGAGAGGACGAGAAACAGAATATGGGTAAATTTGACTTAAGTCTGAGGCCAAGAAAAGTGCTCAGTCCAAGAATAAGAATGGAGGAATAAAATACTTCTATGTGTCTTGTAAAAATGTCACAAATACACACATTTATAGCTAACACTTTAATGAGGTGCAGTTAGGCAAGCAGAGAGTTCAGCCAATATTATTGATGTGAGTGTGGTAGAGTGGAACATGAGTGGCTAGACTGCTTTACTCAGCAGGTGGCCACGGCCACACACACACACACACACACACACACACACACATTCCCTCACAAACCTCTGCAGACAGATGCATGCATTCATGCACCTACAGAAATAATGTGCACACCATTTTTGTTGCATGGCTGTGCACACACACACACTTGTGGTTCTATTTGTGCACACACACTTTCACGCGCGCACATACACAGTGAGTACATGGGGCTGCCAGTGGGATCAAAGGGGTCCAGTCTTATGATTACTTGGCTGAGGATGAGAGAGAAGGGCAGGAGGAGGCGCAGTCAACCTGCCACAAAGCTTATCAGACATCTGAACATATGGATGAAAAGTCCTCTCTCTCTCTCTCTCTCTCTCTCTCTCTCTGGCTCTTTCTGTCACACTAACACTCTTCCAGTCTTTGACTCCTCGCCCTCTTTCACTGTTATTTAAGACACATCTCAGTGCATGGACCCACCAGACTCACTGCTGCCTCATTACTTGTATATTAAAGAGAGTTCAGGCCATTTCATATTATGAAGCCTAATGCTCACATGCTATATGTAGCCTCCATGTAAAAATTACGGCTTGCTGCCATTATTTCTTCTTTTCATACTAGCAGAGATCCTTCCATAATAAGACTATCATGGTGAGAAATCGAGAACAAAATCAACAGTTCTCCCTCTGAGCAACAAGACTAGGTTCAAACCTAGTGTATGGTTGGTCCGGTCTGGTGAATGTGTTTTTTGGGTTTTTTTGGCCAGTGTGTTTTAGTGATAGTTAGAGGTAATGTGTAACATGAGCATGTTTGGATATCAGTAGTTGTTATGCGGTAGTCTTAGTAAGTCAATCAAGATATAATAGGATGAATAATATCATTGTGCTTCTAGGAACAACAGGGTGTTTGTATTATGTGGAGCTCAGACGCTAACAATTTCTGTACAGGTGACTGTGTTTGGTCAGTGTGCAGATTTATGGATAGTAATAGGTTTAGTCAAAAAATAGTGTTTACAATCATATTCCCTATATGTTATGTTAATTAGAATTGAGTTTGAGTGTAGTGTATTTGCACATAGATAATATGGCATAATTAGGCCTGTGTTTCAGTCCAAAGAGGTGACTTTGCACTTGGAAATGCTTTTTGTTTCCAGTGATTTATTGGTATGTCTGCATCTATAGAGAGCTTTCAAGGAATTTTAAGTGTTGTAACAAATTGTTATTTTTACATCTTTCCATTTACACACATTTGGGATGGCTATTGTTTTTTAAATCTGTATTGTGTGTTTGGCAGTGACTGTTATTTCAGGTGTTTAACTGTGGTGTCCCTAATATCTGTGTACACATGGAGAGCTGCTTTGTCACTTAGCTGTAACTATCAGTAAAACACACTGGCAAAAAACAAAAAAAAACACATTCACCAAATGGGAGCAGCCAGTTTTCACCTAGTCTAAAGGTTACAATGAATCGCCAACAACTTGCGTCATTAACCACAAGCCCCTAGTTTACATTCATTAGTTTGCGTTGTTGTTGTTTATGATAAAACAGTGGTAAAACACCATGATAAAACAGTGACCGTATTACTTAATGTTGCCACACTAGCTAACTAGCTTCTAGCTAACTGCTACTAGCTAACTGCTACCAGCTAATTAGCCTGGGACCAGCCAAAAATGCATTGAGGTTCAGTTAAAGCTAATATAAGGCGTTAGTCATCAAAAGTGGATCCATTTTTGTCTGTTTGTTTCCAGTCATGTCCTTGCACATGTAAGTCCCAGTATGTAGTTTTGTAACTCAGGCTGCTTGAGCCTCACATCGGCTTCACTTGAACTTCAGAATAGATTTTTCACATAGCAAGGACTTTTGATTTGTTCCACATTTCTTATGTAGCAGTCGGACCGGGTTTTGTCTTTATTCTGTGTTATGAAAAACTGGGTGAGACACATTTCTGTCTGTCGCAAATTGACCTCTTTCACCTTACAGAGAGTTCAAGCTGATTGAACTGTGACAAACAAAGTCTCTAGCCAGTTTGACACAAGGGCTGGGGTAAAAAAATGTTAACTTGAATTCTTTTTTTGAAATACAAGTAGCAGACATGGATGGATGCTGTTTGGCTGTAAGTGCAAGCACAGAGATTGAGATTAGCAGACTAGCCCACTAACCATGCTAGCTGGTCTTACTGCACCTTTACTCTATATTCTTGTTGTTGTGGTAAAGACAGATTTTGCAAGGGAACATTTACTTGGCATGCAGTGGCATGAGTTGAGTTGTAAGCATAAGGCATTTTCAGACCAAACAGTTTCAGGAATTCACTGAGAGTAACTGAACTGTGGGAAGTTCCTGGGGACTAGAACACACTTTAAGGCCTTTTTTCCCTGTTGGCATTCACACTGCCAATAGGAATCGATGTAAGCTGGCTGGCGGATGTGAGACAAACATCACCTCTGTGGGACTTACAACGCAACTTTTGCTAACATACAAAAACAAAAATAACAAACTGCATTACTGCTCCTCTCTCTCGTCTGGTATGTGGCAGTAATGTACCACAACTTGCTGAACGCCATTACATTTCAGAGAAAATGACCTCAACAACAAGACAGAGGATCTTCTTGTTACAATCTCTCATTTGTGTTTTGTGTTGCCTTGTTTACACAGCTTTTTTTTTTTTTTTAATGATGGTTTCCATTACTTCCATTGCTCTACTTGCTGAGGAGACAAAAAACAGGCTTGCAAAAGGGATAGCTTTGAGGTTTGACTGGTGCTACACACTGTTGTGAAGACCCAGATGATTGGTAGTGCTACAGCTGGTCTCTGTAAAACTCCAGTGGGATGACTGTGGGTGTTTTGGTGTTGGATATAGGGTGTAATCCGATGTAGGAGGTCACCAAAATGATATTTAGACATCCTAGAAAGTGCTGCTCCTCCCCCATCTCTCTCATTTGATTAACCAACACATATTCCCATCGCTCCTCTCTACTCGGGTTTATTGGGCGCACAGACCACAGTCTTTTCCTCCGGAGTAAAATTAAATATAAATTCTCTTCTTCCTCTGCCAAATCAAATATCTCAGAAAAACTTGTCATTTTATCTCTGGTTTGGTCTGTGATTCTACGGAGAAGCGCTCAATTGGTTACCATGGAGACCACAGCTTGTGCCACCGACAGCATTCAATACTTCATTTAAGCATAAATGCATTTGTGTTGTCCGACACTTCTCCTCAGACACCTGTCAGCACTTGTCTTTCAAGAATAAAACAGCCTTAGGAGTTAAGATATAGTTCAGATGGTCTGAAAACGTCTAGACTACAGGAGTGGGCTGACAAAAGCAGTCCTGAAAAAGAGGCCAATCCAACCACTCTGAAACCGATTGCAACTGGCCTGTCAAAGATCAATCAGTTTGAACTCAAAGTGGAGCTCATGACTAAAAGTAATGCCTCTCGCCCCTTTCCTTTGTGAAATGAATGGGTAAGGAATTCTGGTGTGACTCCATTGTGAGGAAGGGTTTGCTTCAAGGTCAGATTGGAGAGGAGGTTTGCAGTAACTCTTCATACATACAAGTGGCATGTAAGTGTTGTATTAAGACAAACTTTAAAAACATAGACCAATGTTTTCAACAGTTATGAGTTAATCAGAAAATAAATGGGAACTTGGCGGCAGGGGAGTCATCTGGTAAACTCACTTCTTTCTAACTCCACATCTCCAGATTGTTTTCATTTTCAAACTCGGTCTTCAGCTGTAATCAATGCTGACTCGAGAGAGTTAATTTATCAGATTTCACGCATCTCTCTCTGGAGCCACAAAAAGCTCCATGCAACTTCTTTCACATCATCCTCCAAAAGACGTTTAAAATCATTGGAGGTCCCCTGAAGGTTTTCTGTTTCAGTGACAATCACTCACATTCAAATCTTAATTCACTTTCACTTTAAGAGCATGACAATTTTTTGCCTCCACAATTCCCTTTCACTTAAAAATAAAAATGTTTGTTTAGCTTGATAACCACATGAACAAAGACATTCCTGACTGAAAAATTTGAGGATTTAATTAACCATTTCAACTTACTTCCCACAAATGGAACAAGACAAATAAGAATATGTAACACAGTTATAACATAAATTATTGATATCATTGACAACAACTCTATTTCACATAAACAGTTCTCTTTTATTACCAGAGCGGGTGTGACTCGGGTCGAAGAAACATTTTTAAAGAACATTTATCGATTCTTGTCACTAGAGGGCAGGCTTATGTTAAATTTTCGGAGTCCTCCCGACTGAAATTAAAATACTTGCATCGACAATTCAGTTTGCACTGCATTACCCAGAGGTTTTCCTCTTATAGTGTCATCATGTTATGTCTTATAGGAAAGCTGATGTGATGGAGAATAAGAAGGTTTTACTGTCACGGTGATACAACGGTCAAGCTGGTCACGGTTACATTCAGAGAGAATCTAAGCAAGCTCTTTGATCTTAGCATTTTGCTTTGATTTTATCTGTATTTGATGACTGATAATTTTTATACTTTTGGTTATAAGTGGAAAAGAAGAATGGGCCAGGGAGATACGTCAGCACAGTCCTCTGCTTTACACTCATCCCATACAGCCTTTATGTCCATTCACATTTTCTACAATGGCATGTTGCTTTATGAAAAGATGATTGTACAATAAATTGTATTCATTTCAACACTGTAGCCCTCTTTGCCTACTTCAGACCTATGGATTTTAAGGTGCTGACATGCACATACTTGACCACATTATCTCTTGCCTACACACCTGGTGCCATCACAAAAGCATAATTATTATTGGAGGCTGTACTAGTCAGAGGTATGTCTGTGTGCACGCTGATACAACTGCATGTATCAATTTGTATAGAGCAAAGCTACTACCGGATATTCGCAGTCTTTTTCAACCCCAATTCCAAAAAGGTTGGAATCCTGTGTAAAATGTAAATAAAAAATGAGTATTTTTCAAAACATACCATTATTGATGTGTTTTGACCTTTGGTTCACAAGCAAACGGCGTTTTTGGTTACAGAAAACAGATCTTTTCTATAACGGCCTCCAAGGTGAAGATTTCTAGAACCTCCATTTCCACTGCCTT